>OY804519.1:26561557-27161557 GCA_963680855.1 Lepeophtheirus nordmannii | reverse complement strand
ATCCTTTAGTCATGGTCAATTTATTAATGCTTGTAATTAAATGAACAAATGCTCCATGGGTACTACATTTTTTTCCCCTAGACAAAAATTAAAGTAAATATAAATAACAACTATATTTTTGTACTAAAATGAAACTATTTCTTCTTTAGTTAAAAAAATTGAAGAGAAATTGAAAAATATAGTGGAAAAAACTATTAACAAAATTTGAACAAGTGGTGGGGCTTATGAAATAATTGAATAAATCATATTCCTTTGATGAAAAGTAGATATATTTATTTATTTATTATATTTTGATTGAGATTTTTATCTCTGAAAATACGAGAACGAAATTTACTCATATTTTCTTAATTTGCTGACTGATCATTATTAAAATTCCAAATCAAATAAAAAATTAATTCAAATTGGATAATTGTTATTATATGTATATTAAACTTACTCATTGTAGACTGCGTGAAACCCATGAGAAAACAACCGCCTCAAGCGGTACAGCTGACGAACGAAGGAGCCCGGTTCCAGGGCATGCTATAGGTCTTTAATAAGCTTGAAAAAGCTTTGTTTTGTCAGTGTAGTCCAATGTGTCCCCAGTCAAGCGTTTATTGGCTAGGACATGGAGATTACACTAGAAGAAGTAAGAACAATGAAAAAAATATATCACAGAGAGAATAAATATATGGAAAAATGCACAAAGGAATATATATGCAAAGCATAAATTTTTGAAGCATATGTGATATTTCAGAAGTGAAAAGGTTCGTCTAATAGTGGTAAAGGGTTTCCCTATAACGTCGGTACACCCAGTGCGAAGAGCTAAGGACACGCAACTGTGTGTATGCTATATATAGCAATGACATACGACATATCTTCTGCAGAGAGTTCGCAGAGGAGGTAGCTATAATTTCACGCCAATTATAGGCTAATGGAATCACCTCGTAATCAATATTAACTTGCTCATTCAGGTTAAGGGAGGTAAGAATTGAATTTTTGGCAGGGTCAAGAACCAAGAACCTTATTACCTCGGATCGCAATGATATCAGGTTTAATAAATGAGGTGGGTGTCGGAATATGGTTGTTTGATGTGGCAAATGAATTCGGAACGTTCAAGTGAGCTTACAATCATGTTTTGGAGGACGTCATGGCGCGCTATTATAAGTTCGTGAGCCCTGGGACAGTCCTGTAGAATGTGTGAAAGATTACAAACTTTGTCCGAGCACGATTTACAAAAGTTCTTATCGGGAAAGTTAATAAAACGACTGCGTTTCGCTTTTGTTGAGACGCAGCCAGCCATAATTCGAGCAGTAGCTTCAAACTCATGGTTGGCCACTTTCATATCGAAACGTATCAAGAACTGAAAGTTCCTGGTATCCTGGCTCGTACTTGCTAAGCCTCTAGTATCTACACGTTGGATAATTGTTATTATATATATATATATATATATATATATATTAAACTTACTCAGACAAGTATTTGTCAATATACCCCCGTTTTCCAATCGAATACTGGGTGAAAAATCTTTCGAGGATTGAACATTTGTTATGAATTTTAGAAAATGCTCAGTATGGTGACTTAAAACATCGTTTTGATAACCCTAGATAGTCTTTCAAAATTTCACTAATGATTCATTTGGATAGATCAATAAACAAACCTATTTTAACTGATAGTCCTTCGAAGGATCATCTTTGATATGTGAAAAATAGCTTTAATAAATTTTGAGTTTATTTCCTTTGCTTAGACTTTATTACGACAGTTTTTTGATTCCCCTCAAATTTTGGAAGTAATACTTAACTATTAAACATTGCTTCAGGATTAAAACAATCATTGATGAGCTTTTTGATCTCCTTGAAAGATTTTGCATATTCCGTGCAAGAGTTGAAACAAAATTGTTAACTTTTGTCATTCTTTAAATGAATACTGAGAAATGATTTTAATGTGTGTTTTAGCTGTAGGAATGCTTGTCTGATAGTATTTCTCTAAAGTACACATAACAATTATTTTAGTTAAAATAAAAATTTTACTCAATTTTGAATTTTATTTCGGTTCAAAAATATGGGAAATATGAACACATTCACAAATTGTGCCCAAATTCCTCATTGAACACTTCAAAAACTTTTAAAGGTACTTTATTATTGACCGTAAGAAGCCCTTTGAATTATTACTGTATTAAAAAAAAATATTTCTTAGTATTCTTACCATTACTAAACCTCAATGAATGATCCATTCGGAGTTTGAATTGGCTTAAGTTGGTGTCATAGCAAACACTCTTATGTATATATGTGTCAATTCAACAAGAAAGCATGTTTGTTTTCAAATGATGAAAAGGAGAAAATTCACTTTTAAGATTTTTACTTCATAAATATAACGACCAAATATTTAGGAGTCATTTTAAGACCTATCGCAGCCGGTTTTTGCTTAATATCGAGAAATCAAGGATTGTTGTCTATCCAATAGAGCAATTGGATAAATGTTACGACTGCACAAGGAGCCGATATGGTTCCTGAAAGAACGTCCATCTTTTTCATAGCCCCAGATATTTATTTAGTCGTAGTTGGCTAAAACCATTTCATCAGTTTAAGAACTATTAAGAATCAAATTAATCTGCAATATGCTCACCATGAATCATAGTAATAGTAACTACATTGTCAGGACTTGACACATATGTACATACATAGATGTTAATTTAAGTATGTTGTATGAATATAAAAGATATCTATTTCAACTTTTAGATTCAATGAAGGAATGTTCATGTAATGTTGCATATTGACTGACTTTACATATACTTTGAGCCGCTGATTTAAATTCCCATGACCTCATTTTCAAAAATAGAATAGATTTAATTCTTTTTTTTTTTTTTACATACACGTACATATCAATAAACTTTGTTTACAAGGATTGCGTGTTTAAAACCGTTATGTATACATAATTAATAGTTATACAATATACAACAGTATGTTGTATGGAACAAACAAAAAAATTGATTTGCACAAAATTGTGGCCTTTAAATTCGTTTTTATTGATATTATTAAATGAATGAGTCAAATAAAAGATTCGGGGGTCTTTAGAATTTTATAAAACATATTTTAAAGAAAAAAAGAGGGCTCTGAGCCAGACTTCAGCCATTTAAAATGTTAAAACTCCGATTTCAGATATGTTATAAATTTAGTTTTCAAACTCTAATGATCCCTTATTTCCTAAGTTTTTCATATATTCTATTATTGACAAAAAATCTTACAAAACAACAACTGCTGAGTTTAGATCTGCTCTGAACTTTAAATGGTATTTTTTGAGTAATATTGTATGCATCTTGAGAAATAAACCACGCATTCTTAAAATTTCAAAAAAAAAAGTCTTGAGTATTCATTAACCTCTTTTGAGTTTAACGACATTTTTCAAAATTGCATTTGTGTCATCATCATTCAGACGTTTATAAAAACGAAAAATTCGATTTTAGCTGTTCACAAAAGGACGAATAACTCAAATACTAATGAATATTTTGACGTCCAATTTGGCACAAATGTATATAAAAGTAGTGCCAACATAAAAAACAAACACAAATTTATCCCTACCATTATCTTAAGAAAATTTAAATCAAATTTCTCTATATTTTTTTCTCATAGTAGTTTACCTACACACTACGCCTTATGTCAAGTTGTATCATCCAAAAAAAAAATGGAAAAAACAACAACTATTCAGCACAAATTTGTGTTGAATATAAAATCCGAGACAACAACGGTAGAGTCTTTAAACGCTGATGCTTTTTCTATCGAAATGATTATATAAATTAATGAGAGGAAAGATTATTACGCAACTCTAATAGAACAGGCATATAAAATTATACAACTTCGACTCCTTCACTTTAAATTTACTTGATTCCCTCTAAAACAAGTACTTTCATCGACAATACCGATTTCAGAACATAATTCCTGTTTTTATCCATTCCAAAGTAAAATAATTAATAGGAATCGACTTTTAATTTAGTTTATTGGAATTTGTAAAAGACTTTATTATTTTATTTACTTAATTGAACAAGAAAATTAATTAAAGATGTATTTTAAATGAATTTAATTCATTTTTCTTTTTTTTTGCAGACCTTAGAGACATCTATAAATGAGAATTCTAGTGGACAAACTTTATATATTTCATACTCATTTATTCTCTATGTATTATATAAGATTTTTATTTGCTTTCTCTTCTTTGTTTACCTTTTGATTTAAAAGATGAAGTCTTTTTTTCTCTTTTCCTCAACTACATACATATATTTATATTATATTTTTCTGGGTTTTTTTATTTTTTCTTAAGTCTTCTTCCTTACACTGTCCTTCAACCAATGAATACAAAAAAAATTTTTTTTTTCATCTTTTTCGATGGTGCTCCTCCGTGACCTGAATAATTTTAATAACATATATATATATATGTATATATATAAATCACAAATTCAAATCGTAAGCCTACTACTCCTTCTACCCGAGTATGTCTTGTCCTAAATTCTTAAATAAAATAAAAAAGGTAAATAAAGATTTACTTTCACCTTAAATCCTATTTCCTTACTCATGTTATTTTTTTTCATTTTTTTCCTCTTAAATTTTAGTACCTTCATAGGTAAAGTAAATGTATGTATGTACATTATTATTAAACAACATAAAAGTTGAAATATTCCATTAACAACAATATAAAATTATATAAAAGTTTGTTAAGATGCATCACGTAAAATGTATGTAGTTTTAATTAAACTTTCAACAAAATATTATAATATTTTTTTTTTCACTCTTTCCACAATAGATTGTTATTCTTGTGTTTTTTTTATTTTGTTGTTGTTTTTTTCCTGGTAATAACATTAATATTAGTTCAACCTTAGGAATAATTAATTGTAGCGTTTTTATTTATAATTTTACTTATATTTGTGGAAACAAAAGAAGTAAAGTTTTATAGAGTATTGCATTCGAACCTTAGCTCATTTGTTTTAAGCAGATTCTCATTGTTCTTTAAAAACTTACTAATTAAACATTTCAAAAAGAGAAATGGAAAACCTTTTATTAATTTAACAAAAAATGAGAACTGAAGAATCTTTTTTTTCCAAAAAAAAAAAAAATTGGAATCAAATCATTTTTTCTGCTCAAATAGATCCTTGTGAGGGACATTATATAAGAACATTTAATAATGTTTCTAATTATTTTATCTTGTTTGTTTCTAGGCTTATGAAAAATAAAGACAGTTTACATTTACTCTAACCCTATTCAAATCATTCCTGATATTATTTCTATTCAATCTGAAACTGATATTAACCACAATTTACATAGTCCTTTCGAGTCTAAGGAATTTTTTTTTTTTGGGGTCAATGAAATTTTTTCAGCTCCAAATTTCTTGAGGTTATTTAAACTAGATTTTAAATGGGGTTTTGAATGTTACTCTTTGATTTTACTAAGGCATTTTACAACATTGAAAAGTCAAATTATGTTGTCAAAGACGACTTCTTTAAAATACTAAAACATGGTATATATACACACTATTGAATACCCATGGTAATAGGTTGAAATAATGCAAGAGAGGCAAATGTGAGTTTCATCTTTGTGTCATATTCATGATTGATAATCTTCTCATGATTAATAAAAAAACCTCATTTCAGACTCTGAATGATCAACTTCGATAAAAGGTAAATACTCAAAAAAAACCATTTGTTATAGAGGTATTATAAAAAACCAAAAAAAATGCATTCAATAATTTACTAACCCTTTGTTAGTCTAATGGAGTATTTTTTACCACACAGTTCATCAAAAATGAAATACATAATGTCTCTTATTTTTTCATGTAAATTCTTCAATTATTAGTTCCAAGGTATATACTTATGTCATGTTTGGATCAGTGGGCATAATTTAATACAGGATTATTAAGCAATTAACGTACTTCTTCTAAAGAAGTTTCGTGAGAGAAAAAATACGGTGATTATTTGAATAGGGTGAGCAAATTGATTTTCTCCCAATTCTTCTTTTCTTTTTTGCTATAGTACTTTATGGTATGAACATAAATCAATCACTAAACCTCTCATATAAAATAAGGAACTATTTTCTATAAAATTAACATTTTGTCAAAGGATTGTTCTATTTTGATAACTAAGACATTTAAAAAAGAAAATGCAATGTATGTATTATACTCTCCAAAAATCCTTTTTTTTACTGGGTTAAAAATACCCCTTTGGACTAATCCTACTTAGAAATGAAGTTTAAATGATCCATATGTCCATATAGATGACAAGTATTAACTATATGATTTTCTCTCTACTCAAGTATGATTTTTTATCTGAATTGGATCGTCTCATCTATAATACAAACACATAAATGAAATTACATTTACATTTTTAAAGGAAATAAATTTATTTTCATTTCCCTTATTATGTTTTTTGCACTCAAAAATTGGCACAAACCTATAAGTAGTCTAAAAATTTAAATATCAAATTCACAAAAAACCTCATTTGATATACAAAAAACGAATTACTAATTTGTAATTAATGCGTCTAGTATTTACCACTAAAATTCCATATGTAAAAATAAAATTTGGTTGACATGTGTTATTATTGATTTTACTTTTTTGCCATATATTTAATTGTAAAATACTGTTCATCTCTTATATGTACATTCATTTATAACTTTTGCATTCAGGGAAAATTATTGAACAAATATACCATTTTCTTCATAAAACAGGTCAACAAATTTGAAATGTCAAAAATCCTAGGGGGTATAAACTTAATAAAAGCTATTCAGCTTTGCACATTGATCTGTAAAAAATAATTCAAAGGTCCGACGGTTTTCGAAAAATCGAACCCTACTTTTTGAGCTAATTTGGCCCATTTTCCAACTTCGACTTCAATTCAATCATAAAAGGATACTCATTTTGTGCATTAAAAAATGATCATTCGCTAGTGTATTTAATGCAAATTTCAATTTCAGTCTTTATTTTGTCTAAAGGGACTTCTTGGGGCATGGGCAGCTGGAGTGGATCAAAAGTCGGTCTAATCCTTTGTATTTAAATAACTCCTTGAATATTACATGAAATGGATGAATAAGGAATGTATTTAAGAGCTGAGACCCACAGCTTTCAAAAGAGATGTCAAGCGTCCCCTAAGAATCCTTAATTAAGAAGAAACTGTCCATCTAAATGTGACAATTTTCATTCAATTTCGACCAAAAATTCGATAGAAATCAAAGACTCACAATGGAGCTACTAGTGGCAGAGCGCAGAAGGATGTCACTTGATTTCGTAATCAACTTGTGTGCTACTTCTTTAGTAGCTCTAGCGTGAGCCTTTGATTTCTAGTGGATTTTTGATCGAAATTGAATGAAAATTTACAAATTTTGATGGACAATTAAAAAACCTTTTACTTTTCAAAAGCTTCGTTAAACTATTATATGGTCAAATACTTTTTTACGATGTAAGATAATTTTAAAAAGAACTAATTAGTTACTTTTATTGAAAGTATGGTTCTCAATCAAAAGTGTTAACATATTAAACAGGTAAGAACAGTCATAAAACTTTGCCCCAGAAATATTTAATGTCCAATAAAGTTCAGTAAATTTGAAAATTGTAAATCCATAAACTGTCTATCCCTTTAAAATAAATAACACATGTAAAACCATCAACTATTATATTACGTTGAATAATAACTGCTCAACGCGGCATCAATACCATACCATAGTTCCATGGTATTAATTAACAAAAACAAAGATAAAAAAAAATAAGTCCAGTCAAAAAATAATTTTGATCTTTTTTATTTATTTTTTAGTTTGCAAAAATTAATTTTTTAATATAAATTTAATTCAGATTATTTTTTACAGAATTTGTAATTATGTAAAATCAAATTACTATTTTTAAACATCACAATATTTATCTCTACTGATAACTATTTCATGTTAAATTCCATGTAAACACTCTTCCATAAATAATTAATCGTGTTGAATAGACGATATTCTACTTCATTTATTAGAATTTTTTGTGTTTTTTGTTTGTTTCATAATTACAGAAAATTTCCCAAAATATATTTTTGCAAGGACTTGTACGAAATAAACCCATTAATCATAATGATATGTACTATTGATTATTCAACAGTTTGACTTTAACATACATACATATACAATATTAGCACTCTATATAATAGTGTTACTTTGACATTTATACACACACAAAAAAAAATTTTTTTTTTGAATGATTAAATATTCAAAAATAACCTTATTCAGCAATCAAATAAAAAGGTTATTATTATGTATATTCTATTGAAACATATTTGCAAACTAGCAAATGTTATGTCAACATAAAATATTCATTGTTTTTTTTTTTATCTTTTATATATTATAAAATTGCTTAGCATGGAAGGTAGAACTGAAACATTGACCAATAACATTTTCATGCGTTTTAAGCATAGAGTAAAGGGCTTTATGAAGAGTACATGAAGAAAAATAATCATCATAACAGAGTTTAGTAGGGGCTATGTGTGAAATGGGTTAGCCTTTCTTATGATAGGATGTTGTAATACGGATCCAAAATTATTTGATATCCTTAAATTCTATCTCATTTACAAAACGCGCGAAAAGTTCAAATATCTAAGGAACCGATCTTCATTAACAAAAGATAAATTGAGAGAAGACTCCTATTAAAAAATACACTTGGTTCACCATTTGAAGTTTGTTTTAGTCTGTGAAGGCAATAAAACGTTCTATCAACTTTTTTTAGAGTACGTTGATATTAAAGCTTTGTCACGCTTATAAAGTCCTAATACTTGTAAATATAGTCTTTTAAAAGAATGATTTCCTTACATTCTTATATTTGAATCTGTTCCATAGATACTTGAAAAATGCAATTGTACTTATTATATGTAGATGTATTTAACTGGTTCCGAAAAATGACAAGGGTTTAGTCCATTTTTTCTTCGTTATTTTTACCTGATCACTCTAGATCCAAAAACAAAATATTACCCATTTTTTTAATTCACTTTTTTAATGATAAAATGATTTTTTGTTACTTCCGATCTGATTGGTATATTATTTATCATCCTTTCGAGTTCACGATTAATAGGAATGAACAGATATCAGTCAAAGTTCAAACGCATAAGAATCTATGACAGAGGAAGATATCAATAATATAACCGTGTCTCATGTATGACATATTTTAGTTGAATAAAATTTGACTCACAATTTCTTCCCAGAAAAGAAGGAAATTTTTTTAGCACGATATATAAAATTCTGTCCATATGTAGATAAAGCTAATACCCAGTTAACATCCTCATATTATTTCCACATACCCACAAACACAAACATGAAAAAATGCTCAACTTCTCCCTTTTCGATTATACATATTTGCAATATCAGAGTGTCAAAGCCATCATGAAAAACCAATAAATCACCCAACCCTATGGATATCCATAAATACGTAAGTAAACAATTGGATTGTTTACTTTAGAATGAAGAAGAGAGGAGCTGTACTTATTGATAGGAAGGAATGCTAAGACAGCAAATTTGGTTACGATGAAAATGCAGAAAAAAATATTAGATATATATTTTATTAGCATAATACCAGCCAAATATGTACCTTTATTAAATATACATATAAATTTTGTCAAAAATGAGTATCCTCGCACACAAAAATGTATCCTTGTACCTTGATCTTTTGAATGTTTGTAACATATGTATCTAGATCGTACATATATTTAAATACACATATGTATTAGTAACTATCTTTGCAATGTTGATCACCTAACAACAACAGCAACAACAACCTTTTCTCCTTTGAAGGCATTTCTTTTGCACGTCTTACAGACCTTATAAATGTTAATTGAGAAGTAGTTATAAACTGACTTTTCGAAAAAAAAAAAAAAAAAAACTTTTGGTACAACCTGTAAACATATGTACATGTAAAAGTTATTCCTTTCTAAGGCTATGAATACATAGTTGTGAATTATTAAAATTAATAACAAAAACAACAAGAACAAAAAAAAAAGGTAAGTATATCAACAATAGTAAGCATGGAACGGAGAGATTCGAGATCTGTTGTTGCGTGCAGACGTGCCTTCAATGTGCTCTTTTCTTTTTGTGTTATTATCTTGAGATCGGAATATCTCTGTGATCTTTTATCAATAACACTTGTGTCCTCACCCTTTGAAGAAACTTCTTGGACTTCGGAAGGGACCTGATCGCGACAACTTCGTACTCGGAGGTCTTCCCTGGTCTGAGGGATCTCAGAAAGAGTGCTCGTCTTCCTTTTATCGCCTAAATACCTGCGTAACTGCTTAACTTGCGTTGATATTGCATCTTCGTATTTTATCTTCTTTTCTCCCTTTGGAGGGTGAGCGCTTTTTTATTTTCCTCTTATCTGTCAACTTCATCTTAAATCAAGATGCAAGAAGAGCCTAAACCGCCAGATGAAAATACTTTGAGTTCTTCTCGTTCATCTGAGAATGAAGATTTATGCTCTGTTGTTTCTGAGAACGCGGTTCTTCTCCGATCAACTAAAACTTCTTCTCATGCTAAAGACTCTAATACCCTTGGATCCTGTTCATCAAAAGAAACCTCTGATACCTTAAGAGGAAAAGAAACGTCAAAAACATGTAAACAAATGTCCTACAGCGGAGCTGTTCATTCATCCTTGAAAAAAAATTCATTTAAATTTATTTCTGATGGAACTGTTAACGACTCAAATGGATGGAAAAATTTCTGTCTATTTGCGCAAAGAATAGATAAACGCAGCCCCCTGAATAAAAGCCAAATGCATCCCGGCAATCTTGCTCTGATTGCTACTGACATCCTTAAGTTAAACCCTAGTGAAGTACATAGTATAAATTGGGATAGACCCCATCGTCCCCTTATTATTACTCGTCAAAAAATCTCAATGGATAGAATTTCCAAAGAAATTACTCTTCCTGTCGAGGTTGATTTGAAAGATGAGGAAAACAATTCCTTCAAGGTCATGATTGATTGTCGCAAGCTTATGCTTGCAAGGGATGGCGATCATACTTTTGATATTACATTAAAATATGGATATGGAAAAATCTGCGAGCAGGCTTTAAAATCTATGCTAGAACCATTCTGTAAAGTAAATTCCTTTCAAATTGGAAGGGCATCAACATCTGATAAGACTTTTTTGAAAAAGTTCTCTATCTTTAATGATCCTAATTATCTTCACTGGAACACAAAAGGATCAGATTTAGTGATTAATGTTACTGGAAATGCCAAAAACATACCTTCACTGATCCCCTTTGGTGAAGAAATTGAAAGTTTGGAGTTCCTTCGGCAATCACGACAATGCGGTAATTGTTTTATGTTTGGACATTATCGGTCCACTTGTAAAGAAAAAACCAAATCTGTAAATTTCTATAAGACTTGGATGATGGAGAGAATTAAAAAAGTACAAAATAAAGAACTGCCGTTCTTTACAAAAATTGATGACTTAATCCTTTTAGATAATGGTCCAGAGAATCAAGTGGATCGAAGCAAATCACAAATGACGCCTGAATCCCCTCAAAATGATCCTATTGAGCCACAATCAAATAAATATATCGACAACAGTTCTCATACAACTGATACTGAGGAAATGAGTAATAGCATGATTGCAACTGATAGAATGATTAACTCTAATCTGAATGTTGAAATAACAAACTCGTTAGGTAACCTAGAAGTCAATAAGAAACCTAAGAAACCTCTCTTGACTAACAAAGCAATTATGATAGGCCGGACAAGGTCGCAATCGCTTAGTAAAAGAAACAGACGGGATTCCCAAAACGCTCAAGACATAAGTGATTCGACTTCTAATCAAAACAAAAAAACTCGTAATGACTCTGAATCAATCAAAGATAACTGATTTTTTTCCATCGACGTTACCGAATGAACTTTGTTCTAATATGGGCATGTCCAAAATAATATCCCTAAATGTCAGAGGTGGAAGAGATCGTCGTGTAAGACATGCTCTGATGAAGCATTTATTAACATTAAAACCTGATATTTTATGTCTTCAGGACATTAAAACAGTTACCTCTTCAACATGCTTTAAGAATTGCAACAAATGTCTTCCGAATATATTTCACCACTTTTTTTCTGGATCGGGTAAGAGAGGAGTTTTGACATTCATCACAAAAAGACTTTCGAAGCCTTTATTTGTCAAGGAATACATCAATGAAAGTGACTGGCACAAAATGGTCATTCACACTTCGGGTTGTACATTCTCTCTCTTCAATGTCTACGGACCTAACTCACTGTCTTCAAATTTTTTTCAATCCATAATAAACACTCAAAATAATGATCATCTTCCTATGTTACTGATTGGTGATATGAATGTGGATATTGACAAGCCCTCACATCTTTACCCAAATTCTCCAATACTTTTTAAACTCATTAATCGACTTCGGCTTGTAGACTTGACAAGAAAATTCAATCCTGAAGATAATATTTCCTGGTCTAATGGTAACAGATCTTCTAGAATTGATTTAGCCCTTATTTCTAGTGTCTTAGTCAGAAACATAAAGAACGCTTCCTATAGACCAGAACCATCTTCTGATCATAAAATAATTGATATTACCTTACACTATCTGCCTAAAAAATCCCAATTTAGGGTTCCAAAATGGATATATGATCAGAATGAATTTAAGAATAAATTAAGTTATAACCTTTCGAGAAATATGAGTAAGATCACTTATAAAAATGCATACTCACTACTCACCCAAACTGTTACTAGTACAGTCAAGAAGTTTATTCAATCCCATAAGAAAAAATCTTCAAAAATGCAGGAGGATATAGAAAGTCTTTTGAATAGCTCGTCTATTTTTATTAAACAATACTCCATGGACATTTTAAATTCTTATAGAGTATTTGACATGGCAGAAACGGAAATGCAAAAGAAGAAGGAATATGAATCAAACCCTGTTCTGAGAATGAAGTGCTTACCTCAAAGGGATAATGGTTCTGCCTCAATCATAAAAAAAATAGTTGTTGATAATAAAACTATCTCCAAATCCTCTGAAATATTAGACTATTTTCATAGGAGATTTTCTGATATTTTAGGCGGACAGAGATCAAATCTCCCTAAATCAAAAAAACGGTCAAAATCTAGTATATTTACTCTTCAGAATATTGAAAAATATATACAATATGACTTCAAGGATAAAAAATCATCGGGTCCCGATGGATTAGGAGGGCGTACATTCTCTCTTCTTCCTAAGGAAATGGCTCCTTATCTGTTTGCTATTGGTGAACAAATGGAAAAACGGGGAACGATGCCGCGCTCTCTCTCTAAAGGAAGAATTGCGCTTATTCCGAAGAAAGGAGATGGGACCGATTTTAATCATTGGAGGCCTATCACTGTTTTAAATGAAGCTTATAGAATTTTATCAGGAGTTTTAGCCAAGCAAATTGAGCCAATTTTAAATATAAACATAAAGGATGAACAGAAGGGTTTCCTCAAAAAGAGAAAAATAACGGATATATCACGAAACATTAATGCAGCTATAGAATCACTTCACAAAAGTAATAAATTTGGTGCATTGATAGCTGTTGATTTTAGTAAGGCTTTCGATTCGGTTCATCATAATCACATTTTAAAATCGATAAAAAGACTTTTACCTAAACATTATTTTAACCCCATAAGAGCTCTGTTAGTTAACGGCTCTTCGATTATCTCTTTGGATGGCAAATTCAGTACTCCAATTTTACTCAAGAAAAGTTGCAGACAGGGGTGTCCTGTAGCCCCTCTTCTTTTCATCGCTGCAATAGATGAACTT
Source organism: Lepeophtheirus nordmannii (assembly GCA_963680855.1). Lineage (NCBI taxonomy): Eukaryota > Metazoa > Arthropoda > Copepoda > Siphonostomatoida > Caligidae > Lepeophtheirus > Lepeophtheirus nordmannii. The sequence goes on along the minus strand of OY804519.1, from coordinate 27,147,816 downwards.
ACACGAACCCTAACAAGAAAATACAATGGGTTTGGAATCTCCTTCAATGAAGGAAAACATCTAATAGATCTCTACGCAGATGATATCACGTTAATGGTCCAAGCTACTTCTGAAAGTCAACTTATTAGTCGAATTAATGTTTTACTGTCTGCTTTTAAAAAGTTCTCTATTAAATCAGGCCTAACCATAAACCATGCTAAAACAGCCATATTACCCTTGGGATCCTGGTCTCCCGAACTGCACATTACTATCGGTGGATGTAAAGTTGTTAAATCAGTTAATGTTCTAGGGATAGAATGGATGAAAGAAGGAGCATCGCAAAATGTCTGGACAAAGTTGAATGTAATGATTTATAAACAGATACAACAATGGCGCAGTTTTTCTTTACAAAAACGCATCGATCTTTATAATAGTCGTATAATTCCTCTTGTTCTGTATAAAGCAACTTCAATTCCCTCCTTGGCTGAGTCTGCAATAGCGGAAGAAGATGCTTGGCTGCAACGCCTCTTCCACAGAAACTATATCCCTTCTCTCAAGCGACCTAAGAATAGGATTGGTGGTGGATTATGTCTACTCGCTTCTATACTTCCAAAGTGCTATAAAAAAATAATAGAGGATTTGGGTGCTCATCCAAATAAAGAATGGCGACTTGTTTATACGTCTTCCAAATACTATACTTGGTTGCATATGGGTACGCTTTTAACAAATGCGAGACTTGAAAAATTCTCTCCTCTTCTTGCGTCGATGCAAAGAATTTTATGGAAAGCCAAACCTGTATACCACTCTGACACTTCGGTAGACATAATATACCAAAACAGAAATGTCAAACCTTTTATTAATAGATTTGGCGACCCTTCTCGTTTAGAAGAAACCGCTCTGTTGAATGGAATTTTTACTTATCATGACCTGAGATCGGATTCCACTTTTGGCGGAGGAAGGTTTCGGTTTCCACTTCAGAGATCAGTAAAAACCTTATGCCCTTCTATGCCGTGGTTTTCAAAACTAATTTTTGACAAGCAAACATTGAATGAAGTACGCATAATAGCGGGAAAGTTTTTAAATCTTCTAAGTCTTCCTCCGTCATGGGAAAAAAGAATTTTTAATTCAACTTGTGGAATCGCTGACGGGTCCAAATTCACAGCTCAATTCCAAATCTCAGCAGACCTCATCAAATTTTATTATCCTTGCAATAACTGTGGTTTTTTATTTAATAATACATTACACGCTTTCGTGGATTGTCCTCTTCTGAAGACGATCAAGCACTTTACTCATCTAAACGTTTGTGGTAATATGGACTTAAATTCGAACGTGATTAGAGCTACAATTCTTTTTGGCGCATTCAGAAGAAGAAACAAGATCTCTCCTCATCAAAAGGCTGTTGAATTTGCACTGCTCAACATGAAATCATTAATTGCGAAGAGACTGACAAATAACTCTTATATTCGAATCGAAGACCTTAGAGCAATTATGATTGGGGCAGCTGCACGTTATTCAGCCCTCTCAATAAAAATTCCCAATTCATCTGCGACGTCATGGACATGGGCCGGAGATTTGATTAAATTTATTCCTTCAAATTCTCTCGAATACCTCAAACTCATCAAATCGACAATAAGACGACATCAACGTTTTATATTGAATAAGAAATAATTTTTAATAAGTCATTTTATATTATGGTTTTATCTTTAGACAGTAATTTTGAATTATAATGTTCATTTATGTTTTGTTTTTTACGTAACTGTCTTAAGATTGTGTTTTTTTATCTCCTATTTTCTAGTGTATTCTTATATTTTTACACTGTATGGATTTTAGCTAATAAATAAACATCTTAACCAAAAAAAAAAAAAAAAAAAAAAAAAGCATGGAACGTTCTCAGAAGCACGTAGAAAATACATTTGTTTCCCTCGACGTGGCTCTGTAGAATCATTCATAACCCAATATTTATTAGGTATATTTACATAGCCCTTATATTCATTAGTTTGTAAATAAACAGAAATGATGATTCAGTATATGTATATGTAGTTGTATACATAAAATGTAAAACCCAGAACCTTTCCAATAAACTAAAGGCACCATTTTTGTAATCGATACTACAAAAAGCTTTGCGATAAGGAGGGGGCCACCTTATAGGCATATTTACATACACACTACACCATAACTATGACTCTATGCTGCCATTTTTCATTCATATTTTGTAAATAAAAATTTCGAAAATATTATTATAATAATTGGAGTGAAACTTTTAGTTTTCACTCTCAGTGGTAATTATGCATTTTCACACTCTTATAATGAATATATAAATATATATTTAGAACGTTCTATTTTTTAATTGTTTTGCTATTTTATTCTTGTAAATGCTCGTAACTAAGACTCAACTCCTTTTGGACATGATTACAAGTAGAAATGGAGTTTCATCGTATTCTTGGAATTATTTTACAATTCATGTACCATTATACTTACCTTTGTATATTTTTATTGCAATAGTAATAATAATAACATTTCTTCCTTAGTAGTTATATAAAATGTTGTTATTTTTTTACAAGATACCAATTGTATAAATATATTACATAGCATATCTGTGTAGTAGGATACGAATTACGAGTGGTAGAAATTAACTATTCATATAAATGAGACGATAAATTATGCAGTAATTTTTTTTTATCGACTAATATACTAATAATAGTCATACATTTGATTAAACAGGCAAGTGTAATTTCAGTAGTAACCAATACTATTTATGTACAACAGAAAGACGATCAAAACGTCACTCTTGCAATGAAAATAAGAGACAAAGTGATTTTTTCTTTTAAATGTTCCATTTCAAATCATTATAGAAAAATTTCATATATTTGGGTCTCAATTACAAGCTCTTGAGAACAACAATTGACAATGAAGCCAATGAGCAATATTAGTTAAAAAGTAAGTTAATTCTAGTGATTCCTTTTTACCTTTTTTTATTTCTTCTCCTTATGAAGCAAAATTAATTATTATTTTATCAAAAAAAAAAAAAATCAAAATCAAACAAAATTGATTTATTGGTTCTTAATAAATTCAATTACGTTTAATTGTTTAATAACAGAAGATGTAAGGTAATTATCCACACGACATTAAATAATTTCCTATTTATTGTTTTTATATAAGAACAAATATTTTTGTGAGTTAGTTCAATATTTGTTTTATAATTAATTAGAAAAAACAATTAATATGAAAATGATTTTTTTACTGTTTACAGTAATAATAAAATTGCGTTCATATATTTCAAATTGCATAGCTTTGTTAGCATTCTTAATCCCTACTATTATTATTATACTTGTAAAATCAATTTTGGTATTATAAATAATAATTTTGCGTATCTAAAAAAATATAAATATAAAATATTCCGATCTATAGCAAAGACGTTGTTAAAGCAAAGAATAATGTAAAATATATATTGTGGAAAAATTTGCCAAAAGAAAATTTGAAGCAAAGATTTTAAAATAAATATTATTGTTTTAAATCTATGTTATTGAGTATTTCTAGAACATGGGCAAAAAATATCGGGAATTTGTTTATAATTTAAATTTTTATTATTTAATCATCAAAATTCATTTTGTTCCCTTCAAAATGCCCCCCCCCCCCGATACAATGCATATGTGGCAACATTTTTTCTAATTTTTAGAACAATCTGCAAATATAATAATAAAATAAATGTAATATTACTACATATAAACAGTTTTCAAACCCATTTTTTCGGTGACTCATGATTAAAACTAGGGCGATATTTCATCACTTTAAAACCTCTAAAACCACCAAATAATGAATTTGAAAACTATTTTTTTGTAATATGACTCAGTGGCGTAATATTTAAAGCTTTTATTTCAGTCAATTTTCCTAGGTTTAATATTTGCAATTTTAATTTGACATTTTAAAAAAATGAAAAATTTGGTTTTAGCTGCTATCAACAGGATGCGTATCTCAAATACAACTGAATATTTTGACGTGTAGTTTGGCACAAATATCGGTAACAAGAGTGTCAATTTAATAACAAAATATTTATACCGATCGGAATCCCAATAATGTAAAATTTTAATTTCCTGGTATTTCTGACCAATAATAGTACTATTACTGTTCCTCAATTCCAATAAGTACATAGGATCTGAGATAAATATTTTGTACTTGGAAAACAATAATAACCCATTTTTGCTTAAATACAGATATGATCTGAACATTTTGCCATCTATTTTATTAGTCAGAAGATATAAATTTTTAGTCTATTTGACCGTTTATATTGTCGAAAAAGTTAATTTTTTCAAAAGTAGCATCCCATTATAAAATAATTCCCTCAAACCCAAAAAGACAGGATCCTGAATATTAGCAAATCAAGATATTCTAATCAAGAATCTGTAATTTTATCAAAAAATGTTCAATAAAAAGATTTGTATGATACATGAATTTATTTCAAAATCCTTGGGGCGAACTTTCCCAACACACAATTTATGTGCATAAGTTTTCGATCGATTGTATGTTTTTTATAAGCATTAAATCACGTCACTGCGTTGCTTAATTGCATTATAGATTAACAAATCAAATTCAAATTAACTTCCAATTTACATCATAAATAAAAAATAGAGTTCATATTCCTAACTAGACATCCAATTAGATAATAATATAATTTGAATAGCTCAGACTGAAAATAATACGAGTTTCAAAACCATTTTCATCGACTGCAAATAAAGCAAAACTATCTCATGACTATGTTTATGTTGTTAATGGGTTGCAAACATTTTATTCTATTAATTTCATTCTTAAATAAACAATGTTGTTTGAGGACGGATTAATATTCAGTGCACAAACGCGATAATTCGAAAAAAAACTGTAGTCATATAAAAATGTATCTACCAATGAAATTATATTTCAATGACGTCTAGACATTTTATAATACTTGTGAGTTTAAGTACATACATAAACACAATTGCCCACTGCTTAAATATGTTTATGAGAACTTAATAACACAGGGATTGTAAACGTTTTTTTTTTTTTTAATATATATTTTACCTTTAAGTTGTCTATGCATATATGTACATTTTTGTGACTATCATAACTTAAACTGTCCAGTAAGACATTTATACATACATACATATTTGCATACCTATCTCATTTCAACGATGAACATATATACATACATATGTATGTAAAAGTACGTTCTATGTGGTAAGATTATATGTTTGTTTGTTTTATGATTATGACCTTGAAAAATCTTTGTCCTAATGCATTTAAATTCTCAACATGTAGATACATACTTATATAAGCATAGTCAAAATGAATTAATAGAATGGGAAATAAAATAAAAAAACTAAAAACGAAATTGAAAAACATTTTGCGAAAGAAATGTTTTTCATGTTTCATTTTCTTCTTAAAATAATAATTTTAAAAGTATTTTAACAAACAAACAAAAAAACTCATTATTGTTAAGGATGTCACGAGTATTATTTTTGTGGTTCGTAGAAACTAACATATCTTTGCTTCGTGGTTCCTGAATTTTTTTTTCAGATAAAGTAACTACAATAATGTACTCCACGCCGTTAGACAGTGACAATTACAATTTTTTGAGGGCTCCTTTACAATAGCCTTCGAAAGAACAGAATAAAAAAGATACAAAAACGCGGATTTATTTGATAATTGGTAAAAAACAAACCTTATAGTAAATATCAAATGGGTATCTTATAAAATTGTCAACAAGCTTCATACAAATTTTAAAATTTTAGATCTTATGAAAGGTAATATTTTATTAGATCACAATATAGACAATCTTTAAAACTATGTTCAATTGATATTTCTTAAAAATAACAGACCTAATGCTAAAGAAGGCAGAAACGAGTCCTAATCTTTTCTAAAGTCAAGGTTTTTTGCCTAAAAAAATTTCAATATTACATTGTTTCTGAAAAATTGAACTGGAGGACTCGAATCCGAGTCACACTTAAGCCTCCTTGAACCTCGACTTCAGACTAGACTTGGACTTGAGCACCATAATTCGAGACTTGACACGGACACTTAAAAAATGACTCCTCGTGAACATCGCAAAGCTGATAGTTTATACTCATGACTCATGTTCGAGTAGTACTTAAGTCGTATTAAACTACAATTTCAAACTCGATTCGGGCTTGAAGTGAAAAGACACCATGACTCAACATGGACGAGAGCTCGTGAACAGCTCCGTTCAAAACGTTCTGGTCATATATATATATATCCTCAGAAGGTATAGTATGTATGAGTTGTTTTCTTAAGATGATAGTGCTAATATATAATTAAAATTTGATTGTTATTATAAACCGACAGCAAGATATGGTACAATATTGAAAATATGTACAGTAGAAACTGATCAAGCATGATGTGATAAAAAAACTACACTGAAGTTTATATATTTATAATGAACAATAAATATTCTCTTCTAAGTAGTTGTGAACATGTTTGCAATTGTTCAAGAAACCAGTGACATATTCATTAAAGACTAAAGACAAGATATCGATTGATCACCTCTTCTCTTTCTTTTTTTTTTGCGAAGGAGCTAAGCACTTCGCAACGTCTTTTTCTCACTAAGAATGCCTGAAAATTGAATTTATTATATCCAAAGAATAGTATAAAATAAACTCTTACCTATAACATCAAAGGCTCAAGAAGTATGTCAATGGATATCTTAGAGGCCATATCTGAATCTTTGACCAGTTGAGAGAAGTATAGGACGGGATAAAGGATCTAAACTTCAGAATGCTGATGGTGGCATTCTGATTCATGTTTGTTATTTAGGCGCCGGATCTAGGAAAAGGTTTATACTTATTGGCAAGGTAAATAAAAAACAGGAGGCTGCGATGTCAATTTTCTCATAGATATATTTAAAGTTACTATTATTTTTATACCACTATTAATTATTAAAAATATTGATTTATAAGCTAAAGTCTTCTTTTGAAATACATTCATGCTTATATATAAAGACAATACAATGTACCAAATGAAAAATTGAAAATTTGTATGAGTTATATCTAACTCCAATGTCTTCAAAGATCAGAAAATTGACAACTTTTTTAAAAAAAGTTCATCTTTCATTATCATTCAAATACGTGGAGATATAATGTGTGCTATTTTTAACTTTTTTAAATGAAATAAACAGTCTTTAAAATATATTTCAATTTTCCTTCTCTAAAATGTATTTTTAACGCAATAAAGAAGAAAGAAAGAAAGAAAGAAAGGAGAAAAAAATTTTTTACCGTGTATAACGCACATTCTTTTCTTATTATTTTTTTTTTCATTTGAAATAATAAATTCAGCAGTAATTGCAAACAAAACGTTATACAATGTCACTACAGCAATTTTATATGTATATACATATAGCTCATATTTCATAATTCATACTATTCAATTCTGTGTTTGTAATATCATAAAAAGCTATACACAGAAATTAAACATTTGAGTTACTTTCAACAATATACATAAAATATAAATATAAATATTCTAGTAAGCAACAGAGAGCCAGAGCTCATTAATAGACAAATATTAATGTTGATTATAGAAATATAGCGTTTCTACGTAGTTATAGCAACTTTTTAATACTATTGGTTTTGCTCTTACTTTGTATCCATGGGCAAAAACTAAACAAAGAAATGTCTCATCACATTCAAAATTTCAAATTAAAAAGGTATTAAATAAAATCTGTTAAACTCTTTCATAGAACAAACACAAAATTGCTGCTTACTCTACATGCAAACTCCATGTAAATTCCCTGATTAAAAACAAAAAGCATTTAGGATACATTCCAGGCACCCAAAATAATCCAAGCGTAGAAATATGTATGTATACTATTACTGATAAATAAAAATAATATATAATTTATGATATTCTCTAAGCAGCAAATTGCATTCAATTTGTAGAGTTTTGTCTTATACATACATACATAGATCCTAACTTAAACATTACTTCCTACCCATGAGAGTATATATTATAGGGATATTGTGATACATAGCTATAGATACATAAATCTGTGCGTTTGTGTATAATGTTACAGTAGTATAAACGAATATTTGTCCAAATGGATTCGTATATGTAGTTTGTATTAGGTATATTTTACATGAATTCCTTCTAAAAATCAAAACGGCAGCAAAAGGAAATGATGGCTTACACACAAAATAAAATAGTAAAAAATATACATTGGTGTGAATGAAATGAAGGGAAAAAAAATGATTCAATATAATTAATTTAGGAAAATGAAGCTTTTCCACGCAATCTATCAATTAATATGTTTATTTATTTTCCGAAAAATGATTGAAATAAATATAAAATATATGTATAGCCCTGTTAAAGCATGAAGCACACTTGCTATACCATGCTAGAACTAAATGCTATATAAGGGATAGATCTCAAGGAATAATTGTCCAAGTTTTGTAACATTGCTAAACAAAAAAAAAAAAAACTATATCTATACAGAATAGAAAATAAAATCTCATCTCTGTAAAAAAAAAATAACCCTACGAGCTACAACCATAGGTTGTAGATAAAAAGTCACAGCTTATAATATAAAATTTGGATCTCTACGGACATATTAATCTTTTTTATTATCTTAATAATATTTGGTCGTTAGGGTCCTCTCTCTACATACATATCTCTTCTACACTCCTATCAAATCCTATGGGATGATAAGGCAGAGGGGAGGGAGGCAGAGAGGCATTTAATTTACTCATTTTCTAGATGATGTATTCACACACACCTACATGTTGGGGGAGAAATTTTTCTTTTTTTTTTTTTTTTTTTGTCATCATAAAATCCATAAAGTATATATAGAAAAAAGAATGATGAATCAAATTCATTTTTTTTGTTATGTTGTATATTTTACATAACTACATAGACAATGGAACGTTTTAGCTAATATAATTAACTTCTTATTTGACATGATAATCCTATTTGTTTAAGCGAGTAATTAAGAAAATTGTTCATTACTTGTTGGTTGTTGTTTTGTTTGTTTTTTTACTTTCCATAAACCAATGGATTTTTTTTTCTTAATTCCTATATAGATCATATATAAGTGGATATATTTTTTTATCCCTTCTAATCTAGTATCGGAGCAAAGGCAAGTAAGAAAAAAATGGACCAAGCAACCCCAAAATTCCACCCAACACAAACAGAACCAGGCATGAGCAAACAAATAAAACATTTATAGTTGCAAAATGGTTAATGAAAGTAACTAAAACTTAGAGAACGAAATAAATAATAAAGCAATCATCATATTCTAATACTCAATAGGACATTCAGCAAATTAGCAAAGTATTTAAAGCTTTAAGATGGTGTAGGGTTATTGATACTCAGATAGCAAATGGCTCAAAGATCCTGTGGCTTGTAAAGTAACTACAAATAAAGTATAAAGTTCATGATAAGATATCTTTAGATAACAAAGTATAAATTAAACCACGCTCATACCCTAGTGAGATAATATATGTATGTAATTAGGAACTTCATGATAATGACTCTTCACATATCTTACAAATTTTTTTCTTGACTTTGTAGTGACATAATTGAGCCTACGTTGACATTAATGTGTACATATATGCATATTTTATAAGAAAAGTATTGTATAAGTTTATTCTAACTCATATCAGAATCAAAGATGTTTACTAATTACATACCCTTTGAGACAAATAATGACTCAAAAAGGAAGATCAGAATGAGTAATTGTACTAAAAATACCTTTTTGTAGAATCCATCGGACATCCAACATTTTCTTCATCTAACATTGCTGACTCAGAGCCTATGAACTGTATTGAGAGAAAGAAAAAAGGCTGATATTCCAGTAAGCATAAATTATAAGGCATTGAGGCAAATATCATAGACCACATTGAAGGGAAAATAATAATAACACAGGTCAACAAACCTGCAGAAGGATTAGGAAACCAGCTGAAATCCTTTTGCGCGCTACTCCTTAAGTAGCTTTACCGTGAGTCTTAGATTTCTAGCGAATTTTTGCTCGAAATTGGATGAAAATTTACACATTTAGATGAACGATTTCTTATTAATTGAGGAGTCTTATCGGGCGCTTGACATCTCGTTTGAAAGCTGTGGGTCTAGGCTCTTTAATGCATTCCTTATTAATCCACTTCATGTAATATTCAATGATCCCCTAGGATCCCCCTTAGATCAGAACAAAGATTGGAATTTGCATTAAATACACAAGCGAATCATTATTTTTTAATGCACAAAATGAGTATCCTTCTAGGCCAAAACTGAAGTTTAAGTTGGAAAATGGGCCAAAAAATCTAAAAAAGTAGAATTCAATTTCTTCAAAACCGTCGGACTCTCGAATTTTTTTTTACAGACTTGAAATCAGCGTGCAAAACTTAATAACTATTATTTTCTAATACCCCTTAGGGTTTTTGACAGTTGACCAATGTAATTTGTGTCTGTGATAAAATATACATACATCCCATGGAACCTATTTTTTTAAAAATTTGATGGCGGATATCACTTTTATATGTTCGTTGTTGAGTGTTTTTTTTATTTCAATGAACTGTTAGCCTTTAATAAAATAAAAAGCATTACATTTTTTTCAATATATTTTTTTAAAAAATTCACTTTCTACCTCTAATATTCATAGTGTTAAAGTTTATAACGACCTGTAGAAAAGTAGATTGGAGAGCTTCGATAAAGTGTTCATATATCATAAACAATTGGTTTTAGTGTGCTAATTTTTTTTTATAAATTATAAATGAGAGTCTCTCTACCAAAAAAAATAAAAAAAAATAATCCAATTCTGTATTGATTGAGTGACGTCCATTTTTTAATTTGAAGTAAATGATTCACGTGCATCAAACATAATTATTTCTCACTTAAACCATTCCATAAATATGATTATTAGTAAGTGTAACTGGTCTAAAAATAAAGAAAAAACTTTTTTTTTTCTTCTCTCAAATGGCCTCATTTTATAATTTCTAAATTTATTCAGAGTAGTTTGTATAAAAGGTTTCGCAAAGTGAGAAACTTTAAGTTATATAAATTCAATTCCAAAATTCCATTACTAACAACTGTTGTTTTTATTTATTAGATAATATAAATAAAATTGTAAAAGTCTTTGATACAAGTTCTTCTGGGAAATTTCATTTTTTTAATAGTCATTCAAAGTACTTTTGTCTGTATGTTACTTTGTTACAACTCCCATGTACTTTTAATCTTTTGCATTTCAAAAAATAATTGACAGATGTTAAATTTAATTCAATATGTTATTTTTGATAATTACTGTTTATCTTCACACTTAATTCTACATTGGTTTTAAATGCAATTTTAACAAACTCAATTTGTATGTACATATATATTATATATACCAAGTTGATATTCTCTTTTCCCTAGAAAAAAAAATCAGAGAGACCTTCCATCCAATTTGATTATCCATCTTCATTTATCTTTATCGATGGTTTTATTTGGTATTATTTTTCTCCTCCCCCCTTTTTTTTTTGTTTAATTCTTCACATTGACACTAATATCCCAGAATAATAATGATATTTTCTGTACTATGATTAAATATATATGTACATAGAAACCCTTCAAATAAAAATTGCGAATAATCTCTTATATAATAACATCCACACAAAAATAAAAAAATAAAAGACATGAATGAGAAAGACAGTAGAAGGAGTTATATCCTTCTTCAAATAAAAACTATGAATATATAATGAATTGTATAATTAGAAAACAAGTCATTCTAAACCTCAACTACCGTGAAATGACCTTCAATCCATTTAGAAAATTGCAGTGGTTTTTTTATAAGTGTGTTTTTTTTATTATAATTAAATTTATTCTATTTTTTTGAGAATAACTTTTATTCTTTATAACATATATTTACATTAAAAAAAAACACATTCATTTATGACTTTCCCATAAATAATCAAATAAATTATTTTCTCGTAAAAATATTTATTTAAGGATTTTTTGATGAGCTTTTGAGGTTCATGCTTAGAAGCATACACCAGAAATGTGTATGTATAAAACAGGACTTTTACATATATAAAAAATATTCTCTTTAATTAAATTTCATTACAAAAAAAAACATATTTATTTTTAACATGAACATATTACATAGATTCTCTGATTAAAAAAAAAAGAAATTCTATTAAATATAAATGTTCAATGCTATAATTACAAGGTAAGAGTTTGTTTATTTTTATTTAAAAAATATATATATTGAATTTCTGTCTAATGGATATTCAATAACAGTATTAACGTAATCTTTGAATAGACATCAATTAATATACTGGGCATTTCAATCAGTAACTTACTTTTTCAACACGTCATTCAATGTCAAATCAATACACACTAAAAAACAAATATCAATCGACCATCACAGAATTGTAGGATTTTTGGTACATAGATGCCTAATGTTACTAAACTACGTGTGACAAATTTTAGTTTGTAAATATTTACCATTCAGGAGACACATGATTCAAACGTTCCTCCGCCCCAAAGCGTCATAATACAGCTCACTTGATAGTTGTTACTATTTCTGCTATAATTTTTAAGCCTTTGAAGATAGAATCTTGAAAATTTGTACCTGGCCGTTTTATAGTGTGATAAATCTAAAAATTAAACTAAATCGGCTATAAAAAACTTGCTAAACTCCTACAACCTGTGAAAATAAATTAATTTTAACATAAAAACATACAAATTTTATTATAATGAGTTTAAACATCTTGAAATTTTATACCCAATCATTTTAAAGGATGATAAAATCAAAGGTCAAGTCAAAGAATTAAAAATAAAAAAAAATTGTATATTAAAATTTGTATTTTTCATTTCTTTGACTTTACTTTTAAGTACTGTTTAATTTGTTAACCTATAATTTCTCATTTATCATCAATTTTAGATGTATAGTAGATTAACTGTTTTAAAATAATTTTGAACTTTACTGATAACATAAAGTAGGACCTGAATTTAAAATAAGTCAACACATAAAAACTTAGAGTGTTCATCTGTAAATTTGATTAGACAATGGAAAGGCTTAGCGTCAATGGACTGATGTAATACTATACGTCTTAGGTAGAAGTGTTAACAATCACTCTAAAACTTACACTAACTAATCAAGTATTTTGTATGAAAATAAGTCCAACTATCCAATAACCATCAAAGTATCAAATCTTATATACTCAATATTTTTCAAAAAGTAGTATAAATATGAATAACATACTCTATGTACATACTTAAAATTTAATCTTAATGAAACTCATCATAGTTATTATTAGCAAAAAATTGTGCTGGAATAGATAGTTTTTTTTTTATAGTTTGTGGTGTTATAGATGCATGCAATTTTTCTGGCCTTGTATGCATCTATAACACCACAAATTATCAAAAAGACTATTTTACAAGGAATTGTTACTCATGCAACTATGATTTTTCATTTTTTAAAAAGAAAAAAAAAATTATCCATACTTTATATAATGTGCCTGAAGTCCTTGTAAAAATTTTTCTAATCTTGTACTTTTCTTCGTGATATTAGTTGACAGAATATCAAGGATCTTGATAGTTACTAATCTGATAGTTGATAATAGTTGGAAGACAATCAAGTCTATTCATAGTTATTTATTTAACGTTAGATACCTGTTGGTCAATGAATTATTAATTATTTGACAGTATATAGTTGACATTTCTAGTCTCAGATACCCAACATAACACAACACAATATAAAATATGACAAAGTTCACGTTCTTCTTAATTATGAATGTAATATAATATTTTTTAAAAAGAGATTCCTCCACATCTGATATCATTTTTAGTAATGGATTAAAAGACGACGTGTTTATATGTTACTTTAATGTATCTATTTGATAAATTATTGGGAGATTATATATTTTGCACATACATCTTTTTAGAATCCTTCTTTAACCAAGAAAATACCGAAATCATCTCTATTTAACGTAACATGGACATCAAAATCAATAGACAAAATATGTACATTACATCCAATTAAGATCATATGTATTCAAGTATATATTTGAATTTACCTCTTATATTTGTGGAATTGTAGTTCAATCATTTTTGTTCATAATAAGCTCTTAAATAAAATTATAGGTGAAAGTATCATTTTTCTCCTATTAATTATGTATTTGTCTTTATTATCACCAAACCGTTCAATAGTAAAAAGTTAAAAGACGTGAAATACTCCAAGAGATTGTATCATGCATAAGAAGTTGTCAATTTGACAATGTTATACACTATTGGTAGTCAATAAACTATAACAAAGAGATGAAATGCAGTTAGAAAATAATAAAGAAAAAGTGAAAATCAATGTGGGCAAACAATGTTTATTGTTCTCGCATGTATTGTGTTTATAGGTATACACATATATTTATAGATAATGCACATTTTGTTGCCAGTATGTGTGTGGTTTGATGGCCTACATCAAATAATTTAAGTAAGCAAATTTAACAAATATAATCATAAAATCAGAATTTTAGGTAGGGATGTCATCAATTTTATTGGATTGGTATAATGTTATGAACTAGCTTTGAGAGATTAGACCAAATTGATAACATATACACTTGAGTCCAGGGTTTCCGCTAGAAAAAATTGGCACCGGACAAATTTACTTTAATTTACCAGACAAATGTTTGAAATTCCCGCCAAATATTATCTGAATTTAGTAAACTTAAAATGTTAGTGAAATGATTTGCAGGTTATACAAGAATGATACCAAGGCATGTAAATGTACAGTATAGTGCTTTTTATTCATCAATTTATCCTTCTTTCAACGCCTCTTTAATGCAGTGAAATCTGTAGCAGGTGATTTAAAATCAAAGGCGGCAAGTGTTTCTCTGCAACTTGCAATGCGCATCAGTCTTGTAACCTTGTTCTATCCCAGGCGACTGCCCTGTACTGTTTTGATTCAGTTCTGTAGAAATAAACTCTTTTCTGCTAGCAAACTAGAGACAGGGATCACAATAGCTATCTTATCCAATTTAACCCACTCAAAGGGGAAAATATTTTTACAGCATCTATACAAATCATTTTTGCATTATTCTGGTCTAGTAAAGAAAATCAGCGTACTAAATGAGCTTGATGAATTTTTTCACCATCTAACAGTTCAAAACAGGATATTTCCTAGTGTTATCAGTTATTTTATAAACACTTATCTGAATGGAAGAGTAACTAAGGTGTTATTAGAGTAGACAACCTTAAAAGATAAATATGCAAACATCAATGTAATGTGAATTAATATGAATTGAAGTACAAGGTAGAAAAATATTAGAGTGTGAAAAAGTAATAAATAATAAATATTTTCATTAAAATCAATAAATGCTTTGTAAAAAGTTATAAATATTTTAAGCAATTAAATCAACAAACTGATGATTATGTATTTATGTATATTTTTTTTTTGGTATATTTAGAGCCATGTTCCTCACTTTAGCTTAAGTGTGAGGTTTATATTTCTTACATTTTGTAAAAAGGTCCATCAAAAATATGTGTTGATACATAAAAAATTGTAAAACATAAAAAAATCTCTATAAATATGTAAAAAATACTGTATATGCGATCACCTATTTTTCTGATCCGTTAAAATAGCTTAAATAAATCAGTTATATGTGTATACATGTTAATTTTTTATGTACAGAAATTAACACCAAAACAGAACAAGGTGAAGGGTTCTATAGTAAAATAAAATTTGTCTTGTATATATGTTAGTCTTATACAGACTAGACTATTAATTTTTCACTCTAAAGTATCTAACAATGTACTCAATATTTTGTTCAAAGCCAATGTTTTGAGAAATTTAATGAATACAGCTTAAAGTTGCAGATAGAGACGCCTTCAAGTGCCATTACTTTGATCAGAAAAATAATTAACCTATGCATTATGATACTATACATTGTTTTTTTAAATGCTTAAAGATATATTATGTTAACTTTTCTAGAGTTGAAAGTCCTAGAAAGCCCCCACAAGAAAAAAAAAATATGTTGTGTTTTTTATAAGTCTGAAATTGTATATACGTAAAAATTAGTTTTTTTTAAAAAAAAAATAATATATTAAACTTACATAATTAAAAGTTTTTTTTATAATTTAATTTATTCTTCTAACAGGAGTGAAGCTCATTAAGTTACTTACCTATAAGAAATTTTATACAATGTTTTAACTTGTTTATGTGATTCATCTGCTTGTTCTTCTTCTTATTTGACCAAACATAATTTAAATATATATTCACTATTAAGATGATGTAACTAAATATATAGCAATACATTGCCTTGTAAGCCTATAATAATAAATGTCAAAAAGAGAGTTAACAAGCAGTGTGTATGTATTTATATATATATATATATATATATATATGTATAATGCAAAATGTGAAATTCTGAGTGAATGTCAGACAGAAGATTAGGCAGCTGTACATATAGTATACATAATTAATGAGAGTGAAAGTTTTTGGAGGCATCACGATGAAGAAGAAAAAAAATGTTTAAATAAACTCGACATATTTTATTTCCCTTATTCTCCTTTAAATATACATATTTCAAGCTACATTAAAGTATAGAAAAAAAAACACTTTTACGTGACGTTATCCTTTTAAAAGTCAGCCATTTTAGAGAAGGCATAAACAACCCAATTTTCTACGAATAAAAGCCCTTTCTTCTATCTGTACAAACCCCAACAGTTACATATAGGAATACGATTGAATATACTACTATGAGTAAAAAAATACTGGGAAATTTGAATTTAATTTTTTTAAGATTTCGAAATGGATAAATGTCTTATGTTTTATGTAGTCAATACTGCTAATGTCATATGTGCTAAATCGTACGTCTAAATATTCATCATTGTTTGAGATAAGCGTCCTTTTATGAAAAGGTAAAATCGAATTTTTCGCTTTATTAAAATGTCTGAAAGGTGAAGACCAAACTACAAATTAGAGAAATGTTGTGCAAATCAAAAAAGTTTAAATGAATATTCCAGACTTTCTTCTTTTCAAATTTTCACAAAATACATAGCCTATTACTAAAAAAAAAGACCCTTTAAATTTAAAAGCATATCTAAACTCAGCTTTTATTGTTATTGACTTAATAAACTTTTTGTAACTGTTCTGAAAATTGGAAAAAATAGTAATGTTTACAATCTATTTTTTCCTGTTCAAATAAATACAAAATAACTGAGTTCCACTTTGACAATAAACCACCAACTACGTTCACTTTCTTGAAGTTTTCATAAAAAAATTTGACCATTTTTTTAATAACTTCAAGTTTGAGGAACAAATATATAGGAAACTATATTTTTTTACTACAAAAATTGAGTTCTCTACGTATCCCTACTCTTTAACCTCTGTTTGTTTTTTATTTGTTTGGCTCCAATGATTATACAATTATATATTTACATAATTACGGAATAATAGAATATTTTGTATCTTTATTATTCTGTAATTCAAATTTAAGTACTTTAAAGGCTTAGAAACATGGGATAAACAGACTCACTAATCTTTTTTTTTTTTTTTTTCAAAAATAGATTCAATGGATCCACTGAAAGTTAAAGGATTCATCATGAAAATATTAAAATAAACATAAAATAATAATTGTACAGTACTTTTCAAGCCAATAGGTGATAGAGTCAGTGCATCATACAAGTACAAGTATACGTAAACTCTTCTCTTTTTTTTTTTTAAATTCCTCCAAATATTTACAAACTTAGAGTTGACATTCTAAATACGCCAATCTACCAGGTCTATATCTATGAAATGAGACTTTATTTTTCAATATCTAACGTTTATTATGAAAAAATGCTGACAAATTTAATCTTCAAAATAATAGCCATAGCTAGCAACACATTTTCCCCATCTCTCAGGCAATTTGTAGACGCTGTGCCAAAAAAGTTGGCCGTCTTTGGTTGCAAGCCAATCATCGATCCATTTCTTGGCTTTTGAGTGAGAATAAATGCGCTGTTTTTTTAATGCGTGGTCCATCGAGATGAACAAGTGATAATCTGATGGGGCCAAGTTTGATGAGTATGCTGCATTCATCAACGGCTCCCAATCGTACGTCTACACCTATTCCTGGATCGCTCTTGTTCGGTGTGGCGGTGCATTGTTATCAAGAAAAATAACTTGGACACGCTGATTGGAATATTCTGGGCCTTTTTGGCGTATAGTGCTGTTCAAATCTACCAACTGTCGTTCATAGCGTGCATTGTCAACTATTTCACCGGGTTTTAACAGCACGTGCCTAAATTCATACCATGCTGATCTCAGAAAACACACAGCATTGCCATGTGATGGTTAAAAAATAATCCAAGCGACATCTTTTGCCTGATAGCTAAAAGTCCCATTTCATAAATATGGACCTAATATTTATCACATTAATTACTACCTTTTCGTTTTCTATCCTCACTACTATGTATGAGCCTGCACCTCCAACATGGTGTGTTTTGCTTTTTGTTTATTAAACGATATATAAAGTCAGCTTAGGGTAGGATATAATGAGTTGTGGGTATATATGTAGATTGTCATATAAATATATTCATAGGTAGATAAAATATTAATAAATTAATATTTTTAATTTCAATTAGACCTTTTTTTTTAGTTGTCTACACGCAAAGTTAAATATTTTGCTTTTTTTTTTTTCCATTTGTAGCTAATTCAATATGATTTTCATCCATTTTTTTTTAATCAATAAATAAATATTTCTACTACTTTCTTGATTCCATTATTTTGATTCAGTCATGCAATATGTTCATAGTATGTGTCACTGCTTCGAACAACCATAACCAACATAAGTATATCCATATCCATACAATGAAATAATAAAATTTTAAATTTGATAGTTTATTTTTAGACATGTCGCAATTATTAGATAGCAAACACAATACACACAAACGACAATTCTACTTAGAATGTATAAGTTCCATTTGAGGCCTCTTTTAAAAATATGTATTATTTTCAATTTTAATAGAACGTTTTCATTTTACATTGATGAATTCTTACTTCTACATACACAGAGTGTGCTATGTATAATATTTAAAAAAAATATGTCTGCCCTCATATAAAAAACTTTTTTTTTGTAATTATAATGGTTTTAATCGTGCTTATTTTTATAGCTTTTTCCTGCTTCATTTTATATTACATTCATTTATGTGAAGAGGTGGGAGAGAGAGAGAGAAAGAGAATGAGGTTCAATCAGTTGGTAATTTGTTTTATTGCAATTTGTATGTTTAGAAATGTATGTGGGTATACATAAGAGAAAAAAAAAGAAAAAAAGATTTCACGATTTTGTTCAAATGTTGAAAAAAAAGAAAAGAAAAATGGATTTAAAAAATGATTTTTAAAACTTTTTTTTCGAGTGAAATTGCATAAATATTACTCTATTATCATTGTATTTTGCAGAACATAACGACCAACAGATCACATTTACATCAATAAATTATATTCGAAATAAAAAAAAATGCCTTCATAAATATATAGTAGACATAGACATGAGCAAAATGTTGAGATAGTGTTGAGTTTAAGGAAGAAAAGAATAATATCAGTTGGCACCTCTACCTTGATAATCAATTTGGAACTCAGTCTTCCCTGTATCCTAGAGTCTAGAGCTTGTTTCAATTAAAAGTAGCTATTGTGTAATATTTAATATAGTTAAATAACAATCAATAGATAGAGTTCAGAGGTACCAGATAGTAATTATAGCCATGCTTTCTCACCTTAACAAAATGCTCATCCCTGTATATACATATACAATGTATAGTCAAACCTGGTCTAACAATCACCTGCTTAGTGCTGCAATAGGCACTAAGCAGTCATATACAGTTCCCATGCAGAAAATTTAAAATATAAACACACTGTATTAAGTGTGTTCCTACAATTCTTGGATATCAGTCATCCAAAATATCTTATGCAGATTAACCTGCTTCAACAGTCACTTATTTTAGTTGTTAAATGACTCTTTAATATAAAACTTAAGAAACTTCACATTTTTTTTCTTCAAAATTTCCTTTATTTGATGATCCGGAAATTGGGTCGGCGGCTAAAAGTTAAGACTATATATTGGACGTGGGAATCTCCAATTCCTTCAATATTTGTATATTATTTCGTTATCGAAGGATGTCGTTTATAATTCAGCTCTTTTAGACATATGTACGTATTCAGATGCAATAAATAAAATATGTATATATGTTTATGCATAAATTGATGTTCTTCCCCCATATTTCTTTCTTTTTCTCTCTATTTGAGATTCAATATGACAATTTTAACGAAGTTAATGATGTATTATTGCAATCTACACAGTTTGTGATCCCTGAAATTGGAGCTATGAAAAATCAAAAAATCTTTCAACTTTAATATTGTTTATATATAAAAAAATATATATATGGTATATATATATTTATTTGTACTTTGATTGATTAATTTTAAATCTGAGAGATTTTATATATCAAAATTAGCAATGCTTTAGTGCCTTACAGTATTTCTTTCTTTTAATCTTAATACTTTTTTTCATTTTGCACAATAACCTTAGGTTGTTCTATTATTCTTTGCAACACATACATAGGTAATATTTGTTTGTTATTTCAACTGATGAATCCATTAGCCGAATGAGAAACAAAAGAAATGTTTCTACATGTGACGTTAATACTCAGAACTTAAATATAATGATCCATGGCTTATGCTTCTCTTAAATAAGGAAATAAATATTTACAAAGTCAGCTTTAGACAATAATTATTTTACAATCTATTTACTCAATCTTTGAATAATATATAAATGTAATTTTTTTTATTAAATGCCAAATTTTGGTTATCTCAAATCGGAACCTAGACTTTGGTGGAAATATTTTTATTGACATGAAGCTAGACTTAAGTAAATAGCAGCTTAGACTAAATCAGGGTTTCGATTTGGAAACAAACTCATTTATTCCTTCTTTATTTTTCTATGATAGAGATTATTTATATGGGGCTAATAAACACTGTTAGAGGGATCATCAATCCCTACACTTTGTTTTTTTTAATCAAGATATAACTTTTGACCTATTAATTGTGTGTACAAATCATACAAAATATGCAAAAGTTTTTTTTTATATTATCTGTAGGTATTTGTCATTTGAAACTGCAAGAGATATTACTTTTAGAGAAATAATATAAATTAAACATTATTATTCTATAATAACCTTTTTGTTTCCATTGGTGACTAAATACTTTCTCTTTTAATCATCATATCAAAGAAGCACTAGGAGAATGTCTAAAGCCTTCGCAGCAGAAAGAAAATATTGGCAAGTATCCTGGATTTGATCAAGAAATCATGAAAGCGAATTGAACTTGAATTGAAATGAAGTTGCATAATCAAAATTCGATTTATATTGGGTACATCAAGGTTCATATTTTGAAATTTCAAACAAATATGAATGTATACATACATGCATGTCTTGATATTAAAGTTTAATCTTTGAAATAAATTGTAAATATTTAATACTCTAAGTGATTTTGATAAAAGTTTATCATTGAAAGTGTATAAAAATATATATAAAAAATAAACTTTTCAATTTTATACATATATAAAATTCGAATATTTTTATCCCTTTATATCAAGTCATCATGTGTGTATTATTAAGAGAGAGAAAGCGAGTTAAAGCGTTTTTATTAATTATTATGTAGTTCATATTATATTAAATATAAATTCATTGATATAATGTTTGATTTTCGAGAAATCATTCGAATGTACATTTATGGCAGTTTTTTCCTCATGTTTTTCCCATGTGTCAATTTGATTTTTTTAAATGAATAACAATTTCCCTCCATCAAAAGTGTTTTTACTCTGATAAAATAGTGATAGTAATGTTGAGAAATTCAGAAAAATATTTAATTAAAAATTTCTCCTATTCCTGAATGTATTTTGTAATTCATTCCTCATTTTATATAGATGCATAAAATATATTTTGTAAAAATACTTGTGTTTTTGTTCAAGTCTGACAAAATTGTCTGACAGTGAGACATAAAAAATATATTATATGAGTCTCTCCTCCCCCCTTGTACATGAAAATATTTCGTCTCATCATTTTTTGTTTTATCACATATCCTCTCGTTATATTTCAACTCGTCTTTATTTCGTCAAGAAGAGAAAACCTCAGTTGTAATCAGAGTAATGCATTAATGAATGCCGATATTAATACTGGTTTTATTAAATTAAATTTGCGTACTAAATTTCATAGAAAAGCATCCACATCATAAAAGGAAACAACAATCTTAATCCAAGGCAAGTAACTAAACAGTTGCTCTTTCAAAATCTAAGCAACTCAAATGCTTAATGATACCCCATGATTCATGATCTCCGATCACTCAAAAATATTGCTAGTTAGTAGCTTTCAATACATTTGTATTTATCAAAGACAAACAAACTACGCATATATCTTTCTCTATGACACTGCCTATTCTGCCCAAATCTTTTAAAGTATGCAATATATATGATCCAGAACCTTCGTGAGACTAGTAGCAGTGATGACAAGCCAAGAAGTAGCCGTCCAATTTTAGATTTGCATGGTTAACATAATATTTTTGACAGTATTAAGAGAGTGATTTCCTGGCACGCCGGGAATTCCTTTATTTCAACAACTCTACTTATAATCGAATTTATTTCTATATTTTATTGATATGCCATTTTGTAAAAAAATGTTTATTCGTTGTAGAGGTTTTTTTTTAAATTGTCCTAGAAAAATAAATTCCATGCATGGGCTCGGTTTGTAAACTTTAGCGTTCGTAAGCACTCTTTCCAATAGATCTGGTAACAAGAGTTTCCTCTACGGACTGAGTTTGCGTATATTCTACACTCACAAACTAAGGTATCGCTCATGAACCAATTAAATATTAAAAACAAAAAGGCATGGATGATATCAAGGAAGTGAGTTGAGAATATAAGTTATTTTTTGAGAATTGAAATGTTATTAGTATATTGATGAATTATGCATACATGTATCATATTTTCCCGTCTTTTTGTTACATTATTTTTTATTTTTTTTGCCTTGCCTTCCTTTTTCACAAATTAGTTATATGATTAACTATGTTAACCTAAATTAGAATAAAAACTATTTCCATTAAATCACCCAACAAAGAGTTCATTTGTCTTGATGTTAGTATTGAATTTTGTTTTTTTGTGTGAAATTAAAACAACAAGAGTCGATAAATACTTTGATCATTAACATTCAAAAACTATTTCCGTTTTGTGTAGGTATACAAGTAGATAAAAGTATATGAAGAAGCTCTCAATGTAATTTTTTCATTATTTTATGCTATAGTTATGTGTTTAGTTTAACTGTCATAACAGATGGAAAGGAAAACAAAGGAATCCTAAGGATTTATTCAAAAATATTTTCTAAAAATTTTATTTATTATTTGTTCAAATGTATGAAGGCTTTGATAGTGTTACGGAAATAAATGATTCCTTTGAGGATTTTCTTTTAAAATTATTTATCAATTTATAAATCTTTTATAACTAACACATTTCTCCAAAATTGACTTAAATATACGCTAAGATGTTTCTTTTTTTTTGGTAAGTATTTACATATTCAAAAAATACACTGGACATGTGTTTGACAGTTCTTGAGTACACACCATAGTTCAAATGCTTATGAGTCATACTTAAAATTTGTTTTTCTGATTCACTTTGTAACCCAGATGCACTGTTTTTTTAATTCTAAATATCATTGAAATCCCTCGATATATGCTCTTCAAACCATACAAATAAAAAATTGAAAGGACCCTTGGTGAATATTCTATTTTTTTGATCAAGAACTCTTTGATACATAAAATAAAAGAAATTTACGTATCATTAAGATAGGGATGGATGAATAGTCTCTTTTTTTAAGAGCTTTTTTTTTTTTGAGGTTCTGAAATAATTAGTTAGATGTAGACACTTATGTACTGGGTGTGCATGCTATCTATGCCATCAAGTTGGCGCGCTCTATCAGGCAAATACGAGCACTGAGGCACTTGATTTATTTTTTGTTATATAGTCTTTTTAAACTTTTACTTGTTGAAAAAAAAATGAAATCAATTGACGAATTCGTTGTCTCAAATATTTGAAAAAGCCATGGTGCCCTCCTTGGAATTCGCGCTGGGAGCAACTATATAACAATTGCTCGAACTCTGAGACTCAGTGAGAAGTTATTTTGAGGAAGTAATGTAATCTGATGTCAAAGGTCGACGTGACTTTGTCCAGGAGCCAAAATTTGCGACTAGAATTCAACCAATCGTCGATAAGGACTCAGGGAAGACCATCAGAGTAATTGAAGTTGGCTGGTCAGAGTTACTGGTCCGGCTCTGCGTTCACAAAAACCTTCGTTGAGGAAGAGTCAGACCTTGACAAAAAAAAGTTCAAGGAAAAGCGCTTAAAGCCCTCCCAAAAGCTTTTGACAATTTTGTCGACTTCATCTCACCGAAATTTTGGTCTCCAAACTCACTAGATATAAATCCGATAGAATTTCTGTGTGGAGTACGATCGAACGACAAATCAACCCCCTACATTCAGTATGTCAGTCAGATCAAGAAGGAATTCCAGGATTTGTCAAATGACAAAGGCCTGCTTACTCTTTCGACCTCGTATAGAGGCTGGAGGTGATTTAATTTAATTGAATAAATCATGGTCCATCAAGCTTTCAGAATCTGGTTTTATTTTTTTTTTAATTTGAGAAATGGTTGAAGAGAAAGTTACGTTTGAAAAAAAAATCATTTTTGGTGTACAGTTAGCTTGCACACCCTCTATGAATGTAGCTCATTAATAGTTACTTACAAATTATTTGAAAGTATATTGTTTTTACATACATACGTATATTACATACATACTCTATCTTTTTAACATTTGTCATTATTATTATACATAGAATAGACAAACAAATGTCACACAGACTTGACATACTGAACACGCTATTTGATAAATAAATATTGTACAATGATGAGATAGGTTGTCTCTCTTTATAAATAGCTTGGATATGTATACACATATGTACGTCATTTCATTTTTTTGATAAATGGTTCTAGGGATAAAGATGAGTTTTATGGCTGTACTAAGGGGTTAGTTACCCATTTGAGCTTTTTTGGAACACAGTTCTTAACAAAATTGATTCCTATTGTTGGAAAAAAATAGTGGATAGGAGTGTGCAGGAGTATATTTTGTATTTCTTGTCTTTTTTACTACTCTATGAAGTAAATAACTACACCTAAAAGATTTAGATTTAATAAGGAATCTTAATCACAAGGAGTCTTCTTAATAATATGTACAGAGAAGGAAAAGAAATACTGCATCGTTGTACATGTGAAGAATTATATTAATAGTTGCTTATTTTTCATTTTTACGTACAAATACCATAATCCTCTCATTTGTCCATTCTTTTATATAGAGCTATATACATATATATATATATATATTGATTTTTATCCCCAACTAGAGGAACATAATATTATTAAACTTATTAATTGGATTCTTTTATATGTTACGTAGTATTTCCATGAATCCTATTCATTAATCATTATAAAAAGCTTTATAGTTTACAATTCCTAAGACAAGGACAAAAAAAAAAGAACTCGACTTATTGGGGCTTAGGATAAAAATTGTTGATGTGTACCATTAAAGATATGGATCAGTAAACGCTTAGCCAACAATGGTTCCACAATCAAAAAGCTTACAAAAGTCCTTTATATATATATATATATGTATTTATAAAGTAAAAACAACTATAAGTCAATTTTATTCATTTTTTCATTATAAGTTTAAAGTTTTGAATATCTCAAAATTGGTGCAAATCTTGGCACGCCTAATCCATTGATCTGGAAATTGATTAGCTGTAACTGAATCCCGAATTAACCCAAACAAAAAATTGGAACAAATAACCTTATATTAAGTTATTATACACCAATTGGGGAAGGTAGTTGAAGCACTTTACAATGAAGGAAAGATACAGATTTATCCAAGTCTAAATGACTCGATTAGCCTTAAAACGATTGAATATACAATTCAGAAGCTTTGTGAGGCTGGTAACTGTGATGACAAGCCATGAAGGGACCTTCCAAGGTAAGCAAGTAACCAGACAAGCATTGATCAAACTCGGTTAAGAATTTATCGAGCTGTAGAAGATCGATGTTGAATATGGCGTTAAAATCGGAATTTTACAACCATTGCTACATAGGTTGGTCCGAATGGACTTGAAGATGAAACGTTTTAAGAAACGTTACGGTCAAACACTTTCAGAGGACATCATTGCCAAAAGAATGGAGAGGTCCAAAAAATAATGGAAATTTGTGCCAAGAACCTCTTTTGTGAAGAAAAAAAATGGGATATGAATCGAAAATTTAACAATCAGTCTGTAATGATCTTGGCAGGAGTTTCAAGCTCTGGTGATAAGCTCCCATTGGTGGTTTTTGTACCGTATGGTATTCGTATGAAACAGAAAGACTACATTACGAAAATTTTGGTGACTGTTGCCCTTCCTTGGTTTAAGGGGGATAAACAAGAACATCATTTTCCTCCAAGATGGAGCTTCAATTCATAATGTACTGTCTAATAACGGTAGTTATATTCAATAATTTACTAATGAAAGGTAAGCCCAATAATATAGTCTAGAACTTTTATTATTACTACATATTTCTTATATACATATGTTAGCGTCTGATTAATTATGGCGTAGAGTAATACTTTTAAAAACTTATGAATAGCCCTGTAAGTATATATATATATATATCCTGCTTAATCCAGGTTTTGCTATTCTACAGTTTTTCATTTTATGTACTTTTTACTAAAAAATCCATCATTAACATAACAAAAAGGGGAAAAAAATGTTAGCGTGTAGCATTGACACACGTATTGTGTTGAAATAATCCGAATTCAAATTATCTGATACATTGCCTGAATAAATTGAAAGGACACTTTGTGCTATTAGAGTCAACATAAATATACACATATGTAATTGATTGATTAATACTCTTTAGCATTTGAATCAACCTTTTTTTATCAAATTAGCCATTTCACAATGAAGTAATCATACATATGTTGGGATTATTTCGGAAGGTGAAAGAGTGAGTATTTTATGTATTATTTATTAAGTAGACCTTGGCCAAGAGTGTGCTCATATGCATGGAAGTACAGTTCAAGGAAGTTCGACAAAACTTGGGAGTATTTTCTGACCATATATACTACTGTGATCAAAAAGTAAGGTGAATTTGTTGTAAAATGTAAAGTTTTCATTTAGTCTTCCAAATCAATCTTATCCCCTTCAAAGTAATCCCCGTCCGATAAAACGCACTGTTTCCAACGCTTTTTCCAGTCCTCGAAACAGTTGAAATAGTCTTTTTCTAGTATAGCTTTCAAAACCTCCTTCGATTCGGTTTTTATCTTCTCAATCGTGTCATAACTGTGTCCCCGCATTGGATTGATCAGTGGCTTTAGGTTCGTATGCGTAAATCCAAGTCTCATCTCCAATAATGATGCATTTCAAGTGATCCTGATACTTAAATAGCAAATTTTTACAAGCATCAACGCGACGTTTTTTTTTCAATTCTTCTTAATGCCCAGGAGTTTTAAATGACAAATTCACCTTACTTTTTGATCACAGTATTATATCCAGAATTAGATACTTTGAAGACTTGAAACGAGCTCTAAAGAAATCTGATGCATCAAACTGAACTCTATAAAACAATTTAAGGACTTGAATGTCCAAACAAAGACTTGAGACTCGAGTCAAAACCTGACACATCAAAGACTAAGAGCTCTACTTGAGCCTATAATATAATTACATTTCTCCATCCTTTACCACAAAGCTAACAGTTGATGATCTTTCTTATGGAAATTATGAATTTCATTACACGATTACAAAACATTGAAATGAAGAGCCCCATGAATGTGAATTCCAATCTGATTTAATGTGGGGTACTTGTGTCTTTTGTACACGTATACATTTTATGCAAGTGTAGGTGAGATATACATATATTGCAATTACCTACTCTTCAGCAATAAAACGATCTGAGATTAAAATCCCAGCAATAATTATATAATATGTAAAACTAAGTAGAAAAAGGATTATATCTTATACAATATATGTACCATAAGTTGTACATCTATGTATGTATATTGCAAAAAAGGCTTGATTTATATGCATGTATTTCTCAATTACGTATAAAGTATGACTAATTGTACATATATTGTTTTGTGGTTCTATTTGATGATAATGAATGTAAATGCACCTTAGACAAATGTTGCTTCTTTGTGGCTAATTGGAAGGAAAGAAAACGTTCATATCTACCTACCAGGAACATATCTTTTATCTTTCCCTCTTTCTACTTGACAGAAAACATTAAATTAATTAGACAATTTCCCTCAATGGTATTTGCTATTATTTTCTTCTTTCTTTCTTTCTCTTTTTCTTTCATTTTTGCTACAAAAATAATAACACAAAAACCTTGGGTATATATTTTAATAAATAGTTTTATAATATATTACGTATATACATATATTTTGAGCCAACACCATTGTTGAGTTTGTTGTGTGTGTGTTTTCTTTTTAAAAACAGGGTTTTTTTCTTGAACAAATGAGTGATATCAAGAAGTAGTATGTATGTATATGCTCATACATAATGAATAATATCCTCATTTATATTTATTTGAATATAAAATTTAATTAAAAAACTTTTAAAAAAATGCAATGTTATTTGATTAATAGCAGATGCATTCTATGAAATATTCTAATAAACAATAAATTTTATAATTTTTAAAAAAAATACCACTCACGACTCTCATTTTCAACCACAATTTGACTAACATATGAGGATCTAATAGCATACACGAATGTATACCTCAAAATTGAAGGATCAACACTAATGTTTTGATTTTTAATACATTAAGTAACTCATGGATGCTGATGATTAGGACTATGTAGAATGAAAATACAGTTGACGTTACATTTAAAGCCAAATTAGGCAATTCTGATTCTAATTAAGGAATTCTGAATAAAGTACATATTGGCCCTTATTTATAGTCGTAAATATAAAACCAAAAACGAGATATCATTGGTCAAAGTATCCTTAAAGTTACCCATTGAGTGAGAGTAATGTTTACGTAGTTGTTTGTTGACAAAGACTCGGGGTTTTACGAATATAATTGATTTGTGAGTTTACTCAATTCCTATTGGCTACTATGTACCTTTACGAAGACTCAAGATTTCTGTGTCGTCTTGAAACTATGAATGTTTTATGAGTTGGCTCATATCTTAAAGGCAAAGCAGGATACAAAAAAGAAAAAAAATATCAAATTTAGTTTTCTTAAAAATACGAACATTTTAAATTTGACTCAACATGAGAGTATCTCAAGGTATAAATAGAAATTAAGAAGTTAACGCAAAGGTAAGACAAATTATAAATTAGGATTCTTCTTTATTTTATATATTTTACTTCTTTTTTTAAAAAAAAAATCGATCTAATTTTGCTAATTTTTTTTGTAAATTAAGAAAAGACAAAAATATTATTATAAACATCAATTTCTATTCGTTCCTTACTTTTTTTGTTTATATTTGTTCTTCACTTATTCATATATATAAAATGATATCCTTCCTACGGAAAATGTAATAAAAAAAAGTCTTTCACATATCTGTATTTATAGCTTAAGACATTTTATAAATTGTTATTATTATGTTATAACATCTGATGTAAAAGTCTTTAATAGGAAATTTCTCTTCTGAAAGAAGGAATTAATTATCATTAATAATCTGTGGATATAGGAATTCCATGTGATACTAAAAGTTGTGACCCATTTTAGATCCTAGATATAAATGAAAGTTCATGAGCTCTTTTAATTTAATATTCTTAATGACAAGCAAATGCCCAGATAAACCTAGGGATAGCTAAATAACAAAAAACTGCGTCTTGAGTCAAGATCCAGGTACTCAAATTCTTATGAAATATGGACGCCATTTCATGAAATGTTCATTTGATTAGTATTACTACACTAATGGAGCAGTTTTTTCCTTCAAAGAAAAATAAATTACGTTGCATTTTTTCTTGTTTTCTTCCAAGGACCAAACTATAAACTGTAGAATGGTCCATTTAACTATTGTCATCATTGTAAATTGTCACTATTTAAGAGTGTCATAGTGCTGAAACTATTGGATCTGAACTGTTATATTGACTAAAAAAAGAGTTGTTTAATCAAAACTGACAAAATGTAGCATAAAACCCAGCATGATCATTGACTCAAATATTATTCTTGTCTCGTGACAGCCCTAGATCAGGCAGTGTTTTTGTTTCATTTTGTCTTATTTCTTTTGAGTCATTTAATGTGTACGTCACTATGGTGATGCAAATATTGAAGAAACAATTAATTAAATTAGACATAGATAGGTAATATTTTATTTTCAAAATATTGGCATCATTTAGTTGGCTTTCTAATTCGTTTTATGATTTATATATACATACATATATATATATATATATATATATATATATAAATTGTTTAAAAAAGTAGGGATAGAACGATACGTCAAGTTATAAACAAACCAGAGTTCAACTGATGTGTAATTTAGGAACCGACTCCGACTATTTGGAAGGGAAAAAAAAACTCGATAACCCATTCATGTGCTGATTTTTTTTAAACACCAAAGTTTTACTTTTTTTAACAGTTTTAGTAGCATATATTTTAAATAACTTTTGTGTACATTGTTGGAAAGAGCATATTTAAATCTATAGGCTACCTCCTCATTCATGTAGAGGTGTTACTTATCACACTAAAACTTCAATACAACAAATTGAAAAATTCTTATCTTGGAGTTACCTCCAATAATCTTCGAGCCACAGGAGAAAAATTAGAACATCTAGAATTATACTCTTTCCACCACTCTAATGGATTTGAAAAGAGTATTAGAGTAGTTCAGCATTTCCTTTTTTGTAAGACTTGCTTTTAGTTTCACACTTTTAATTGCATCTTTGTCTCTTTGGTATAATGTTTTGGTATAAGGTACTATATTAAAATTTAGATCAGAATTCTCCATTACTCATTTGAACTGCTTGAGTCCAACATAGTTGTAGGTTGTTTTAATATCAATAGTTTTGCTGTCCTTATTTTGAATTTTATCACTTCATAAATAGCAGTTTCTTGCCGGTTAGCTTTTGTATCTCATTTCTCCTATGTCCAGTTTATAATCAAACCTTGGATCAAGTAATGTAACTCATAAAACAGCAATTTACACATAAAGGCTCTTAATAGTTAGGCACCTCACAGTTGATAGTTGAACAGTGAGTTAACAACTATCTGTCAGTAAATAGTTGACAACTCTACATTTACGTTTAATTCATGCACATTTCTCATTTAAAAGCATCTGTCGCGTTATTTAAAAGTCATATTGAATAAATATGAGTCAATTTTATGGGATGTCTGTCCATGGATCAAATACTGGAAATTTTATATAATTGAATGTTAATAAAATAGGATTGTATGGGTCCCTTAAAAACAATTCCGTTCCACGCTTTGTCCTTTCCATATTATCAGCTCTCAAATTATCCCAATTTTTATAGCACTCACTGCAAGTCATCAAGTTACCACTACTACTATATAAATAGTTAAGTTTACCAATTGAATTCGTTCAGTAAAAATTATTATTGTGCCTACTGGGACTTAGAGCTACATGAAAATAGTTTGTCATTATTCTTTATATAGCCTTTCTTAAGGTTTTATTTCCCATTGAAACGTTGGATATTTCCAATAAAGTCAAGATAGAATGATAGTAATGACGTCATTGTGCAAAGATTACAATATGGTAGAACCCTTGGAACATGCCGTTTATTGATAGACTGTATGAATTATCTTGGATTATATGTAAATATGTATATTCCTTGAGTGTTATAATGTATCCTCTTATTCTGAATTAACATTAAATGCCTATCCCTAATAGTAGTAATAATAAATATAAGCTAGGTACTATAGGCGTTATAATAACCTACCCTGTACTAAAGTATGTAATTTAAAATATGTATACATACATAAATGCAATATAATTTCAAAGTATTAAAGAGTACATTCGCATAATCTGTCGGAAGTAATTTAAATAAATTGACTTTTTAATGGACTATTCAAACGTCCATTTATGTATGTAGGTACACACACACACATTGTATATTGTACATAAATATGTATGTACATATATGCAGAAGGCCTATTAAAATGTTAAATTGAAAATGTACCGATGTTACATTTGAGCATGAACTAAAAGTATAAATTTATCTGCTAGGATTTTCAAATAAGTCTCCATACACATATAAAGAGAGCGTTTTTGTTGAACATTTCTAGATCATATTATTGTCCCTAGATTTGAATATCTTGATGAACTAATATTTGGGATCTGAGGGAACTATTTGCTATTAAGATAACACTACTAGTCAAAAATAATGTGATCGTGCAGATTAATATTTTTTAACTCAGAAGTTAGAAATTTGAACTTATTGAAATTTTTCTTTGTATGCTAAAAATTCATTTAGTGGATCCTACATCATTTGCATATAGAAGATCCTGATGTGTGTGTTTTTTTTTGTTTTTTTTTAAAAAAAAAACAATTTTGCCGAGGATAATTGATAAATGGTTACAGAAAGATAAATCAGTCTCTTTAATTGTACTCAATTCATCGTCACATCATAAATGTATTTAGAGATGAACATTTTGTTGAAGCTTATTGTTATTGATAATAATAAATAATGATGTATAACTGATAGAAACCGAGAGAACTAAATCGAATTTGAGTTGTCAGAAATCCAGGAGATACTTTCTTTGGCATGATTTCTTATTAATTGGATTTTTTTTTAAATTGAGTTTTCTTTGTTTAGAAAAGTGACAAATACACGGTAATAAAAACTGGGAAACTTTTGAAACCATTTTCATACTCCCTATAGTCAAGATTTTACGTTCCCAGATGTGCAACTTTTTTAATCTACAGTTATTTAGAAAATTAGGGTTTTATCTTGATCCATCGTGTTTTTTTGCTAACGTTAAGAAAAAGTTCAAGGATGAATTACGGTATTCAATAGGGATTTTATAATTTATTTTATTTCAAGAGTATGACAGATATACATCTCAGTATTTCAAAAATACTGAAAATTAACAAACTGACAGTAAATTTTGTGACTTTTCCCGAGGGAAAAATAAAAGTATAGTCAAAGAAGTATGTTTTTTAATAGAAATCAAAAAAACAATTTTAAATTATTATTGTATACACTAAAATGTAATAAAAATATATCTGCAAAAAGTGTTTTATAAACTGCCCATAAAAATAAATATGTCTTCGTTACAAATGAAAATAAAAATACTGGAAGGGAGCAAATATACTGCGTATAACGCGCATAAAACAATAACTAATATATATGATATTTAAAACATATTTTACCTAAAACTAGATAATCTTTATTTATACTTTTTTGAAAAATCCAAGTAAAATTAAATGAAATAACGATGAGATGTTTATTTTTACGTCCAAACATTTTTTGTAGACATTATTCAATTACATTTTATTGTATGCAATAATGATTTGAACATGTTTTTGATATTGTTACAATATAAAAATTGTAAAGTCCCCATTGAATACTCTAATTCATCCTTGAACTTTTTTTTAACGTTAGCAAAGAACAAAACAAAACAAAAACACGATAGATCAAGATAAAAACTCTAATTTTCTCAAAAACCGTGCAACAAAAGGTAAAACCTTATTCATTGTTAACTCATTTCTTTTCATAAAGCAATTGTATAATACCAATAAGAGGAACTGAAAAAATAAATACTGATAGTTTAAAAAAATGAACTTAAACTCAATTTATAATTGATTTTTTTTAAAAAGGACAAGAATTAAACTTTAAATACAGAGTATTTTTTAAGCTGTCTATTGATACATATTAAATGACATAAACTATTTTGATTCCTATTCGAACATGAAAGGTAGTAGCAAACTATTTAGATCTCCCTCGTAGTTTAAATAATAATTGGCAATTGAGTCACATACATATAATTGTAGTAAGTTGTCGTTTCAATGATACAGAGAAAAAAATTAAAATTAATTATTAAGGTAGTTATTTTTCCTTTCTTTCTTACACTCAATACAGTTGGTCGATTTGTGTTGTTTGCCATGTGACTTCAGTTTTATTCATTTTAGCTCTAAAAAGATAGAGTGTTTGTTTGCTTTTTAATCCCTTAATACTTATGGAATGACCTTAAGTTGTTAAGTGGTAAGGATGACCTCAATGAGGCACTAAGGGGAAAAAATGAGCAGCAATCTTCATAAATCGACTTATGATAAAGATATTTTCTTTTTATAACGAGAGACAATGAGTAATTCTAAATTGTACTCACAAGAAAAGTATGATTTGATACCATTTCTTTTTAAAATATGTCTTAAGTTTGCATTCATAATCATAAAATAAACATGCTTTTCTAAGATTTTACTTTAAAACTTAATGGGTGTACATACATCACTGATAAAAACGTAGGGATTCGGGTATTCGAAATAAATGTATACAGTTTACCTCCCACAATATGTGATTGAGTTCATTCTTTCGAGGTTAGCTTGTCCCATAAAGTTGTATACATACGTAAAAAAACATTGTTTTTTCAAGTTTTATCAATCAAACATTTTTGTATTGCATAACATATTTTGAGAATGTGAAATTTCTTATCTTGAAAACGAATATTGTTTTGAAATGCTATTAATATCTTCACACTTTTTCCATTTATCCCAGTGGCGTCAATGCAGTCAAAGTTAATGTATTGGCAACTACCAGTGATGCAGCTCAAATACAAAAAGATCGTTTCTATCAATGCAATATCATAAATAAATTTATGGAGGCCAATGTATGGCACCAGCTCCTTCTTTTCCATTCCTAAAGGACTCGATTAGTTCATCCATTCATTTTCTAAGAAATTTTTTTTGAGACACTCAATTTTAAACACTTCCTAAGCAACAATTGAACTTTTTAACTTCATCTCAAACTATTCATTCTAATGTCGCTGGCCTCTTTGGACGGTGAGGACCCAGGTTGTACTAAGAGAAACGTATCTCAGTCAAGTCACTTATGAGTAGGATTAATTCATTCTAAAATAAAGTACGAGTCATAGTAAAACAGAAAGAATCAAAAAACAAACTAGAAATGAAAGACGACCGTTTAATTGAAATAATTAATTGATTGTGTTTTGAGCGATTGGTTCAAATTTTTTTATCATTCCAACGCTCAAAAATAAATAGAAAGCATGAAGGGAGATCATTTTTGCGTTTATGATTATTTAACGTCTTATGATTATTACTGAAGGAGGAAAATACCCTTATATAATCTATTATATGTACATATGCACATTTTTATGTGTATCTATGTAGAAAGAAATATACTTTTTCTACGGATACTACTTTATATTAATACATTAAATTAATATTTATTTCAAAATACCTTGAGTATCTTAGATTGCAAATATCTTCACATGAATATTTACAAAATATCTACCCTTATGATCTTAATATGCATATGTATATACATATACTGCTATCATTGTGATTAGACAGGGCATTCAATTCTATAGAAAAATAAATTAATATTTCTTAAAAACCTTCACTCAATGAGGAAAGGCAATTACTTACTCACCACAGTAATTGTGTAACAACATACTCACATGCTTTTTGACCCACCTCATTTCTTAATTACTTTTATCATACAAAGAATTGAATCCTTGTATAAATTACAGCCACATACAAATTATGTAGGTATTTAAAATAAATTATCATTTGATGTGACTCCAACTTTTCTTGTTTGTCTTATACCTTTCTGGGAAATTTCAAATGAAAACGTACAGTCGACGAACAAATATGTATTAATGATGTATGCACATAATATTGCATGTATTTCGATGCAAATAAATAGTTCTCAAATGTAGTTTGTAGAGGCAAATGAAAGACCTTTTGAGTATAATTGTTATAAAATCTTGTTGCTTTCTTCATGTTCGAAAGAACATGAGTTTGAGCCTTTCATAAGGACTAAAAAATCAGGTATAAAAAAAATCAATCCGTAGATCACAAAAGCAAAACTGTTAATTTCTACTTGTGTATTATATTTGGCATAAAACCAGATATAAACTAAGCATATAATCCAAAGTATAGAAATAATGTTGCATAGTGTTACTCACATTTTAAAAATATTTTATTTGGATATTTCTAGAAAAAAAAATTGAGTCTTTTGCAAATTTGAAATATAGATGCATATTTGCTTTCATAAATTTCAAATGTATGATTATCTATTCACATTTTGACATATTTGATATGCAAAAGTTTTACATTCAAATTAAACATTAAATAAAATATGATTTTTCTGATCGACCAATTCCCTTTTTCACCTTACTTCATTTCTACTGCAATTTTTCTAAGTTGTAAAAGTAATTATAAAAATCGAACACACCAAAAGATAAGAATATATTTTTTAAAACAGATAAGTTCATGAAAAATACAAAGAAAATATATGGCTAATATTAATTAATGGGAGGGAAAAAAACTCCTCTACTTTAAAAATCATGACTCAACAAATTTTTAAATTTGATTTTACATAGAAATAATTACTTTTAGATATATATTTTTTTAGGGTACATAGTTGTAAATGAAATGAACTTAACTATGTACATTATCATACATTCATACCTGCCATGTAAATATGTTAATGTTAATAGCTCTTTTGAAAGAAGAACATTCTTTATTTTATACAATTTACAAAAAGCCACTATTCAATTTGAACTTTAGAAGCTTTCATATATTATTTAAAAAAAAAAAAAACACATCTCTTTATATATTGAATCATAACTAAAATTTTCTTTATTCCATTTTGATTATTTATATATATATACGTATATTTTTCATTTTAGACAAAATGGTTTTTTTTTTAAAGGCAGCAAGGGGATTTCTTTTAATACTATTCAATTTCGGGAATTTATAACCATAAATCATATAACTAACATATTATATATTTGTAGGCCCACATAGATTTTATCTGCATACCTTTTCAATAACCAAGGATGTTTGTGTGGACATTCAATTTATAAATTAAAATACATAGAAGTAACTTTTTTGAATAGATATCTACAAAAGATTACATGCGTGATTACATTTTAATTGATTTTTAGAGTCGGTGTGAATGAATTGAACGTATGAATAAATAAAAAAGAATTGTTGTTTGTATTTTAGTTTAGAATCTGGTATTTTGAAAATTTAAAAAAAATAGGGTCAGAATGACATTTTAAATGATAGTTTAGTATTTCATTTTAAGTACAATTACGATTATTATTACAAAACTGTTTTTATTCTTTGTGGATAGCAAAACGTCATTTGATATCAATAATCATTACTAAATTTGTTGGTAAAAAGGGGATTTATGGTGAGTGTGAAGCATTGCAAATCTTGCCAGTTGGTAACCATGTATAAACGTTTTAGACACTATTCAGAAATAATTCTCTTACTCACTAAGAGTCCCTTTATTTCGACAACTCTAGTCATAACATAACTTAAGTTCAATTCCTGCTAGAGAAAAAAAAAATTCTAATTTTTGTCAAATTGGTGAAATAAAGTCACATACAATCAAAGAAAAATTTGATTGATCATTTACAAAAAAAATTAATGTAATTCATTACGTCTTGACGTTATTTATTTGAATGAACTAATCAAACTCATATTTTAATTTACGCCTTTAACAAAATGTAGAATTCAAATTTTTCTAATCATTCCTTATATCATTTACATATATCAGTTCAAAAATGAATAATGAATATTAATTATAAGAGTATTAATAGCTTGGGTTCTAACGAAGGAAAAAAAACTAACTTAAAATTAATGTTCTATTAATATTAACTATGACAAGTATCTACTAGTCATAGATTAACATATTTTATTCCTTCACGTTAATATAATAAGTTCAAATTACATGGGAATTTTGATAAAACATCAAAACTTGTCTTCAATAACAGATCAAAACCGTTTTAATGACATTATGTAATGTTTTATTGCAATTATTACATAATTTATTATATCAAATGACAGAAATATGAAGAAAATGATGGGTGTTATACATGGTGTATTTATTTTTTATTTTTTATTTTTCATATCTTTATGTCTTTAAAAAAACCTTTTAGAGAAACTAAGTAATAATACATTTTGAAGATTATTTGCTTAACTAAACATTTTATCTCAGCCTTTCTGAATGATAATGAAAGAAAAATATGAAAGCGTAATTTTTTTTGTCAATTTTCTTATCTTTGAAAACGTTGAGCAAACCTTTAATGTCAAACTGTTTAATGTTTCAACTAGTACATTGATCAACACACTAAATAAATATAAAATAAGAAGTAAGATATTCAAAAGATTCAAAATGTTCACTACATACAGATTGGCACTTTACTGTACTATATATTTACAGGGTTCGCCATATTTATAACAACACATTTGTATTCGAACAACTCAAAGGAAAATGTACAAAAAGGAACAAGATTTTGAGAGGTTATTGCCACGCAGCACTTCTTGAGGAATGAAGGGCACTCTCTAGGACTTAAAGCTTTTCAAAACATCATGATGAGTACTACTCACCTTGATCTCAAAAATTGATTACACGGAGAAGTACAAAGCTCAAATTCAGTTGTGTCAATTTTGAGGCATGAGACAGAGAAGAATCTTGTTTGAGGGTCCAAAATGTATCATAAAAATGTTGACAGAGCCAAAAAATAATTGAGCCTCTAAAATGCTCTCAATGTATCGCTGGCCCTTGATTTTGACTCTAGAATGAATAAAAACGAGTGGTAATCTTCCAATGACTTTGATTCCTTCCCAAATCATCACGGAACGTGAGTTTTGTCAATTATTCACCCTTCTGCTCTTCGCAGACTTATCTCACACACTTGATCACTTTGGATATTTAAACACTGCTGGATGTCAAATTTTTTCTCATCAATCCATTCCAGCGCCGCTACACATGAGGTTTATTTACTTTAATTATTATGATACATATTGTGATTATTTTTTCTTAGCATTATTTGAAATCTAATGAAATAATATCGCACTCGTAAGTGT
The DNA here is from genome assembly GCA_963680855.1 of Lepeophtheirus nordmannii. Lineage (NCBI taxonomy): Eukaryota > Metazoa > Arthropoda > Copepoda > Siphonostomatoida > Caligidae > Lepeophtheirus > Lepeophtheirus nordmannii. The sequence continues at coordinate 27,108,766 of OY804519.1, read as the reverse complement.
TATGTGTGAGGTCAATTATGTCTTACAATAAGTTAATTACTAATAATAACTATCAATCCAAGAGATTCATAATATGGTAATATTTATCAAGTTTCAAATATTCATGGAGGTCTTATTTTCCTGCTTCAACAGCCAGACTAATAGGATTTTTTCTTCAGCTTTCAGTATGTTCACTCGTACTGAACTTTTTCTGCCTTGACACGGTTGGTTGGATATTTGACCAGTCTCCTTGAACTTTTTTTAAACTCTCCAAACCGTTTGACGAGCAATAAAGAGTTTATTTGCAATGACCGAATTGATGTCCCCTTTTTTATGAAGTTTTACCATAGCCATAACTATTTTAATTTTTTTCTACACTTTTATCCCCTCAGACACAAAATGAACTTATTAAGGATCAAATCAAATGTCAAATATATGTATCAAATTTAAGTTAACCTCTTTAAACTTATCATGAAATCGTGTTGCAATAAATATGGCAGAACCAGTATATTAACAGGATTTTCACGTCAGACATTCTATCTCCTAAAAATAATGATTGGATACTTGATTGGTTTTTGTTATTTTCGAGAAAGTTTAGCTATTAATTATTTCATGACATTATTGTTCCAATATTATGAAATTGGCTTTAAGATTGATAGCTAGTAAAGTATTAATAAACCAACAAAACTAACATTCATATCCACATGATGGCGCAGAGATACTGAGTCTTGGTAAACAACACTCATATAAGTATTGTTTTATTAATCATTAGAATATAATAAATCGCATTACCCTTCGAATACGAACTTAGGAAACGAAAGTTAAATCGACATTGCTTCATTCCATTTGCAAAAACCGAAATCCATCTACCATTTTTTTATTCATCCTCTCGCCGCAACTCAATACTTATTTACTTTTCAAAGATCCAAACTGTTAACGAGAATCATAAGTTTGGATTTTTTATGTACCTTTACATATATGTATAAATGGTAACATTAGCTGTATCATAAATATCTTTATTCCCTTTAAATGATGAAGAAACAAGTTTTTTAAGTTTTATTTGATAAAATTCAACGTCAATCATAGATACTTTTTTTTTTATTTCTCTTTCCACTTCTTTAACATTTTTTTTATTTATTTCTACTTTCCATCTTCTTTATTATCTTCCTCAAACTTTCAAATATTTGAAAAGTAAAAAAAAAAAAATCTTTTCATAAAAAAAGTTATATATATATATATGTACATATCATATCTTAGTTCAAACATACATAATTGTTTATATTTATAGTATCAAACAAAAAAAAAGAAAGAATCTCAATGAGCATATGTCAGAATATATATTAAAAGAATAATACATGTTTCGATCCTCTATGTATGTAGTTGTAATAATTTAAATTCCTTCAAATAACAAATTGAAAACCTCTTCAAATATATTTTAACCATTTTTATTAAGAAGGAAAATTTCTAGCAACAAGACATTGGAGATCAATTTTGATGGTTCCCATTGGTTGAAGAGTTTACAAATTTGTATTAAGAATCTTTTCAGTTAGTTTAATTTTAATTTTTTAAACTGGAACATTATGTATGTGGATTTTATTTTATTATTGGTAAGTGCCTCAATAAGATACTTTATTTGTAACGGGAGAACGACTGTTACAATATTTTGAGAAACATTATAAGATGTAATAAATTTCAAGATAACGTGAAATTGTTTTGTTTTTTTGCATTAGTTTTGACCTTTATAAGAAAAAAGAGGAGTTAATATGTGCAGAGCATATATTTAAATGTACATCCCAATATAAAAAACAACAGCTGTTGAACATATTCAATTCAAAATTTGTATGACATACTGAATATTATGAGACATCATACAAAAAAATGTGTCACAAATATTTGAAACTCAACTTTATGTATTAATGGATTAATTTGTAACGAAAATGGAAGGAAAATTTGATAAATACCACTTGAAGAATTTGGGATTTAAAAAATAAGTTTGGATCTTATTAAGAGATTTGATCGTCATTATTTTCTTTTTTATGTATGTGTATTCCTCTTTTTTTCTCTATTGTTCCTTTTTTTATTATTCAATTTCAACAATTAAGGTTAATCATAAAGCAATACTCAGTAAATTTTTTTTTCAGAAAACCTGGGTCAAAATGGAGCTAAAACAATACAAAAATCAAGAATAACTCTTAGAAAAAAGAAGTAAAAAATTAGTTATAATATTATAAAAACTAATTAGGTATTTACATTGAAGGACGTACCTTAAAGGTCAGTTCACTGATAGTAACAAAACGTTTCTCTTTCCTGTTTTTTGGGATTTTTTTACAATATTTTTTAAAGGCTATTTGTAATAATAATATAAAAAACTAGAAAAGAGCAAATATAAACTTTTTGCTCCAATCAGTGAGCTGACCTTTAGGAAATATTTCGGGAATTATTTTTTAAGAATGTCCCTGTTTGTTGATTTATGAAGCTCCAAAATTATAATTTTTCTCAAAGAAATCCTTAAAGGAGAAAAATTTAGGATGCGTTTATAAAATTTATTTCTTATAACAATTTTTTCCATTGATAATAAACTTATAAACTCTAATAAAACCTTCAAACATATGCATATATATAAAGCCTCTACATATGCATAGATATGTTTATAGACTCTGTGTTTGTCTATACAACACCATTTACAGTACCTCTGTTAAGGTTTCTTTATCGCTATCTTCTATTATTTTGGTTTGGTTTTACAAGGATTGTAGTGGTATGTAATATGGTACATAAAATTGGTTTCGACATGTACTGTCTCCCTTGTCAGTCCTTAAAAACTGTCCCAAATTTTGAAGTACCTCTCGACATGACATCATTATCAATCATCTTATTGTAAAGTACATCAGATTACAAATTGAATTAGGTCAGTAAAATTTCTAAGTAACTTTTATACACTTAATCTCAAAGGAATCATAAATTTGTATTCAACTTTTCCTTTAATGAATTACATATTGGCAGCTTGCAATATGAAGTAATTTAACTAAAATCAAAGGGGGATCCTGGGAGAGAATCCCTAATTCATCATTAAAAAAAAATGTTCTACGAACGACTTCTGTGTCCTTGTGATTTAGAACAAAACAGGATGTCAATATTTTAGAGCCAATGCAACCACAACTAAATTCGTTCCCTCGATCTGTGAGTATCCTTCTCTCTCGGAATCTACTACTGTGGACAAAAATATTGGAATAAATAAATCTTTATTTAATTATCAAAATTCATTTCATCTCCCTTAAAGTAGCCCACTCCCCCTGATGCAATGCACATTTCCCAACGTTTTTTTTCAATTTCCAAAAAGGCTTCAAAAGTTTTATTAAGTCAATGATTACAGAACAAGTTGGGTTTAGATATGTTATTGAAGCTCAATGGTCGATTTCTTGAGTAATAGGTTGGTTATCTCAAGAAATAAACCACAGACTCTCAAAATTTTCCAAGGAATACACTTTTTGTTGTCAACAACATTTCTGACAAGGGCATTTTAGTCATCGTCTATGGGACATTTAAAAAAAACGAAAAATTAGATTTTAGCTGTTCACAAAAGGACACGATTCTCAAACACTGCTGAATATTTTGACGTGTAATTTGACACTGATGTCAGTGATAGTAGTGACAACTTAAAAACAAAAACATTTATTCAAATCCCTTCCCCCCCCCTCCCCCCCCCCCCCAAAAAAAAATCAAATTTCCTAGTTTTTTTGATCATAATTATTCAATTGCTATGTGTATAAAACTATATACATATTTAAATGTATTTACACATATAGGAATATTTAAAGTTCTAGTGACTACTCTACTTGGCACTTTTAGTAACATATATAATACTATTCATAAATAAGAATATATAATATATTTATTTTTCTCAACTACCAAAAAAAAAAAAAAAACACTTTTATTTTGGTGTATTTTTTTAATTAAATGAATGAAAAATAAAGTGTTTCTCGAGTTATTATTGCTGTTATTAAATTAATATTAATTATGAATTAAATATTGTGGGTATAAATATGTATGAAGAGAAAGGTCGGTAGTAATATGTACTTATACATTACTTGAGCACCATCTTCTATGCCGAAATGTGACGCAACAGCATGAATTTATACCAATGAGTTATATTCATTCTAAGAAAGCAAAATACAAACTTAGTTTGTACCATACTGCGGGATTTGCAATTGTTTTTCATATATAAGCTTGAATTCTACTATCAAAATAATTAGTAGATGTGACGTCACACATCTCTTTTTCATTCATTTTTTGATTCAGTTGACATTCTAGTATACATATAATTAGTTTTAGACGAATATTGATTCAACAACCACTGCGTTGTGACAAATACATTACTCTAATATTGTAAAAATGAATAAATTTTAATATTAATATGTGTATATGCTCTATTAGAGTGGTCCCCAATCCCGGGCCGCGGACCGGTACTGGTCCGTGGATCAATCAGTACCGGGCCACATTAATTAGTTATTCCTGTTTTATTTATGTATTATCTAAGTCTGGAACGATAATATGGGGGGACTTACTACTTCATCTACAGACTGTAGGAGGTAATTCTTAATTGACTCATCGAATATCAAAGGCAACAAGCTACAATGCCTACTACATGTTCTCTGCGCATCTCGTTGCAAAGAAACAAGCTCAGGGCTCCCATTTATTTTGCGTTCGATAATAGTTTTTGATATTATAATATGTTATATTGTTGGAGTAATGTGTTAATACAGTTATTACTTCCTAATGTTATAATAACATTGTAATGTTGGAGCAATGTGCTAATAAAGTTCCATATGAGGTCACAGTGGATTCACGTTTATTATTATTATTATTTCAACCCCCCGGTCTGCAATAAAATTGTCAAGCGTTGACCGGTCCTCAGTTAGAAAAAGATTGAGTACCACTGCTCTATTATCTAGATTTTCTTAAGAGCTGTATATGATGAGTGATTTTACTACAACCAAAAATAGATTTTGGAATGAGTAAGAATATCTATGAGCAATCGACTTTTATCACTTTTTAATAATTTTGGTCAAAGCATTTAGCTCAGTTAAGTTGTACTCTAATCGTTTAACAATGAATACCTACTGGAAAAAATCGAAGTGATGTCTTTGATATAAAATGTTGTTTGAAATTTAAATAAATATTTACCATATCTATTCGTCATTTACTATTAACTGTACACTCTGTGAAGAATTTAATAAATTAATTAAAACATAGTCGCAATTATTTTCAATATTTAGAAGTCCTTTTGCTCAATTCAACATTTAAATAGCTATTTTAATTGAGCTAGAAAGAAGAAATTATAAGGAGAGGATTTAAGCATGTTCTAGGGGGTAAAATGCTCCTGTAGGTGTTCTAGAACCAATTAAAAGAGTATGCTTATGATTATTTATCAATAGCTCATAAACACCTTGAAGAAAGTTTAAAAATCATTTTGCATCTGACTTAAAAAACAAATCCCGGAAACAAAAATATTATTAAAAACTTTTAAAAAAGGGATATTATTTATTATATTATACTACATTGCATGTAGTCACTTGACATATTTCTATTGATATTTTGCAAGAACAAGGAGTATAATTTTTCTTTAGAGTAAATTCATGCCAGAGTCACACTCTATATACCATTGAGTCATTTTGTATTTCCTTAATTTTATCTCTAAGAACTGTGCTTTTATTCAAATCTTTCTCAATAGACAGTTAACTCTAGAAGAAAATAAAAAAACAAACAAACAAACATTTTCTTCTTTATTTATTCACTTATTTTGTCCTTATTTTGTAAGTAAAACAATTCACATAACATTGTTGCAAAGCAATTGTAATTTACATAACTTGGCATATATGTAGGTTTCACAAATAAATTACCATTTTATTTATTCCTAATATTGAATTCCTTTATCTAAATATAGCCCTGGGCATTTTACTACTACTTATTTTCCTTTGTTTCTTATTCGAAGTCTTTTGTTACATTTCTTCATTGTAGACATTTATTCTTAGTTTTTTGTTTGTATTATTTGTGTGTGTTTGTGAGTATATTTTACTAAATTTAAATAAAGAAACTACATGAAATTTGGAATATTTTTATCTATGATTTTATCATAGATTGACTCTGCCAACAATTTGTTGGTTGAACAGATAAAAAAACAAAAAAAAAAACAATGATGAAACAAAAAAAACCAAAAGAAGAAATTCAACTGATTTTTTTTTACTTCATAAAATATTAAGAGTCTAATTTTTCTTTGACATCTTATAAGAGATATATACTTTATATTTTTGATATCCACTCTAAGATGGGTGAAGTATAAATATGTAAGCTTTATTTGACAACCATGTATGAAACTATATGTAGCTCTAATATGGTCGTTCAAACAAGTGGGTAAATATATTCTTTGTCTTTCATTAAGAGCAAGAATTGGAAGCTAACTTCAACATAAGTGCAACTTACAGCGTGAATGTAGATTGATTATATAATGCATATATTTTTTGCTTCCTTTTGTATGAATGAAAAATAATGCTTTCTCACTAGTAATCGTTGATGCATCATAAATTTAATACTCATTAACTGAGAACCTCCTCGTTTTTTGTTTTTTTAATAGTCGATTATTTTTTCTCATTTTGAATATTTAAAAAATATTTTTATTTCTTGCATATTTATGTATTATATTTATAATTGCTTCAAGTCAATTAAAACATTTTTAATGAACTTTTAATGGCACAAGGTTCTTATTCATATATTCAGTTTGTACATAAATGCTTAATTCTTCTATTTTATAATTTATACATAAGGTTAATGAAAGTGGGTAACAATGGGGCTTTGGAGTTAAAAGAGCATTGAATTGCTTCCAATTACAAAAAATATAGGAATAAGGATAATATTGAAAAAATAGTTACAAGCAATGAACATAATTTTCATTGCTTCAGTAAGAATGAGTTACTGAGTTAACATACAAAACACTTACTTATGGGGGCAAGTTTTGAAAATAATCAAGAGCTGACACAAAAAGTTCACTGCTAATTTCAAGCCAATGTGATAGTAAAATTTTGAATTTCTTTTTTTTAGTCAATGACGAAGATATATCCTTTATAAAAATCAATACATAACTAAAATGTGTAAAAATTTTATGACCATTATTAGTCATCTATTTTTACAAGTCAAAAAATAAAAGAAATGAGGTCCAATATCTAAATACTGAATCTAATAAATGTGTAATTTACAAATTTCTAAATATTTTTTTTATATCAAAACAAGATTTTGAGTTTTTTTATACTTTACGTTTCTGATTATTTTTAATCTTTTTTATATGTTTGAGTCAATTTTCGAATAAAAATTAAATTAGCATAAAAAAATGACTTTCTTAAAGATCTATTTTCATTTTTTTAAATATGTTTATATTTTTTTTGAGAAATGATTCAATCCAGAGAAAGAACAACGTAAATGTTTAAAAAAAATCATTTTTTAAGGACTTTGTTTGGGGATAAATAACGTCTTCTTGGTGCTGAGTCATTATTTCTTAGGTTTTAATAATTCATTTGAAATGTTTGTAATCATTTTTCATTTTTAAAAGAGTATTCTCTTCAGCAATTGCTCCTTTTATATTTTTAAGATCCACACCAAATTTGAAGCTGAGTGATAAAGGTTTAGTTTTTAGGTTAAGTTTTAAAATATGACAACACACATAAAGTAAAAACAAACTCAACTATAGCAAAATTTGATAATTTTTGGTACAAAAGCTCTTACTTATTAGAAAATAAGGTGTGATAGCCATTTAGTCCGCTGTGCATAATATTATACATATATTGACAAGTTATATTATTTTATTTAGTCATAATAGTTTATTATAAAGTCGATCAATATGCAATCTAAAAGAACCTAAAATTTGGCAAATATGTTTGTTACAACCAGACAATTGATGTCAGAAAAGTACTACTCATAAATTCATGCTTTTTCACTGTCTCCTATTGTATTGTGCACAATATATTAATTATTACTCCATATATGTACTTATAATAGTAATTTGAATAATTTTCAAAAGTGCCCAGTATCTTTAGACATACTTTATTTATGGTTTTTTTTATCTTGCATGAGAGACTTCACTGCAACCCTAGAGTAAATTTTACTAAAATGTATTTTGTATTATATTGACACTTTGTTTTGTTAAAATCTTATCTTAATAGATTACGTATCTAATTGTAAATATTTCGGATAGAACTAAACTTATCCACCTTATACATCACTAAGAAATTTATATTTTGATCCAATCACCTTTAAATGTCTTATTTGATTTTTATATAATCAACAGATTTAAATTTTTACCACTATAAAAATAATATATGTTTTTTGAATATCCTGAACTATCATTTCATTTTACAAAGATTTTTCTCTGATGAAAAGTTGTTTACCACCATTGATCAGCTTATCAATAGTCAAAATGACAAATGGACTTGGCTAAGGCGGCCATGATGTTTACTAACTCACATCATGGTATTTGGTGTCATTTCCAGCAATGGAAATGTGCTTCTGTAACACCTTTTTTAACATAGGCATGAAGGTCACCAAGGATGTGTATTTGGAGGCTCAAATCATTCATGTCAAACTCTGGATGAACAATGTTACCAACTGTGACAATTATACTTCCCAACAATATAATGCACCTTCTTACAAATCAGAACTTGTCCAGTTTTGCCTGTAACAAAATTTATGAGCAGTGGCTTCTCCAACTTGTGTTAAGATTTTGGGATTCGAGAGACTAAGCCTTCAAATCTGTAACAGACTAAATGAAAAAAAATGAAAATTTGAAAATAAGTCGTATAAATACTTATTCATGCTCAGTTCTTTTGAAAAAGTTAGAAAAGCTGTTGGCCATAGATAGGGTCTGTCGAATTTGCCATTGTAAAAATGTTTTTGGTCTACTTCAAAGACTTGTGATAATTCTGTACAACCTGTGAGCCTGGCGTGTAATTTAGAAAGGAGGGGGGAGTGCATTATGGGTCTTGAAGCAGGAGTGGTATATATTTAGTTTGCCCAAGGGCCCCATGTGTATACTGCACAACCCGTTGGATTGAGACATATATGATTCTATAAGAGTGTTCTTTAAAGTGGCAGCCGTGGTTTTTAACCAGTCATTGAGGTCCAACGGTTATCCTGCACAAATATGGTGTTCGTGGGGCTCTGATTGGTAAATAATAAGGATTATTCTATTTTCGCCCATCTTTTGATGGAAAAAATATTTAAGAATGGGTCAAACCCATCTGTAGATGGGTTAGATCGATAGATGAATCTCATTATAAATATTAAAATTGATGTCAATTTTCCATTTATGGTAATATTCTGGGGGCTCATTTTGGTCTATTTATAAAGACGTGTGATATTTTATTATATAAAGTATTTCTATGGAAGTTTAATTCTTTGAATGTGTTTTACATAGAGTAAAGTTTTTTATAAAATCATAACAGTTCAACCAAAATAGAAATTCTTACCTCGTTTTGATTTTTTTTTTACTTTTAGAATGAAATGTGATGCACAATAGTGGAATTCATAATCATTTATCAATGGGTGGACTCACTTAGGAAAATATCTCTCTTTCTTTCCCATAATATATACTTAACTCTGTATTCATATCTGAATTAAAAATCTTAGCTTTAACACGAAGGATTATAGTTAGTCTCTCTCCTTTCCTGGTTACCATTCCAATCCATCTTACTCCAAAACAAAATAAAAAAAATAATAGTTGTATCCTTATATGTTACGTATATATACATACATATATATGTACATAGGCACAAACATCTAAATTACCTTAAGAAGATGTTTCTTTATCTTTAAATTTAAGAATTATTTCCTTCCTTTTTTGTTGCTTTTTCTTTTTTTCATACCTATGTACATACAAGTCACTAATACATAGTGAAACAAAATGAATGTTCTTTTCCTTAATATTTTTTTTCTTTTTCATGGAAAAAAATAAAGATTTTTTTTTCTCCTTCTACTAAGATATTTTTATTATTACCCTCGTTGTTTTTTGTTTTTTTGTGTGTGTTTATCATTAATTCCAATGTAGATTGGCTAAATTTAAGAAACTTCATTGATCTTAAGAGATAAATCAAAGGGTTTGTATTCGATAATACATATGATCGTGTATATATTCCTAATATATTTTCCCTTATAAGTTATGTTCTCGTATGTGGCAATGTCATAAATCATTCGTTTTGTTTATTTGTCTTGATACATTTCCTATGGCCTTTACCATGATAGTGCGACTACTTAACTTCTTCACAACCATTCCTTATTATAAGAATTATATAGGTATCTACGCAATGTAGTAGTATCATTGAATGCTTACATATCTCCATATATGTATAAGTCTAATATTCACTTTTCTATGTACATACTATAATATACATCAAGTGCTGTCGATAATGGGTCGATATTTTGACCGAATTTGCAAATTAATTTATTATAATTCTTTACTTTTTATCTTTTTGCGTATTGGCATAACTGTCAATAGTTGGAATAATCAATGTATGTATGTATATCTAGGTAAATGCAATTGCCAAGAAAGAGTCAAATTGCAACAGCTTGGTCACACATGGTTACTATCTTTTTAAAGGTCTATTACGACCTCTTTTTAATATCATAAAACCTCCAATTTTTCAAATGGAAGAGATATATTGACTCAAAGTTCCCCAGAGGTAGGTTTCCATCAAAACTTATGACAATGTTAGGGATCTGAACGAAAGATGTGTTTCCTGGGCATTAGATAAGATCGAAATTGTAATAGAATATCTTTTTTAAAAGTTGCATTTTTTTTTTAAATGAAAATTAAATTTTGGAACCTTTATTTAAATTTGTTTTATTTTCATTCTAAATTCCAACTCAGTTCACAAAAACATGCACACGTGCCAAAGATCTAAGAATTACTATTAGTCCCTTTCATATTTTTAAATAGAATCACCGATGTAGGCTTATATCACATTTCAAATAATCCTAGAAAATGATGATCCTAAATCTGATTAAAGGCATTCAAAATGCGACAATAACAAAATAACAAATAGTATTTTATGCAGAATTTTGTAGCAAATGAAGCGTACATTTTTGAACAGAGTATTTTTTTACTATTGCTTTAAAAAGCAACAACAAAAAAATACCGTTAATTTGAGTTGTATATGTAATAAAAAAACTAAAAGGGTCATTTTGAGTAGTTTAAAACATGAAAGTTTAACTACAGAAAAAGTTCCAACTAGTTGTTGCACAAAAAATTATAAATATAATCTGTTTGCTAAAAATAATATGGGAGTGGTAGGTAAGATAAGAATTTTTTTAGATATTAAAACAGACTACATAAATAAAAATACAATTTGAAGGATTGAAGATAAAAATAACACAGGAAGGAATTAGAAGTGTTTTGATTCTAGAATAGACAGAATTTAGACGAAGATGTATATATTTTTATATGAAGTGATGCTACCTTCATTAAACTTTCAAATAGATGTTTATTTGGACTTAGCTTAGATATTTTGGATTTCAATGTGAACACCTCAGACCGTTTTTTTAATGTGATGAAAAATCTGGGCCTTCTAATTTTATGAAAAATGCCCTTTTTACATAGTTAATTTAATAAGATCATTTAATATCATTAAATATTTTTCTATCCTTTCTTTCTCATATAACTCATTTTATAGGGATTTAAGATACTTTCTTTTCTTTTTTACATTCATAGGGAAATACATAAACATACGGTAAGGGTAGAAGTACCTTAAACTTTATTTGCTGTGGTCTTACTACTAAATATAACTCTATAACTTAGTATCTAAATTGAAGAGTTGATAGTAACGACAAATATACATACAAAATAATCATTGTAAATATATTTTGCGTATAAAGTGCTTTGGAATGTGCTTTCATGAATGTGTAAGTCAGTCATTTTGGAAAAGCCATTAAAATTAAAACCATTATTTAGGAGTACAAAAACCCTTGTTTCTTTCAGATTATGGAAATGACTGAAGTTATTGTCCACGTACACTTGGATGTAAGTACAAATATGGGACTGACAAATGAAAGAACTTTTACCTTTTTATCAAGAATCACTCTTGATTATATTTCATACCCGTATAATGTGTAATCAAAATCCACCCATTTCATGAGACTTTTCACTACCTACTCTATCAATTAGATTTCCTTTTAATATGAGTAAACTTATCTTTTGCATCCATATGTATTTAATATCTTCTTCAACAACTTTTTTTCTTTTTGAGGTCACTTGTTGACCTCCCTTGGCCTCACTTTCCGTTATTAAGTAATCTATAAAGTCAATGAAAAGGCACTATTGCATCTGTGTATATGTTATAAAATAAAAATGCCCACAGAAAAAGAAAAAACTCAATTGAATCAAATTAGAGAAGATATCTTCATAAAGAGACTTCTTCAATCAATTTGAATGAGTTGCTGTTGTTGTTGTTGTTGGATACGGATACATAAACAAGGTTGTTATTGAGTGTCTATAAAAGTGTGACGGGGGGGGGGGGAGAGTACATAACTTGAAGGAAGAGTTTAAAGACAATTTCTTTATTTCTTCTTTTCACGCCTCTGATTGATTGAAGGATGAAAAAGGAATCCGTTATTAATATAATTTGAGTATTTTCATCTTCATTAGGGAACGAGTCACATTGAATGATTATCGCATAAATCTTCTTTTTCATTTACGAAGAAAATGAAGAAGGAGGAGCCTTGACTTTACTACGACGTTTCGACGTTGGGGATACTATACAATATATTAATGCCAAGAGAAGTTGTTTTGTGTGTGTGTGCGTGTTTTTCAATTTGAAGCTTAAATAATATTCGTACCTCTTTATAATGAATGAGGCACTCTTGTGCTCTGAGTGTCTTAAAAAAAATAAAAAAAATGTTGTATCATTCAAATGTAAGGAGTCCATTTTTTTATCTATGTATGTATACATTGTATTACTTATTATGACGTAAACATGTAGTTGAATCAGCAATTTAGCAAATCATTCTCATAACTATGTATTTTGTATAATTTTTGTATACAAAGAATATCATTTTGTATGGGCATTTATGATTTTTATGAATATGTAAATGTGTCTCTCAAGGAATGACGTCACATAATTTATCCAAATGCATGATAAACGTTGCGTATTGCTACAACGACTCTATAACCGCATTGAATTAAATACCCCTGTGCAATATGTATTCTTTGACACATTATATAATCAAAGTGACCATCACTCCCTCATCTATTAGAATAAAGCACGAGTTCTTTTGCTAGTTTGTTTGTTTAAATGTTCATCATGGTACAACAAAAGAACTTGGAGGGATAGGGGCCAGGGTGGATGAAGGTTTACTTGACCCAAATTATGACATAAACTATGCGATGTTAACCTTTGAGGTTACTAAAGGTTGCAAGGGTCAATTTAAAGGGTTTGAGTGAGATAAGAGAACCATTGGGAGATAATTTGAGGTCGATGTTCTCACCAATTCCAATTTAATGCAAAATTTGTTGGATTATCATTTAAACGACATGCTGCTGGCCGCCATTTTGAGGCTTGTGTAAAATGAACAAGTAGTTGATCATTACAAAATAAATACATGAATTATTATCAACTGTTATAATAACTAAATTATAGTTATGAGTGGGGATGGACATTTTATTGAGGTGTGAAAGCATGCCTGCAATTACTATCTGGTACCTCTGCATTTTATCTGATGATTGTTATTTGACATTATTAAATACTACAGAATAGCTACTTATAATTGCAGCTAGCTCTAGACTCAACGATACAGAGAAGACTACTTTAAAATTAATTATCAAGGTAGTGGGACCAACTGATATTTTTCTTTCCTTCATTAAACTCAAAAATATCTCAACATTTTGTCCATGTCTAGTTATGAGACCTCACATGTTGCAGTCAATGATTAGAAGCTTATTCTTCTTGAGGTTTCAGGGAGATGTCCATGACACTCTCTAAAGGTGCGTATGGCGTTTACAAGAGTGCCGTGTAGAGAAGCATCGGCAGGTAAGAGTCCTGGCTCAAAGTTCAGAAGAGCCAGGACGAAATCCTTCAATATTGCTGATCTTAAATATGGAGATCAATGCGAGTTTCATGAAGTGATGAAGAAATATGGAAGTTGATGTTTGATAAATTGACTGATGAGTTAATTATGTGAATTTGAGTGGAGCTCAAGTGAAGAAGGATTAAGAATCATAAGAAACCCTTAATGCAAAACGTAAAGATTTTTCTATGTTAAGCGTTGACAACCCTGTCGTTTTCCAAGATCCTAAGAGAAAAAATGTGTGATTCTAAGGGAAGCATGGACAGTGAACATCTGTGGATGTTCATATATTGTGAATATAGATGATAACACGATTATTTGGAATATAAAGGTTCTTCAGAAGGTTTCCCTAAGTATTGTAAAGAATTACAGCTTGTATAATCTGTATAAATCCGAACAAGAACAAAACAACTATGTACATCAGTAACTCAAGACATCCTTCAGCTCATACGAATTAAAAAAAAGGACAAGTTCTGAACTATCAAAAAATTCATTTTTATACTTATCCTTTATCCGATTTGACATATAAAGATTAAATTTATTGAAGTTGTGATCCTATCATCTATACATCGATTAACTTTGTATAAACTGTATTTAAAGTCATATACAGACGTAATTTTTGACGTCATATGGAAATAAAACGATAAAGGAAATATTTTATATTTTTTTGAAATGAATGTTCGACAATACATATAATAAAACCCATACTAGTTTATCCGTTTGAGGAAATTCATTCATTGCTTTTATCAATTTACAAATATACATAGGTACATATATCCGTGTAAATACTGTCATTTATTTATAATGTATACAATCTACATCCGTGCTGCCCAAATTACCCATCACCTTGGCCCAAGGGATGATTAAGAGTAATAGAGAGAAGTAATAGAGAGAAGATAGCTTCAAATTAATGTAATTTGTATAATAATAGCTGTAGTAAAACGAAATCCATTATTTTGTATGAAGTTGATGGTTATATAGTATCCAACCATATTCAAGTGGTTTTTAATTGTTTTTTTTTTGTGCGATGTTCCTGGTCAATCAAACTGTCCTTATATGACGGTCAGACTCCACAATTTCCATTATTTATTCAACATTTTCGACAATTCAACAATGGATTTCTTTTTACTACACCTAATAATATTAGAAAAGTCGATTTTAGTCTAAAAAGTAGATTATGAAGACATCATTGACACCAAAATAAAAGGGGGTGACAAAAGGACTGATTTGAAAAAACAACGAAATTAGAGTGTCATCAATGTGTGACATTATTTTTATAAAACTTATCATATGAGTAGGGATGGGACTTTTGAATATCATAATGAATTGACAGGAGTGAAACTTATGGCACTATAGAATTGATACATTTCTTAATATCAGCTGTCTCATAATATAATTTTAGGGTAAGGGGGAGCTTTCATTGCTGCATTATGGAAGAGAAACCTCCAACATTTAAAATGTTTATGGAAGATTATTGTGATTATATTTATATTATGTTATAAACTTTGAATAAAATCTACAACTAATGTTGGGTAAAGTTTTTAATTCTTCCTCTAGAGGTCGATGCTGTTCCTTCAACAATCTAACAAAGAATAAACACGATTTTAAAAAAGAGAAAAGAGTAACAAGGCTTTTTTTTTCTTTTTCAATCACAAAACTGTATTTTTTTTTATCAAAAGTCATTTAAAGTACACCCCTGAAACTGTTTCTTGCCAGTAAATAACAAAATAGATTTTGACTCAAAAAAAGTTATATATATATATATGAAATAATTAATAATTGACATACTAAAATAAGTCTTCTCAATTATAATAAGAAAAAAAAAACGCAATCATTTAAATTCAATTGTCCTCTAGTCATAAAAAAAAAGACAAAATATCTAGAAACAAAAAAAAATAGGATTAAAAAAGTTTTATAATTATTATTTTGAAAACAATTCCTTCTTCTTCATTCTATAAGAATTAATTCTTGAACTTTTTTTTAACTCTATAAAAAACTTTTTGAGACAACATATACAAAAAAATATGTACATATATAAACTTTATCTAAAAGATTTCATTTAAAAAGAAAAAAAAATAAACTATTTACTTTTCTTGTATTTAATTCGCGTAATTTTGGTAATATTTATATATAATTTTAAGAGGTTTTTTTTTCCATTTGGCATACAACTATACATATATTGTCAATCATTTTACAACTTTTGATTACATTTTTTGTTTTACATGGAAGCCATTTTATGCCAAGCATTCATATTATTATTGTTAAATTAATTACTGCTTAGAAAAAAAACCAATCGTCTGAGATATCGAATATTTTATATTCAATGCATTCTGCCTGTAGAAACGTACATACATACATCAAATACAAACAAAATTGATGACGTTTCTTTTTTGAGAGTCTATTTATGTTTCATCAATCAATTAATTGACTATAATTTGTGTATTTACCTTCTCTTTAGAAAAACGATATAATAAAAAAGACTAGCAATAAAAAAATTCATGCATATTGAATAGATATTCAATACATGATTTTATTAGTAGCTATTTCCATGTTGGGAAAAAAATGTTAATTGGTTATTTGTGCATAAAAATAATATGGAATTTTCTGATATTATGCTCTATGGAGAAAACATTAAAAATTATAAAAATAGTCATAAAATTGGAAAGAAATACACAAAAGGTGGGCAATCTGAATGATGACTCATAAAGTAGAAACATGTGCCATCAAATAACAATTATTATTATTATTATTCTATTACCTACTAATTTATGTAAGTTAGGACAATATTATTTTGTTCGTGACATAGGTTTTTTATGTTGTTTAAACTCACAGGAGCTGGAGTTTTGTAGAGAAGACTTCAAAATTGCAAATATGGTTAAATGTGTATTTTAAAACATTAATTTTCAGATATTATTTCTAAAAATGACTTTTAAAATTTGTAAAAATTGAAAATTGTTATTACGTCTTTTATGTCATTATCTCTTGAGTAATTTTGACATACCTTGGGAGTGTCTCCTTGTTTGTATCTCTTGTGTGAGTCATTTTCTTTTTTCTGTTTTTTAGTTTAATAATTTGATATGTGAAAAGAGTTAAATTGGACGAGCTTAATCAGTTGGCAACCATTACTTTACTTTAATTATCAAATAGTTATTCTGCGCCATCTTTACAAAATTCCATCACCTAAATACCAACATATATTCTACTTTCAAAATGGCAACGTATATATTATTCCAAATGAAGAATGGTATGTTATTTCGGCTCACCGGGATGTCCCCCTTTTTCCCATTTGTATAGAGAACATTTTTTTTATATCTTATACTTGAATAAATTTCATCTATGACTTCAAGCAATAGATAGTATATCTAGTATACGTACATACATTAAAGATATTAGACAAAAACTCTTTCTTGGAGTTAATTTACACATCGGATTGATGAGTATATGTATCTAGAACATGATGTGTTTGATCATAGACAATTCATTTCTATTAGCTTAAAAATTATTATCTTTTTTCTAAATACAGAAATTCTGTAAAAGATAAACGTTTCTTATTTATAAAAGGGAAATTACACCACAAAAATTATATCACGTGGATTAAAATTACCCATTTTCACTCATAGGATATTATAAATAAGTGAAGAGTTTGTAGAAATACGTAAATAGTCTAATGCGTTTATAAATTGTTTTTTTTTTTGTGGTGCATGACCATTAAAAGTAAATGGTTGTGAACTACCCTCTCATTGAAAATGAAAATTGAAATAATGGCATTTTTTTTTTTAAAAAGTTGTTGTTACTTGACCGCGTTTCATTTAATGACATTGTTGACGATTAGTTTATAAGAAGTTTGTGAGGATTAAAAAGAAGTTGTTGCAAATTTAATTATACATATATAAATACATGTCAACATTCTTCTTCTTTTTCCTTTTTTTCTTTTTGAATAAATAATAATTTATTTAGTTTTAAATTTAATTAAATTAAATTAGCTCAACCAATTTAAAGTGTCAGTTTATTTCATTGCAAATATTACATTACATTGCATACATATGGTATGTATGTACAGAAGTAGAAAAGGAGTCATTTACAACGATATCTTGAGCATCTCTTCTAAATGCTTTATATTTTTAAGTATAATTTTTTATACTTGCGTACTTTTATTCTGATGGTTTTTTTTTAAAGACACATACAATTTTTTAGTTTCATTCTCTTGGGATAAAAAAAGTTTGAGCCTTTTTTGTCTGTTCTTTCCCCCACTTCTTTTTTTCTGCCCTCATGCCCTCGTAAAAATTTAAAAGTAAAAACTGTACCTATCCATGATTGAAGCTCTTCTATTTTTGCATATGAGAGTATATCCTTACAATGTTTAGTGCCATTGCACTGCTCCTCATGATCAAAGATGGAAAAAACGGTGTCAGTATTATTAATCTGTTACTTTTTTTTTTTTTTTTTTTTTTTGGAAACACCGTTAATGGTTAAAATAACATTAATTTTCATACTACCATGAGTTTTTTCTCTTAGGGTCTTCTAAATCCAGTACAAAGTCACTCCTAGTGACGTCATCATGTCACAAAATTGTATAAGTAGGAAAGTTGTGTGTGTTTTTTTAAAAAGCTGTTATCATTATTTCTTACTTCTGGTGGAGTACACATCCATTACCAAGGTAATATTTGTCAGAGCAAATGAGTTGAATTGCTTGAGATGTATGAAGTTTTTTTAGCACTTTAAGCTCAAACTCAATGGTGTCCTCATTCAGCCGTAAGTAATCTCGCAGACGGCCCTGCAAGTTTAGTGATAGCACCTTCAAAAGTTTCAAGGGACGCAGTTATATAATTGACAACACCTAAGTTCATATCCCTTATACTTAAACGGATCCCATGAGACATGTTCAAATATTTTTTGAGCTTTATTGAAAATACACGGAACATTAGATTACTCTCAAAACTTCTGAAAAAACTTTAATTCTTCATCGATCTAAAAACTTTTAAAAAAATCCCAAGGGTTCTCAAAAGTTTTCCCCCGGAGACGGGAATTTTTACAGCAATAATTTACCTTAAAACCTAGAATATACCCTTAAACCCTAGAATATATATATATATATGTTAATTATATGGTTATGTTAAACAGATATTATAAGTCAAAAGATCTATCCCCTCCATTAAAAAAAATGATGGCTATTTAGACTAAAATAGACGTTTCCAGTTATGAATGATAACTGGATCACGTATAACAAGTTGTTATACGTTATTGTTGTTGTTCGGTTATTACTTAATTTTTCATGTAATTAATTTATTTCCTCTCTCTCAAAAAAAAACAACTTAAAATCTATCAACAGCCTATTGATATGAGATTGTTATTCTTTTTTCTTTTTTTTTCCTTTACTAAGTAATATAAAAAGTATATGACTTAAACTATTTATTATTCCACATCCAAAAGCTTTTTAGCCAACTTCCTCATGCTCATACAACAAACGCACGTCTTGTATCTACGTTTAAGCATGTAGATAGATATAAGCGAAATCTGCATTTACTTTAAATAAATTAAAAGAGACGTTCCCTCCAAATTAGCTGACACTTTCCTCTAAGAAATTAAATTAAACTTCTTCCTTTCCATCTCTCTCTTTCTTTTTGACATAAATTACATTTTTACATTTAAATCTTTCTTCCTTTCTAGTAAGTCAATGAATGAATGCTCTTACCAATGAAACTACAACCATACGACCATTTATAACTCTATATATTTACTTCAAATTTTAATTTTTTATTTTTATTGCAGAAGATTTGTTTGTTTCTTTGTTTGTTTTTGGTTTGTTGGATGCTACATATTTTTAATATCCAGGATTTGATGAGGCATTTGGGAGCTATTGAGGCACAGCGGGTATTATTATTATTATTACTTGAGTAGCTGTAGATGTTGTTATTGTTGGTAGGTACGTAACTTATTATTATAGGAATAATAAACGAATAAATAAGATGATGCTTTAAAAAAATGCACTATGGCTTTTTATCCTTCTTCTATGCTCTTACATAATCTCTAGGCATATGTACATACATAGATCTGCAGACTGCTTTCACTTCCCTCTTGTATTCTTTAAAATGTATTATCTTATTATAATATAATTGTTATGAAGCATGACAAGGTGTACATATTATAATTTTTTGTATCTACCCTTGTACTCTTGAAAGCCTTGCAAAATATTTTCGCTATTATTTGTCTATTATAGACAAAGTAGAATTCTAAATAACTACTACGTCAATAAATTTGCAGATAATATAGTACCTTTACAAAATCAATATTGTATTTATAAGATTTTATCTGAGTGATCACTAGTTGATGTACTACTAGTAGCATAACTGACCCTCAAAGTCGATGTATACCTTAATGCATATATATATATATATATATGAGTGATGGTTAAAAGTTATTTAGTTTTGTACGTTGATTTCAAATCCAACCCTACTTTTTAGAGTTTTTTTTGCCTATTTCCCAACTTCAACTTCAATTTAAGCCTAGAAAAATACTCATTCTGTGCATTAAAAAAAGATGATTCGCCAGTGTATTTAATGCAAATTTCATTTCCAGTCTTTATTTTGACCTAAAAGGACTCCTAGGGGCGTAGGGTGTCGGAGTAGACCCAAAAGTTGGCCAAATCCTTAAATGTTTCATAAATAACTCCTTGAATGTTACATAAAATGAATTAATAAGGAACGCATTCAAGAGCTGAAACCCATAGCCTTCAAACAAGATGTAAGCACTCGATAAGAATCCTTAATTAAGAAGAAACTGTCCATCTAATTGTGTAAATTTTTTATCTAATTTTGATCAAAAAACATAAGAGTCATAGTAGAACTACTGAATTAGTAGGTCGCAGAAGGGTTAAGAAACCAGTTGAAATCCTTTTGTGCTGAAGTTTCATTCACCAGACAAGATTGTTTGCGTTCCAAGTCTGTCCATATACCTACGTATATCGTCATATGTGAAGCTTTATCATGATTTCATTTAATAGAGACAATAATATTTTCTAAAAATGAGATGAAAAAAGCCTTTGTTTTTCTTTCAGTATACAATCCTTTTGTAGTGTCAGCTTTTATTCACATATATGTAATGCACTCATCATTTTGCTGTTTGCAATAATATTTTACACTTACGTATACAGTCCAGACTATATTAGAACCGCATTTTCAACTTACTTCTTTCATTAAACATGAATGCTGGAGTCTCAAATACAGAGGTATATGTATGTTTAAAATATGAATATAGCGTGAGTTTTTGAAAGGTGTTGTTTGATTGATGAATTACAGAGGCATACAAATTTTTTGTATTTAAATAAAGAGTTCATATACTTTAGTACATACATATAAACTTATGAATTTGAATTATGTAAAAGCAAAAAGCAAAAAAAAAAAAACTATCTTCGTTTCAAAGGATTAAATAAAGACAAAAAAGTGTGCCTTTTAAATTACAAGGTGCCTTGTTTTAAGTGGTGATAAATTTGGTATAACTTGAATTTAAGAAGCCAAGTGAATACATGCATATAATATGTTAATTATTCGATTTAAAATTAAACTATTGTTACACAAAGAGATTATTTTATGGGAGTGATATATGTATATGAAATAATAACTAATAATTAAGTATTTTAACATATATATGCATGTGCAGTAAAAATAATTTTATTTGAACACAATATCGAATATTATTATTATTTCCATTACGACTACGAGTGTGTTGTATGTCTGTATTATGAAAGACTTTTAGTCTAAAAAAATAAAATTGTTTTGGTGGGGATCAGAGCTAGAAACTCGGGCTATTTAAACTGAAAATTACTTGGACTCTAATTTACAGGATACAAACTTGAAAACGATTTCAGCCTTTTGACACAAAAACATACTTTATTTTTTAAATTGTTATTATTTTTTTAAAGATTCGTAAATATTTTTATATGAATGAGCTTTAATATTGATGATGATGATGATTGAATCAGGACTTTGAACAGAGACTTGAGTCATGATTAAGTTTAATTAAACCATGATTTTGGACTCAAATTGAAAAAAAAACTTGACTTTAAGTCGTGAAAAATGACTTATAAGCAGCTTTAATATGTATAAAATACTAGTTATATCAAAATGATCTCAAAAATAGATCTATGTCCTAGTCAATTTGGGTTGTTGTAATGAATTTGCACACTTTCTTAATATCTATTTTAGAGTTGCATTTTTTTAACAGTATATAACTGTTATGTATATTTTTTCATGTTAATAGTTGCTTCATCCCTTTAATACCTATTATTACAAGAATTGGTTGATTTTAAAGAAAATTGTAGAATAAAATTACATTTTAGACGTGTCAAAAGTGTCAATGCCTTATTAAGGGCTTAAGATGGTACAATTAAACAAAAATTAATCTTATATTGGCAGAAAATATCCGGAATCAAATAATATTTTTTAACTATTCAGTTTCATTTCATCCCCCTGAAAACATTTTATGAAGTCAATATTAATTACAGAACAATAGCTGCTGAGTTTAGATATGCTATGAAAGTTAAATGGTCGGTTTCTTGGATACTGGATTGTGTATTTCTAGAAGTGAACCACGGATTCTCAAAATTTTAAAAGAATAAAGTCTGGAATATTCAATTAAACATTTATCCACTTTCAGACATTTTGAAAAATGAAAAATTCGAAAATTTAGCTCTTCACAAAAGGACGCGTATCTCGAAAAGTAATGAATGTTTTACAGTGTGTATTTTGTCGCAGATGTCTGTGACAGTCATGTCAACTTAAAAACAAAAACATTTATCTCTATTGGAATCCCCAAAAAAATTTAATTCAAATTTCTTGATATTTTTTGCTGATAGTAGTGGGTATATTCATAGGTATGATAATTTTAAATGTCAAGGAACTTATCTTTGTATATATAAATATACATACATACTTATATAAGCTAAAATGTTCAATGTTGATAAGGATTCATTCCATCCCTAGAGACACAATGATAATAACTTGAATAGATAAATATTTTTAGATCTACATTTATTAATATAATTATTATTATTATTTATGATTATGGAAAAAGTTACAAACTTAGGAACATGAGAGGTTTTTGTTTTGTTTTAAAAATGATTCTGAACCAACTTAAAGTAACAATGTCTAAGGTAAAACCCCGTATAGCCCTTTCATCGAGGCCATGGTGTATCTAAATTTCCTAATTTATATAATATTTTACGTAGAGACATATTATTTCATTTCTCAGAGTTAACATATTTTTTATATGATGTCATCTCAGGAGTTTTTTTTAAGCTTATCTTTTACACCTCTATGCATGCTGTACTCCAACAAAGTGTAGATATAAAATAACCATGAAGAACAAACACTAGTGGGGCATTATATCACTTGTAGCATCTGGTCCCTACCTACTCAATCTTAGACTTTCTCAAATTTAACTTCAATGATTGAGTATTGAATAAATTATTTCACTTGTTAGCAAAAATAATAATAGTAATAATTCAAATCATTTAAGTAACTGAATAGCCTATCAAAACCTGACTACATTAAAACAAAAATATTCATTCTCCAAAAAATAAGTTTCTATTCAATATTTCAAAGAAAGTTAACAAAGAAGTCTAATTTTTTTGTTAATAATTGGCAGCATATTATATAGCAATTATGATGTAAATTTTGTGGTTAAAAGTTTTTTTTTATGTTTGGAACAAAAAGGGCTTGTTGCAAGTGTCTTAGATCTTTTCTAAATATATACACTCAAATCTAGAGAAAATGTGCACATCAGTTACCACAAAAATGTATAAAACTTGATTTTATAAAAAAAAAAAAGTCTATAGATATTAATTGACTTGGTTTACGACAAAAGTTTAGGCAACTTTAAAGTAATAAGCGTAAAAATTTTCTACTCATTTCATCCAGTAGTTAAATTATAGAGTTTATGTTTTTTTATATGCTCTAAAGTAATTATATAGAGTACAAAATATAAAATTAATTATGATAAAAATATTTAACAGAAATTAAAAGGTTTTGAGTAATAACATCCAAGAATTTTTATGAACTTGTGGATTTAGCTCTGGTTTTTGATGGCCGGTATTAGATTCATCGATAGGATTTTATCTAAGGTTTTCTTTTTTTTTTAATTAAATAACAGTTATAAGTGTTTGAGTTTTGAAGGATTTAGAAATTTTAATCTAATTTTTTGACAAAAATATATTTATTTTGTTTTTAATTTTTTCGAAGTTGGACCTAGTTTTTTACAGGAATAAAGTATTGATAATAATAGACAACTTGGTCCATTATCGATTAATCTAAAACAACAAAAGATTAGGCAATTTAAACGATCTAGCCTTACTTTAAACATTTTTAGGACTACTATTTACGAGTTATCATCAAAAAATAAATAAATAAAAGATTTTATTTCATTTAAAAATAGAGTTGAAAAATTCGAATTCTTTTTTGGCAACTAAAGTTGCCAAAGAATGACTTAATTTACGTATAGTGGCTAGGACATCCTTCCTTGAGACAAAAATGTGATAATATTTGCTATGAAGAAGGATAAAATGGAGGTGCCTTCCGGTAGAAAGTATACAAAACAAAGAAATAAAACTCAATTGTTCAAAGTTAATATATGTACAAAATACGTATACTAAATTACTTCAAAACTACATATAGCCATTGTCCTAATGAAATGACTAAAGTACTCATAATTAATTTTAACTTTTTTTTTGTGTGTGTATGCCAAATAAATATGTGAATATATATAAACAAATGTCAAAATGAAACCCAAATGAGCATATACACCAATTATAAAAAGTAGTTATGAGTTATGTTTATAAAACATTTATAGGT
Source organism: Lepeophtheirus nordmannii (assembly GCA_963680855.1). NCBI lineage: Eukaryota > Metazoa > Arthropoda > Copepoda > Siphonostomatoida > Caligidae > Lepeophtheirus > Lepeophtheirus nordmannii. The sequence continues at coordinate 27,083,846 of OY804519.1, read as the reverse complement.
ACAAAGCTATGATATTAATTGACCATAGGTTGATTAATATATATATATATATATATATCAATTAAAAACACTGCGATTAACTAACGAGAGGGGAGAACATTATGTTGTTGCTAGTTTTTTCAATTAGTCAACAAAATCGTCATTTTCATTCATCTGAATGCAACTTTAAAGTCATTTTTCTTTAATCAAAGAAACATTATTTTTAAACTATTAAATGCACAAACAAATTTATTTATAAATATAGTTATATGTTAGTATTTTATGAAATTAAATATTTATATAAATATTTTTGTATATTAATGTTATATATTAACAAATCTATGAACATACTAGTCTTGAGAAACAATAATCTTAAATTAATAAAAAATAAACCAAAAGAAAGAAAATGGAAAAAAAATTAAATTATGACTTTCTTCTTGATGTAAGGCCTTGAAATAATGCAATTTTCATTTTAGAAAAGTACAATACCTATGTATGTGTAACTCAGGGTCAGTAAATAGGCTTTTAGATACGAATGTGTTTCGTTTAGTTTTTTGACTCCTGCTTTTATCTGATCTAATAAATTGGTATTAATCGATTGGTACACCTTTTTGAGATTGAAAAGATACCAATATACATTGTAAATGAAATGAATCAATTTAAGTATTTACTTAGAAAATATGGTCTTCTACAATTCAAGTTAAGTGTGTTATGACGTCATGTTTTTCACCTTTATGATTTTGATGCTAGTGGCGTCATACAATCCGTTTGTGTGTTTTCCTTTTAAACCATGGATATCTTAAATCCAGAACTGATTGTAAGATCCTATTCAATGATCTTTCAAATAACAAGTAGCTTTCCTACTAAATTTATTCACAACTCTTCTTTACATGACGTCATCATTCGAGGGGTCTGCCAACTTGGAGGAGGCATAAACAAAAAAAATGTACAAAGGTATAAATCAGTTTAGTTTTTCCATATTTAAAGTCATTCTACGAGGTTTTGTATTTTCTTTATTCATAAATATATCAACTTCTATGTGTAGCTTTTGATAGATATAAGTGATTTAGCACACTTTAAATTACTTTGATTGTTTGGGTCAAAAATATTAATTAAGGGTAAACGAACTTATCCAAGTGGCTACACTGGTCACATTTGGGTTTTGAACGATTAAGAAATTAATAATTTTAATCTTTTGATAAAAAATGTCTTGATTTTTTAGAAAATTGGCTTTTGTTTTTGAGGGAGATGAAATATTACTACGCAATCTATGACATCATCAAAAGTCCACTATTGTTCACGCATTACTTTTTTTCCATATTCATTATATAACTGGAGGACAGATCACCTTGGTCAGAGCTGTCAAGGCAGGGAGGACCCCTTGGAGTTTTGAAGACTTTTTAAATTTAAGATACATTTTATTTAAATATAATATTTCATTATACTAGTTTAATTGGAAATGAAATGTTGCTTCTTCAAGGAAGAAAATATCATTTTAGCCAATCTAAGGGGTTAATATGTTATAATTTTTTTGGAACTTCTAAATAAAAAACAAATCATCAAACCTCTTGTATACTACCAACCAATACTTTTATCATTCTATGTTTTATATATTTTCAACTATTTAAAAAAGAAGCAATATTGATCATTATAAAATAAATTATTCACATAACATTAGTACATCTTTATAAAAGTAATTAAAAGTTTCATTGTAGCTAGCTAATGCAAGCTGAAAGTATTTCTGTCTTTCTTTTCTTTTTTTGTTATTTATATCTATTAAAAGTCGTACTCGTTTTTTTTTATTGACCCATTTAGATAATGATTACTCTAAATGAATTAAGAAAAATTGATAACAGCTTACAAAAATAAATAGAAAATAATAATATTAAATTACACAATTTGTCAACTGACACACTTTTTAAATGATTAACGCTCGCCGGGATGAGCTCTTTTTCATACCTCAATTAATAATTAGAGAAGTAAAAATTGGATTAATTAATAAGAGCATAAATATTTTGCAGGTTACCAACAATAAAAAAAAGAGTCCTTTCCGGCCAGCATCGATGAAATAAAGGTCGAGTCAGTTGGCAAACTGAATTATGGATAATTAATTTATTTTTTGAGGCCTCGTCATTTTTTTCTTAATTTTCGTTGAGGACACCTTTATTAAATGAATATACTTTGACATTACAAATGTTTAAAATTAACCAAGTTATATATAATTTGCAATGAAGAATGCTACAAAATACACATTTTAATGGAAATAATAACTTCTTTCCCCGTATTCTTAGAAATGTGTATACTCAAATAAGTTAAATTAAATCTACTGTGAAGCAAATTCATAAGAGCCTATATCCATCTTTCCCATTATTTAAAAGTTGATTGCATTTAAGCTAACATGATGTCTTTTAGTGTCATCATAGTTTGTAGAACACTATCTTGGTTGTGATTTTTCACATCTCTAATTATTTTAGTATTAAACACTATTGTTAATTTTTAAATATATGAAACAAATTTGCAAATAAATATTTCAAAGACTATGAAAATTTAAAAAACAAAAGTAAAGTAATTTTTTTAAAATGTTTAAACCTATGTATGTACATTTTGCATACATATGTATTATAAGGAAATCAATTAAAGATGTTCTTTTGTGGGAAGGAAAATATCCACTATTAGTGCTTTTGTTGTTTTTATATCCTGTTCATTTGAATGCATGTATAAAAATACATATGTACATAATAATGTTTGTATATAGTTGTATAGAAAGAATGAAAAGAAAAAAAAATCTGTGGGGAAAACTACAAATGAATAGACGAAAAAAAAAATATATATATATATATATATTATTTTAAAGACAGAACCTCTCAAGTTGGAAGAAAAAAAACCGTTTTTCTTAAAGGCTTTAAAAATTCATTTAATTAACAAGAGGGAAAAAGTCATATATAAGTCATTTGTAAGTCTTTTTTTGGTTTTTTGTTCAAATTGGTGAACAAATTGACAAAATGTAGTGTATTTTTAAAAAAAACTCTTCATGCTTGGACTCAGCACCAATACAAAACAAAGTTCTAACTAATTAAATTAAAAAAATTATTTATTAAAATGGACAACTAATAATAAATAAAAAATAAAAATATTTTTTTGTCTCTAAAAGTACCTGTGAGTTGTATATTAGTTTTCAAAAGCAGAAAGGTTCTTTATCCCTACTCTAAAAATACCTTTTGACAGACTAGTGCATCCTCTAACACCTTCAAGTGAATCAAAATGTGAATGCTATGAATCTAATTTTTGTGTCATTCAATGAAAAGTCTCTGTAACTCCCAACAAAAATTTGAAAGATTTATTAGTTCCATGTGAGTGTCTACTTCAAAGACTTTCCATTCATATAAAAACAGACATTTTCAAGAATTATCAAAGCTCACAGTTTTATTTCCCAAACATCACCAACACCTATGTTTTTTATTGTCATCTGTCGATGTTCTACTTTTTTTCCTCTAAACTGTGAACAATCCTCAAATATTATGTGAAAAATAGCCCTTAGGTTCTCAAAATTGGCTGACTACTATATATACATAATTTAAGACCTTATTGGTTTCATTTTTTTTTTTTTTGGAGTAAAGGTTGATAGATATAGGGGCCCAGATTTGATTTTTAAATTGGAGAGGGGAATTAGTTTATTGTTTTTGTAGAAAAATGTTGAATCTTATTTTATTTAAAAAAAATGAATTATTTTGTTTTTTTTAATTACTATTAAAAATATTGCATTTTTTTTATTCAGATAATTTTAAGTTCTTGTTTGTTTGTTGATTAAAGACATTTTAATCTTTTTCTATTTTAGTACTTTTTTTATATGTTAATTTTTACTTTTCTTTAGCTTGGTCCAGTAAGGATGATAAAATAGATTAGTAACTCTTTTTTAAAAGAACAAATAGATAGCCCAAGAGCAAACACTTGGACAAGATGATAAAAAATAGAGTTCTTATATGTAATATGTAGGCATGTGCAAATAAATATTTAGGTACCTCTACAGATGAATGTATGCGGATAAATATAATGTTCAAATAATTTGCATTTCAAGGAAAATGGAAAAATATATGTAAATATATATTTAAAGTGCATATTCCAGCAAGAATAAAATATATATTTACATATATAAGATAAAATATTTATTCCATTTTCACATCATGAAATACTATTATTGCTGTTTGTGTAAAATTATATTGGTGTAGAAAAAAATAAAAAAACTTAAGACCTTGTTCTACATATGCATTTATTGAAAATTGTGACAATCTAATATACCGTAAATACCTGCGTATAAGTCAATACCATGTATAGGAAGCAGTAAATATTTGACTCTAAAAACGATGGAAAAACTTATAATAAAAGTATCCATGGATAAGACGGATCTGGGTGGTTTTTAGGTCAACTTCTTAAGAAAACAATCTGTCCCGTACGTGGGTATTTACGGTAATTAAGCATATTTTGTAGTTATATGTATATACTACAAAGCAACCAAAAATCAATTTCAAATAAAAAGTTTTTGATAGTAGCATGGAAATAAGTTCTTCGATTCATGGTTTTGAGGTGAAAAAAATCCCACATTATTACAAAAAAAATGTATAAAACTTATCAATTGAATTGTTTTCTACACATATATTATGTATTATCAAAGGATTTATTAGTATACATATATGTATGATGTCCCTAGAGGGTAGGGCTTTAACATATAAGTATTAAACTTTCTATAGGTGCATGTTCTGTACATGTTTAATCAGATTATTCAAATTGCAATTTGTACGTCTTATAACGACTTACTTAATTATATACATACGTACATACAATGAAATATCAATCATTTTAGTAATCAGAGTACTATACTTTGCTATTTCATTTTGGTATATTCAAATTACTTATTCGGCATATACATAATTAAAAAATCAGTTCTATTATACTCTTAAATACGATATAAATATACTATGGAGCAGTGTTTCACAAATAGCAGAGAACATATTTCAATTTATCTTGTATGAAAAAACCTTCAAAAAAAGAAATATAAAAAACAACTACTCAACAATTTAAAATAAAACTAAATAAATTGTCTCAAAAATGATATTTCAGCCCTCATTATTAACATGGACTTTTTAAATCAATATTGAACGGGAAATTTTCCAATACCCACTCTAAAATCCACGTCAAAAAACTAATTGTGAATATCTTCCATGATTTTGACAACTTTAGTCATCAAAATCACAAAATTTGCGTCATACTCCACTTGCAGTACTGGGCTCACAACATAATATTTAGTAATTTTATACATTGAATTCAAAGTTACACTATTATTGTCATGAAGATCTAATGGAATTCTTGGCTTGTTAAACTTCTTCTGCTTTTTTTTTTTGTTATTGCAACTTGTACACTGGCATATTTATAGATAGAAAAGTATAATCAAATCATATTTTTTTAATGAAGCATTGGTCCTCTGAAATTTGTCAAAAATCAAACTATTAAGTTTACTCTTTCTAAACGTAATCAAATAAGAGTAAAAATATATATATTTACAAATGTAAATGTTATTATGGAAATGGTAAACACTATTTGTAGCAATACAACCATATAAGTATGTAGTTATATAGTATTTACTAAGAAACCAAAATCCCAGGCAACCACATTGGTTTTAAAGTTACCTGTAACAGTATTATTATTATTGTAATTCTTATTAATATTTCTCCCCTTAAACATTAACTAACAAAAAACATTTTTTTAAAAAAAAAAAGAATCAGTAAAAAACAAAACTAGCTCAGTAAGAGTTGTAGATTATATTGAGTATTTCTATGTGTATTTTTGGCCCTATATCGTTTGTGTGTTTTTTTTCTCTCACTAAAAAACTTCTTCTTTTTTTGTAAAACAATAAAATAAAACTTTTTTTTGTTTGGAGAGAGAGGGAGAGAGCTACTATTAGAGAAGTTTGTTCATGGAAAAAAAAAAGATTGGAAAACATCAATTTAAGAATCCATTTTAATTTATGTTGGGAAAGAAAAATAATAAGTCTCAAAATGTGTGTATACAGTACTTTACCAAATAATTTATGCAATTATTGTTTTTATAAATTGTACTCTAACATACCCCTGAACAAATGCATTTATTTGCAGTAATACTTTTCTTAAAAAAAATAACTTTACACCTGATCCTTTGTATGTAAGGAAATTAGTGTTAGGTGTAGTAAAATAAATCCATTATTTTTTTTCAGTTGATGGTTTTAGTAGTGTACCCATATCTGCTGTTGTAAATATAAGTGTAATCGGTTTATTCTACCTATATGATGTTAGAAAGCTTGATTTGTATAGACCACAGATAAGGTGGGCTTAAACATGAGACAAAGAGATTTGATTCCACAAAGAAATTTCAAGACACTCTTGCTCAATGTAATGGTCGATATGGTTATGTGGACATCTTTTCAAAACAAGGAGGAGGATGGCCAATCAGTGTTCAATATTTTAACGCATTTGCAAATTGTAAAATTTTATTTTCCAAGAAAGAACAACATAAGAATACATCTTACTTAAAAAACATAATTTAAAGAAAAAGAGTGACAAACTTTTGTAAAATGCGTAGTTTATTAATAAACACAAATCTTCTCCTCTTAAAATCGAAACAAAACTGTTGCTAATATTAAGTAGGTAGATAAATATCCAATTATGTACGTGAATAGATTTTTTTCTGGTCTAACTCTACTCTGTTGATACAACAAGTTTCAAATACTTTTTTTTCCCCTTCATTTATATCATTGTTCTTGATGTGAAGTGATTTTTAATTAAGTTATATTCCTAAAATTATGTCAAACTTAATTGAAAAGTTGAAATATAACTGATACCAATTTGTTTATTCAACAAATATAACATTTGTTATTTTATAACTGGGTTCACACAGCTTGATGACAATGTCAAGAACAGTTCTCTATGGTTTACATCTATGGTATAACACGGGCTGGCATTAGAGTAAATATATATTAAGGGTTCTTGTAGGGAATTCTATGTGTGAGGTAATACGACTTTTTTACTTGTACGCTTTTCATTACCATAGTTGAACATGGGCAAACTTCAACATTGCTAAAATTATTTCTAATTATATTAATATGCTGTCATTAATAGATGATGTCATATATATGTAAATTAAACATTTTATAAATGAATATGATTAATCATTTTGGGGGGCAATATTGGTTTTGATCCTCGACGAAACACTATTTGAGTTTCACAATAAGATGAACAATATTTTTAAAGAAGACTATGCTGCATTCACCTCATTTTTATCCATGGTAGAGCTGTTACACTTGATTTCTTATAGAACTCTCGTGCTCAAGTCTGTTCAATCAAATGCATGTACAGGGACATGAACATACGAGGGTGAATCAAAAAGTTCCCAGAATATTTTAAGAAATTATTTTTTGTACAAATATTTAACAAAATCCTATGACTCTACATGGCATTAGGATTAAGAAACCTGCTGAAATCCTTTGCTCGCTACAACTAAGTAGCTTTACCCTGAGTTATTGATTTCTAGCGAATTTTTGCTCTAAATTGGATGAAAATTTACAAACTTATATGCACGATTTCTTTTTAATTAAAAATTCTTATGGGGCGCTTGTCATCTCGTTTGAAAGCCGAGGGCCTAAGCTCTTTAATGAATTGCTTATTAATCCATTTTATGTAATATTTGAGGAGTTATTTATGTAATAAGGGTTTCACCAACTTTTGGGCCAACTCCGGCGCCATACGCCCCTAGGACTTCTTTTAGGTCAAAAAAAGGCAGGAAATTGAATTTGCATTAAATACATTGGCTAATCAACATTTTTTTGATGCACAAAATTTGTATCCTTCTAGGCTTAAATTGGACTTGAATTTGGAAAACGGGCCAAAATAGCTCAAAAAATAGGATCCGATTTCTCAAAAACTTTAGGACTCACGAAAAAAAAATTACAGATATGAAATCAGCGTGCAAAACTGAATAACTTTTATTATACTTATACCCCTTAGGATTTTTGAAAGTTCAAATTTGTTGACCAGTGTTATTATTATATTTTTTTTTATAATTTCAAATAATAAAAATTTATGATCCAATGCATACATTCATTGAAACTTGTTTCATTGGACTTTTGCTGATAAAAGTAGAGTATACTTGAATTAGAATTCATGACAAGTTACATATAATTATAACTTATATTAACAGGCAAAATATTAGAAAAATCAATTAAAAAAATATATTTTCGCAACATGTTTTATCTATAAACATTCAAGTGGTCACAATTTGACCCGAAACACAAAACAAGGTTTAATTAATGTATTTCTGTATAAAAGTATAAGATTTAATTATTATTTAAAGAGAACAAATAAAAAAAAAACAAAGCATTTATCACTTTGATTACCACTTTTCTACAACACTTTAGTATATGTTTTTTTTTTTTTTGTTTGTTTGTTAATTTGTTTGATTAGTACATGGAACAACAACAACAAAAAAGATAGTAACGAAGGGAAATATAAACTAAGTAATTTTATTTGTGCATGTTTTGCAATATACCATTGGTATTATAGAGTAATAAAAAGCCTAGCTTATTTGGCAAAATAATTAGCCAGTATATGTAAATTATAGGGAAAAAGAGGAAAAAAGAATTACATAAGGCTTCCGGAAGTTTTAAGACTCACGGATTAAATTAGAGGAACAAAGAAAAAGTGATACACATATCTTGGTTATTATTGAAAAAAAGAAAGGATTAGCAAACTACATAAATCAATGAATATATATTTATTAATTTATTGAACAACAATAAGTATGTAATTAGTAATTTGCACCCAGCTAATATCCCTTCTTTCTTTCTTTCTTTCTTTTTTTTAGCTTAGAGCAAGGTCATACTATATATGTATATAACACAATTTAGTTTATTAAATCACAAATGATTAATTTTAATAATCAATTTGCTATATTCCATGTTACTACTAAATATCATACAAGCATTAATGTGTACAATGTACATATCCCTAATAATAAAGCTTGTTTTTGTTGTTGTTATTGTAGGAAGAAATGAAAAATAAAGTTTTAATAAACTCTTTTCTTTTTTTTAGCCCATGTGCATAAATAAAAACTTTTTTTTTTCCTTATCAGTATCTTTACTGATATTTAAAACTCAACTTTTTTTATATATATACGTATGTTTATTATATTCCATATAAGCATTTAAGGGATGATAGATATCCTTTCTAATGGCTTAAAAATCACGATAATAAATAGGTTTATTGGAAAAATGAGTGACTACCTAATATTGAATTCCAGTTTATCAAATTAATATACAGCCGTTATAGTCAATATGTATGTGAGTTTTTGTACCTTAAAATAATTTTTTAATTCTGAATTTAAACTTATATCATTTAAAAATAAATATACTGGACAGTCACCGCTAAATTGACATAATATTGGTTGTTGCCTGTGGAAAGTTCATGACACTTCTTATCTTTACTCAATACGAATGCTAGTGGATTTAGATGCAACATGTTTGTACAAAGCTATGCTCAATGTTATGATCATGGGTTGGGATCGGACCTTTGGAGAGTACCACGAGAAGAAAGTAGGAAAGGGGTCTTATGGCACTATTGAGTTAATACCCTTTTTAATATCAGCTGCTTATATATAAATATAGATATGGTTCTAGGTGGAGAGGGGGGGGGGGTGTATTACAGGTATAAATGGTATATAGAGGAGACACTTCAAGGTTTAAAACATTATACTTTCAAGGAAGAATGTTATAATATTATATTATTTATTTAATAGATTATAATATATTTTTTTATTAAAATGTATAACTAGTGTTGACGAGAATCTTTCTAATTATTCCTTTAGAAATCGATACTTCTCCTTCAACGGGTTAACAAAGATGAACAAACATATTTTCTAAAAAGATCAATAGTATGAAGCCTTTTCTCTTTTATTTAAATCACTAACCTGTATTTCTCCTGTACACAAGTTCCATCTCATGCATAGGTAAATAATTTATACTCAGGAAGAATATACAGTACAAGATAAGGGAGTAGTGGCAAAGGTTCTTACCTATGTTGAGAATAAAGGTAAGAGGAGAGGAATAATATAATGCAGCATTGATTTGAATCAATACTGATCTTTATTTAGTTTTTGACGTCATTCATTCATCACTCAAAACACATGGAAACACATGATGAGATATTTATTTTATATTACTTTTTATAAGAAATAAAAGTCATAAATATTTATACTCGTCTCTCAATGAATTTTTCACACAGTGAAATGAACTTTAGAAATATTCTTTACAATGATTTGAGTTCGATGAACTTTCTGCCAGTAAAACGTGCGTGGATTGTTTTCTAGTAATCAAAATATATTACTAAATTTGTTCCATATTTTAGTTCGTAAATATCTGCCGTAAATGATGTATACAAGATTCAAGGGTTTATTCTGGTCAAAATTTTCTAGTATTGTAAATAACTTTTGTTAATAGATAAGTTTGATAGCTTTTTGGTTTGAATACTCTAAGGCTTAACATTCCTTTGATGTTGAGGTCTTCATAGACCCATTTTTAATTTTAAACACTTATTATTCCTCAATAATAATTTTGAATTAAGACTAAAAAATATCAGATTTTAATGCTATAAGTTACTACTGTGAAATTTATAAAAATAATAGTGTTAGGTTAATTTTTGACCCAGTCTTTTCTTTGTACAAGCTATTTACTTTATTCAATGTGTCTACTGATAGCCTTTGGAATGTTAACACAAGCTGAAATATTTTTTGAGTAACCATGATACTCCAGTCACTTCGAGATATCTCAAGAATCCTGAGATTTAATAATTGGAAAAATTGATAAAAGGGTCACAAATATGTTCTCATACATGATATTTGGGATAAGGGCATGAAATTTCTTCCAACGATGTCCCTCCCACGAAATGGAAATTAGAGTTGACAAACGTCTGGTTCAATTTCGTGGAGAATGTCATTTCAGGAAATACACAATGTTAAATAAGTTGAAAAGTATGGAATTAAAATTTGGGCAGTATGTGATGATAAAACCAGCTATGCATGGAATCATCAAATATACACTGGAAAATGCTTCTCCGAGTGACCTGAAAAAAAATCACGAGAAACGAATTGTACTAGATCCTACTTCATGTCTGGAAGGTCATCTATGACAAGAACTTTTGAAGTAAAAACAAACAATGGTGAGTATTGTAAAATAGAACAATCCCTTTGAATTACTAAATATTAAAAATAAGAGTCACCTTCAACGAACTTGTTTCCTATTGCCGAAAAAATCGACAATCTCATGTCTGCGCTTCAATTTTCAAAGAATATGCACAAGGGTTGTCCAACTCCAAAGGAAAAAGATAGAAAGTTTATCCAACTACTAACGAGAAAAAAACAAATGCGTATTGCAACACATGTAAAAAATATATTTGCAAGGAGCATTCTAAATATGTAAGTATTTTTTTTTTAGATAATCGAGTTTTTATATAAGTAAATGTTTTATGGAGAGTCTTGATATTCTTGGTTAACTACCTGACCTCAGTACTAAAAAGGATATGTTTATTTTAATATATATTTTTTAGAATTATCAAGACAATTAGAAATTTTGGCCTATATATTATTCACTATAATCCAAAATAGTGACTCAAAACGAACAAATACTTTAAAAAATCAACCATTTAAATTATTTATCAAAACAATTGTTTGAATACATAATTTAGATACGACTGAAACAAAATAAAATTTGGTTAAAAAATGACCTGCTTACATAAGAGGTGTGACTAAAAAGTCAACAACAAAGAAAAGTGGTAAACTTCTAATATTGTGTACACAAAAATTTTAAAAGATGAGGAATATATGTCATTGCTCCTGATAAAAAAGGTGTTCAAAAAAGTAGAAAGTCATTATATCACTACGACAAAAAGTTATTTTAATTCGAAATTTAATTAATTTGCAATCCGATTCTAGTTACTACATATGTTATGTGTACAATGGTTGTACTTATTTAACCGTTTTTGTAAAGACACAAGATATTTGTCATTGTAGTAATAGTTCGTTTTGTAAATTCTTTTTCTTGTAACTTGAGCTAATTATAATTTATGATATTTTGAAATATAGGAGCAATGTTTGTAATTATATTTATTTATTCAAAGGGATAAATAAATAATGAGACAATTTTTGAGCCCCAAAACTCTATGTAATTTAAGAGATGGATTACATAAAGTTTTCTTATTTATGAGAAGATATTTTTGCTAGAAAATATATGTATTCATTATAAGGAAATGTGTATAAGGGGCTAGTTGGGTAGTTTACTTTGTCTAAAAAATGAAAAAAAAATGAGAAAAAATACTCCATAAAAAAGACCAATGACTAATTTCAATCTTTAACCCGTGGCCCTGTGAACATTAAATATACTTGGTGCAGCCCTCAAGCCATCATGACATGAGAATTACGTACTCTTTAGTGAAATTATACTCAATAATTTATCCAATGAAACCTTCTGTAATTGAGTATAAGTAAGTGTAAGGGAGTGAGCTGATTCAATTTCCCTCCATCCCCTTCTTACATTTGGCTTTACTAAAGATTATAAATACATATAATATGTTAATAAAGAGACCTACCCGGCAACCTTTCATCACTCCAAAATCAATTTTCTATATAATATGTAATATGTATTTTGACTAATGTTACTTATAAAAATATCATTTACATTGACTATATACATACATTTTATTAACATAAATACACATATGTGTATACATACTAAATGTAGTTTCGAAACATATGTCAAATATTAGGTTTTCAATCATTTGCAAAATTTGTCAAATACCTGAAATAGAGTAGGTACGAGCAACTAGGTATAAAAGTTTTCCATCAACTGCATTTGTTTACAAAGCATTCATGTGATCAATCACGTCTTGGCACAACTTGATTGAATTAACAAATCAAATTCGTAGATTAACACAAGAACCTCATAAGAAAGTTACATACTATATAATTCACTATTTTTGAAAGGGTAATTCGATATTTGCATAATATAATAAAAGGACTCAAGGATGGAAAATAATAATCATAACAACTTGGATTGTTATCAAGGAAATAATATGGGTCTCAACCCATTCTTGTTGAGCTCATGAATTTCAAAAAGAAATGTTCATTATATCACTCAACCTTTTATAATGGAAAAAATTACCTATATTGTTGATAGGCAATAGTATCATTCTCTTTTACTATTGGAATTATCCCTATTTAACACCAGAGATATTCACATCAACAAACAAACAAACAAAAAGCTGTTTTAGAATTATAATAAAGATAAAAAAAAACACAAAGGATGTTTTGAGGACAGCATTCTGATAGGTTTTCATGAATGTCCCCTTCTGACATCATTGATTGATAAGCAATGACATGGACGGAAGATAAAGAATTAAACCAAATGTGGATCATTTACTCTTTTTTTGGTATGATTTTGAGTATATGAAGCAAATTACATCTATAAATACAAAAGAGTGCAATGTGGAGGTAATTTTATACTAAATATTTGGAAATAGTTTTAAAATCCAGATCGCAATATTCTACACAAAAATATTCCATTTTTTTTTTTACAAATGATTCAATCTTTTTCAATTATGTATGATCGTTGATATTTCACGTGATATTTTTCAATGTACATACATAAATGATATTTGACATTTTGTTAATTTAACTCAGACGGATCAACTTCTTTTCTTTATATAACAAAATAACATTTTTTTTAAGTATTTGGAATATTTGGCATACTATACAAAAAATCAACTTGATTACCAAATGGGGATTTTGGTACATGGCAGTATCAAATTGACAACATTTTGCTTAAAACGTTCCTAAGTAAGAAAGAGCAATTTTATTTCAGCTTTGACTAATTTACAAATACGATGTTTCTGTAATTCAGTTAAAATGGTGGATCAGATCTATATATTTGTTTAGTTTTAATGATGATAGTAGTAGCATCAAATATCATAGCAAAGAGAGTAACATTCAGTTTTATTATTTCTAACGTAGAGTCAAGTATATTGGTGAGTCTCGAAGAAGTCGATTCATTGCTAAATGATAATGATATTATAGAAGTAATTTTTGATTCTGGATATGGATGTATTTATTTAATTGCCTCAAGGACTCAAGGTTTACAGACGTTAGAGACCATATACTTGAAAAAAATTGATAAATGCATGAAAAAACAACTTTCAAATGACCAATACAGGTCTTAAAAAATGGATCGGGATATTTATGTATTCAAGTTTCCTTGCTTCGCACCACAAACAAATGTTTTTGGAAATAAAAAAAATATAGATATTGACTTTTCAATTTTTAGTAAATTTTTTTCAAAATGTGTTTTTGAACGAAATCAGAATAAATCCGATAGGATATTTTATGCTAGAACGCACCATAAGTAGAAAAAAAAACCAAGGAAATATGCTGTGTGTGTGTAAAATAAAAAATGTCCGAAAAAAAGGCATGAAGTGCAATGTAAGATTGTTTTGAAAAATGGCAATTAATTTAGAATATTTTAGACTATAATTTATATTTTATATCGAAATAGTTTTTTGTGATGTATTATAATTATGGAATAAAAATTAACTAATAAATATTTATTTAAAAAGAGTCTCTATGTACCATGATCCTCAAATGGGGATCATTATAAATATTCTCTTAATTGAAAGCCAAATTGGTCCTTCATGGATTAATGTTTCAAAAACATACACTATTGATCGAAAATATTTTAAATTAGGGACACACACACAACTTTATTTTGATTCTATTTGTATTCTTTTATTCTACATATATCTAATATAAATTTTTGTGAATCCTTGTGTTTTTAATTTGAACAATTAAATGTTACCCGTTGCTGACATTGCTCCAAACCTGATTCTGACATTAAAACTTTTGAAATAGAGAAAAATGTCTAATGAATAAAATAAAAAATATCTTACAGATTGCCCTCATTTAACTTTCTTATATTAAAAAAACTACGCTCGCCGGGATTTCAACCTTTTTCACATCTTTAAGAGTCAATACTATTACAATATCCAGGTAAATAAATTTATCAAATATATCCAGTCATTCCATACATACATGCATATGTATAGAAAATATTTACAAAATAAAGTATAGTGCACATTATTGGAAATAGAAGTACAATATCTCTTTTGCTTTACTTCGCTTGGTGCTCTCTCAAGCCGACATACGTACATACAATATATGTACATGCATTAATAAACATCTGTATGCACAAATATGTATAAGTAAGTATCATAGAAATGAAAATAGATCTTCTCACACACATAAAAAACTTATATTCTTCATGTTACACAAATTTGAAGCTATAAAAGATCAAGACGGGAAGGGAAGGATTAAACTTATGTTTATTAAATGAAGATTATTTGAATGTGTGCATTTTGCTAGAAAATACGACACTATAGACTTACATACAGGCATATGTAATGCCTTTTTTTAAAGGCCTACACGGCCCCTCACTCTATCCATGTAGGTATATGTATGCATTCTCTGTATTTAAAACAATATATGTACATATACGAGCCTATAAAGATGGAACATAAATTAAAAACTTTTTTTTTATAGGAACCTTACATTAAGATTTTTCAATATTTTATTTAACCTTATAAATATATTGATATTACTATTTGATATCGGAAATTGGTTTCACTGATATACACTTCATTATATTTGTTAATATATTTGAGAAAGCAGAGATATTCTAGGAGTTATCCAGGGTATATATATGTATATTTTTTAAACTGTAGCAGTCGTTTTAATATTGAGTAAAAAAAATATGAATAAGTTAAACTTGAATATTAAAGAACAATTCTTTAAAAAGACTAATGGCTTTTGATATTAAAGGTTTTGAAGCATTGAAGTAAAAATACTATTTATTTTATCGTAGAGTCTCTGAAAATAAATTTTTTCACACATTTTGTATTTAACAGTGTATATATAATTATTAACAAAAAAACCAAACGCTACTTTAATTTAAGTGAACATTCAATGCTTCTATTAGACTTTTCAGCACGTTTAGGATATTTTATACGGTGTCCGGTAAATTCATTGATAGTAAATTCATCGACCATCAGCTCATCAATTTGCATATTTATCGACTTTTTTCTCCCAATGAATACTTTCAACAGCTTAGATAAAATTTGTTTGACATGGTTTTTCAAATAAACACCGACCAGGTTAAGAGTACATAAAGAAATTTTGTGCATAAAATAGCAAAAATTATTATTTTAATTACATATTTAGGACTTGTATTTCCAAAAATCGAGAAATCAAAAATATACGACAACTAACATTGAAACTCTTACAAAAACCGTTTGGGTGAAAAAAGTCGATGAATTTACAAATCGATGAATTGATGGTCTATGAATTTATACATCGACGAATTTACCTATCGATGCATTTTTCTAGATCCATTTTCTACCAATCTACAAGAAATTGAGAATACCTTTTCAAAAGACCAAAAGTAAATTTCCCATGAATTGCAACATTCTTAACAAACTTATTTATCAATCACAATGCTTAGTTTTTTTCTAAACTCATTGTTTCAATATATGGTATGTCTTTTTATATTTATTAATATAATAGTACCTTTTACATTTTTCAATGTCTCTCAATAGGATTGTTATATGTATAATTTATTATATATATAACATATAACAAGACCGACTTAACAAAGACCAGTTGACTCGTAGTCAATCTTTTTAATGGATGGGCAAGGGTCATTATAAAGTGTTTTCACGTGACGTCATCATTAGGAAAGGCAACCATCTTGAAGAGATATAATTAATCAAAATTTCATTTTCATTTTTAAAGCCATTGGTTAAGGTAACCTCTTTGATTTTTTTGGGAATTTCTTCATTCTATTTAATAATAAATACATATCAAAACTATTGCTTCCATTCTTTTATTATGGAATCAATAACTTTTCAAAAGGCTTATTTAGTTCTTGAATCTATTTTTCAAGAGTTGCAAACTGAGTTTGCTTAAATATTGTCAATTTAATTAGCATATGCCCCTTTTTCTTTATTTACAAGAACAACAACTTCTTCTATTTTCACTTAGACTAATTGAG
Source organism: Lepeophtheirus nordmannii (assembly GCA_963680855.1). Lineage (NCBI taxonomy): Eukaryota > Metazoa > Arthropoda > Copepoda > Siphonostomatoida > Caligidae > Lepeophtheirus > Lepeophtheirus nordmannii. Next base: position 27,066,703 of record OY804519.1, on the reverse strand, counting down.
AAGACCTTACAGTTTCATATTAAACCGGAAGTGCTATAATACATTTTTTTATCTATTTTTGCTTGAAGAACACATATAGGATAACAAGTTTCTAAATATTTACTCATAGATACTCCATTTATTTATTCTTTTCTTCCATGAGATATATGACAATTTTGTTGGGTTGATTTAAATCTGAATATGGGACCTAAAATAAGACTAGCCCTTACGTATTATTGCTCCTTGAAAAAGGTTCTAAATCAAAGCATTCTTTATACTAAGATAATTGTAGAGTACTTCAGTATACAAAAATATTGTTCCATGGGGAGGCATCAGATTCGAAAGTGTACTTAAGATTTAAGACGGTACCGATTGGAACATCAAAATTTAATGATCGATGTCTCCCTACATTTTACATACAATAAATATTTATTTTTACCATTGACAATTGACTTTAGATTCTTTGAATTTTAAGAAGAATAAAAAAAAATAAGGTCATCATTACCTCACATGGAAAATTCAATATGGTTAGCAAAATGAATCAAATGATATTGTAAAGTCATGGACTTATTCACATTGAATAATAATAATAAAAAAACAAATTTAAAAATAGGAGTGTCTTTTTTTTCACATTTTTTTTTAATGGCTAAAAAGTAATCAAAGCATTGTCACTTCTCACAGTTGGATAGAAATAAATAAATAAATATGTATATACATATATTATTTTTATTTTTACTATTTCATAGTGAGAGAGCTATTAGACGCGCGAAATAAAAATATTATGAGAGTCTCACTTTTTTTTAGAGGTAATAAAAAATCTAACGAAGAAAAAAAGAAAAAAAAAACATTGATAGAGACAAAAAGGGCTATTACACCACTATATACATATATTCCTATCACCACTAGTACCATGGCTACGATGATTGTCAATAAGTCAAATAAAGAGACATTAGAAGTTATTTGATTTTTTTTATTGTAAAAAAAATTGTTATCTTTCGTTAACAGAATTCAATAAATGTTAAGTAGATTCAAGGAGAAATGAGTCAATTTTAAATTCTTTTATTATTATTATTATTGTTTTTCATTAAAGAGGCTCAAATAAATGGATACGAAAGGCATTGGCGTTTACAAGTATTAATTTAAAATTCATGATAGTTGACTATTTTTATTTATAAGTTTATAAAAAAAATTACATTCAATCAACAATGAATGTCTTAATTCGTTAAAATGAATCTGTGATACCACCTGGTTAGTCAACCATTATTCACTTTTCCAGAATTGTAGTCAATTTTTTTTTTCTTTTCAAATAAAAATTTTTGCTATGAATTTCTTTGTTCCACATCCATCTCCTCCGATGACTAAGAACAAAAATATAATATGCGATTTGAAAATTGTTCGTGTTAATTACAATCAATTTGAATTAGTCTTTTTTTTTTGGTCGAATATCAAACTGTCCGATTTGTGAATCATTCGAGTACTGAAGGCCTGTAGACATCATTCTTAATATTACAATTTGTGACATAAGGGGAGTAGAGTATAATAATTGAGTCATAGTCAATTTGCTTATTTCACGATTGTGATGAATAAGTTATAAAACCAACGTTCTATAGTCTTGTCTCTCCTATATTTGGGGAAAAAAATTGAATTGAATTTCCTCAATAATTGTATTGTTATCATATGTAGAATCAAACAGGTGCCTATTTTTTGATTTAAAAAAAGAAATATAAAGACGGGAAAGTCTGGCTAATGTTAGAGTCAATAAAATAAGGAGAAACTGACTCTGTATAGGAGTATTATGTTTTGGGATTGGGGAGTTTTCAAATGAGCCATCAAGAAGATTTATAGATAATAAAGGGAGAAAAGTGATAGTGATAGTCAATTATCTGGCAAAAGAAGGGTTTTTAGCACTCAAACAGTCTCAAATAACCTCATCAATTGATTTTGATATTTTGGACACACTCTTTGTGTAAAAATTTAGAAAAAAAAAGAATCAAATACAATCTGTGATGAAACAGTCCAGAGACTCGAAGTTGAAAAACTTTTTTGACGAAATTTGATGAACAAAAACTTTAAATAATTTGTAGTTCGTCATAGTTTTCTTCAACACCAAGCACTTATTGTTGAGTTTACAAAATTTTATAATAAAGAATTTAAGCTAATATTCCAAAAAGCATTCCTCTAACAATAAATTAAGAAGAGTTTATTCAAGTTTCTTCATAAATATGTAAGTAGTTTTTGTATGTTTCAACCATGAGCCCAGAATATTTAATAGGCTTTGAAGTAATTTACTAATAGATGTGTTTCAGATAATAAATTTTAAGTTAAAATGTGAATGTAGTAGGGGAGACTGGGTTAACAAAGAATAAATATATACTTTAAATCGGGTGTTTTAAAACCATAATTAAAAATTGTAATACCTAAGTGTATATCTTTTTTGAAATGCAGGGCTCTTTTGAGAGTGATGAAATGAATTTTGATGATTAATTAAAGGTTTTTTGATTCCCGATATTTTCTACCAATAGTAGTACATACGTATATATTTATAAATGTTTCATACCTGTTTTTGTTCCACATATTAAACCTTAAAGCTATGAAATATCTTATTGAGCTATCCATTCGTGAGATTACTCTTGCTAATTCATAACCCTATAACCTATATCAGCTCAACAACTTTTTATTGAGTATAGGTTTTGCAAATACTTGTCCAAAGAACTCAATCTTTAACTTTTCTTCATTTAATATCAAGCTCAGAGTGCATGGATTTCGTTTTGACGGTGTCCAAAACACATATTTCCTAATTGGTTCGAATGGAACCGTGTTTTGTGGATTTATTTCTAAAATAAACAGTAGAGCAGCACATAAATCACCTTACTCAACACTCTATTTGTATAAAAGGTTCAGGTACATATAATTTCCACAATTTAATAGAGTTTTGGACCCTGTCAAAATGGTAACGGTTATATTCTAACCTTTTTGTCTCCAAAGTCTTTCTTGTACATTGTACGGATTAAAAGGTATTGTATCAGTACAGTTAGGGTATATGCATCAAAAACTTTTGCAAAATCAAGTTTTGTAAGCTAAAAGGAACATTGGCCCATCATCAGTTCTTCAGGAATCTGTCCTGTGTCCCATGATTTACAAATGGGAGTGCAGCTAAAATTTATAAAGATATTTTAGAAATAGAGTTTCACATAATCAATGGACGTAGTTTTTCAAAAATTCTTGTTGCATTTTGATAACAGAGCCTCTTGAACAGTTAAGGTAAAACCTAGGAAGTATCCCATTGAGATAACCTTTCATGCTAAGCACTTTCAAAGTAGGAGCCAAAAGGACTGTATGTTTTGGATACAATTTGAAAGTAAAGCCAGTTGAAGTTTTTGAGGGTACTCAGCACCTCTGCAGGAACTTATGGTTCATCGTTTTGTAGGTTCAGTAGTGCAGATAGCAATGCTGGTAGTAGGAAGTAGTCATTTCTGACATGTAGTAGCAAGATTGCTACAATCGTAGCATCCATAAAGTTTTTTAAATAAAATCTGATTATTTCTTGATTGATGTATTTTTAATCATCCAAGACAGTTTCATCTTTTGTACATTTGTAAAGTCATAACTTTTTCCTATAAATGAAGAAGTTCCCCATAACAATATAAGTAGTAGCTTATCCATGCATTAGGTAAATCTTTTATCTTCTCGAGTTTCAATTTTATTCTCCTGATACTCTGCTCTTTAATCCCTAATCAATTTATCAATTTTACATTTATTAAACATTCATTCTAATATCATTGTTGACAAATATGATGTGATGTGATCTCGAAGGAAAAGTTTCAGATCAGAAATGTATGACATAGTAGGTACTTTAAAAGTTATTGTTAAAGTTGATTTAAAAAAAAAAGATACTTTGAAGTTCTTATTTAATTTAGTATGTCAATTATAGCTATAATCACACATAATATGTATTCACTCATGTTTACTTTTTATACAATCCCTCTAAAAAAGGTTCATTAAGGGTTAAGCTTATTACAGATTTTATAAATCAATACAATAAATTAATATATTGAAGTGCTTAATAGGATAATAATGAAAAATTAATCTTGTTTTGTGAAAAGTTGAGTAGTACATATCAAAAAGTAATACTTTATGAATCATAATCAAATGTAGCTATATTTATTGATTAAATAGTACATATTTGGCAAATTATCCACTCAAGGTCCATACTTACTTATAGAAGGATGGTAGATTAATATTAACATACATAAGTTAGGATGGGACTTTTGTAGAGTAGAAGAAGAAGAGTGGATATGGTATTATTGATTATTGACTCTTTGTCAAGATCAAGGAAGGATAATCTTTCACAAAGCCTATTAGTCCAGGGATAATATTAGTATTTAATTTTTGAATGCTAAAATATTTAATATAATTTTTGTGGAGCTCATATGAGTCAAGTCAAAAAGAAAGCAAGTTTGTTTTTTAATATTGGAAAGGAGAAAATCCACTTTTATGTTTTTTTACTTCATAAATATAACGGCCAAATATTTCAGAGTCATTTTAAGACCTACCGCGCTCGGTTTTTGCAAAATGTCACTCTATATGGAGAAACAAAGAGCTGTTGTACATCCAATAGAGCAATCGGATAAATGTTACAACTGCACATGGAGCCCATATGGTTCCTGAAATAACGTCGATCTTTTTCATAGCAGCAGAAGTTCATTTAGTTGAGTTGGTTAAAACCAGTTCATCTGTTGTAGGACTATCAATAATCAAATTAATCCACTATCATGATCACCATGAATCATAGTTATAAATACCAGGTGTTTTTTATTCTTGATTGTGGCCGGTATTTTTTCCCCTGAATTAAGTTACAATTATTGGAGTCATTATTTGATTAATCGAAATATACTATTTATACAAAAGAGAAAAGGGAATGTCTTTAAGAATATGAATACAGTTCTAACTCATTTTTGAAATATTTCAGATAAAATTGGTTTCTTGTTGACTTGACACTATGTCAATTTCGATATTTCTGTATCTTTTTTGTCTAAAAAGACGCTTTCAAAAAAAAAAAAAACTATGAGCTGGTTTTTTCTTCTTTTATTCCTTTCTAATCATAAAACTACATTTTTCCTCAACACAAAATCATATTCTTAAATATAAGTAATTAATATTAATGGCAAAATCTCATTTCTATGCAGCACTCGGGGAGATGTTAAATGATAATAATAGGCCACGTACATAGATTTATGAGTTGAATAATGAAGTTATTTTATCTTTTTTTTCCTTATAGGTACGTAGGTAGGCTACATGACATATTACTCACGTCCCACATATATACCAATGTACTTAATAAATAAAATATTCAAATTTTCAGAGATTTAAATGCATACATATATTAAGTTAAAAAACATACATTTGTGGTTAAAAAACCCAAACTAAGAGACTTTGAATTAGTAACTTTATATTTTATTTTAGAAAATATTAGTTTTAAAAGCCCAAAATGGGCAGACATTCGTAATAAAGAACATACTTTTATATAAAAAAAGGCTTTTTTCCCACTTCCACAACACAAACAAATCCTGTAATTTTCCTATACACGGTACATGAAGTTTTAAACTCTCAATTATGTAATTTTTACTGATATATCTAATTATGCATGTTTATTTCTCCATTTTCGGACTTTAAAAAAGTAACCATTTGCTTATTTTTTTTGGCTGATTATAATTATTAACCATCAATATTTAACAATTGGTTTAAAAATTACCTAAAGAACAAAAAAACATAGGGGAAACTAAGTGTTAGTAACATTGACTCATTAACTTTAATAACTATTACTGATATTTTATTTCCCTACAAAACAGTTATTTTTGAAAATTATACAGTTGTCAAAATGCCCATTCTCAAACTTAAATTAACTGTTAAATTACGCAGGTCAACAAATTTGAAATGTCAAAAATCCTAAGGGGTATAAGTTTAATAAAAGTTATTCAAGCTTGCAAACTGATTTCAAATCTATAATTATTTTTTTGCAGTCAAGAGCTGAGCCCCACAGCTTTCAAACGAGATGTCAAGCGCCCGATAAAACCCCTTAACTAAGAAGAAATCCTTCATCTAAGTGTGTAAATTTTCATCTAACTTCAAGTAAAAATCCACTAAATATCAAAGACTCACGGTAGAGCAACTAAAAATAAGTGGAATAGACTGAAATAGTAGCGTACAGAAGGATTTCAGCTGATTTCATAATCCTTCTGAGCGCACCTACTTTAGTAGCTCTACCGTGAGTCTTTGATTTCTTGAGGATTTTTGATGGAAATTGAATCAAAATTTACACATTTAGATGGACAATTTCTTCTTAGTTAAGGATTCTTATCGAGCGCTTGACATCTCATTTGAAAGCTGTGGGTTTCAGCTTTTGTATGAATTCCTTATTAATCCATTTCATGCAATATTCACGAAGTTATTTAAGTACAAACGTTTTGGCCGACTTTTGGGCCTACTCCAACTTTTTACACCCCTAGAATCCCCCTTAGGTCAAACCAAAGACTGCTTAAATTGAAGTTGAAGTTAGAAAATGGGCTAAATTAGCTCAAAAAGTAGTGTTCGGTTTCTTGAAAACCGCCGAACTCTCTCTAAAAAAAATACAGATTTGAAATCAGTGTGCAAGACTGAATAACTTTTATTATATTTATACCCTCTAGGATCTATAGGGTGGGTTTGAACACAAATCAAATCATTTATTAACTTTTCAACCCTCAAATAATCGACCTATAAATACCTATTTGGACGATTTCTATTTGACAAAAAATACTTTTTTATTCGCACATTCATACATATTGCAAAAAGGCACTACCCCAATGTTATGGTGTATTATTTTACGACCTTCAATATTTTATTGATTACGTAAGATAAAGTTTTATAAAAAAATATAAAAATACATAAATTCTAGTTATTATAGCTACTCTTTGATACATCTAATCAAATTTTTATCTGTAAATATATAAATATATATATATATATCCATGTAACATACAACAGTATATCCATATTTATTTATAGTCTGTTTTTTGATAGTAGATATATAAACTTTTCTTAAATTTTACAAAAAATATCTTTAAATAAATATATATATATATATAATATGAACATATAAATCAATTAGAAACTCTTTTTGAAAAAGAGTTTTTCATTCTTCTTTCCATGGAAATTTAAATAAGATTGAAGAAAATTGAAGACTTTTTTTATGAATGAATTGAAAAAAACAAAAACAAAAAAACTTATTACGAGTCAAAAGGGGATTACTGATACTCTATGATTGCTTGCTACCTTGTACCTATATTCATGCCAAACTGCGTCAAAAGTTTTTTCATCCATTACATAGAAAAATAAAGTAAAAAAAAAAAAGGATTTAGATTGATTATATTAATATCAAAGTATATTTAAATTAAAGGCGTAGTTTTTGGATGACATATGGATGGAATATACGAATATATGTAAAGCTCAATGTTTTTTTACTCTGCCATATATTATACATATATAGTACTCATAACAGTCTTGACCTTTTGTTGAATAATAGCTACATTGGTTCAAAAAGAGTCTTTGAATATGGTGTTTCCGCAGCTGTTACAGCATCTGTATCAGTATAATTGTTTAAAGCCATTGATGGATCTTAGTGCAACTTTGTGTTGGAAAGAGTTGCTGAGCTTACACGGCTGGCGAAAGTTATTTGACACCTAAAATGAGCAATAGACGAAACTAACCTTCGACAAATCGAGGTTTATATAGAAAACAAAATTGGTTAAAAGTTAGAATACTTTTGTAATCTTACTGTATAAAACCCATAAAACCGCTATGCAAAAACAGCATGTAAACATGTTTCTTTTTAGAGTGCGTCACACTAATTTAGGCGAGTATTTTTTTCTGTGAGTTTCTTTTCACTGAGTTTTTCAAACCAGTAACCATTGTAAGACAGGCTGATCCATCATAGCTTCATGTTATTTCATATAGTCAATTCTTTTATACAAAATATTACCTTTGAATGCTAAAAAAAAAAACTTCCTCGTTGATACCAAAATGAAAAGTGGCTCATTTTTGATGAACCTAAATTTAAGTACTCTTTGAAATTAATTTAGTTCATTATTCATATGGTTTGTATACCATATACTCTGTTGTATATATATATATATATATATATATATATATATATATATATGTCAGTTTATAGATTGTACCTATGCATGTATGTTTATATTTAAATATCATCATAATATTTCATTTCAAACGTCATAACCATTCAAAAACCAAAATGTAGCTCTATAAAGTTTCATATACAAACATATATATATATATATATATATATATATATATATATTTAATCATCTTTTGCTTTCTGTTTATTTTTTCCTCTTTCTCTTGTAAAAAAAAGCCCTTTCATGAATGACAATGCAATTTAAATTTACCTATTTATTGCATATAATATATATATATATATATATATATATATATATATTTCAATTTAACTTTTGTAAGTTCCTATATATTTATGTTAAGAAATAATAACGAAGGGAGGCCAAATAAAAGATAGGCATCGGGCCTACGTTACTTGCATACATATATTTAAGAATAGACTGCAAATTCAATATATATGAATAAACCATATTTATTTTTCTACATACACCCATTCAGTATGTAAATAACTGAATGTGAATATGAATGCATTTATTAACGTCTACAGAATATACTCAAAGTGAATGAGAAGAGATTTTTTGATTCATACATATGTATGTAGGGGAATAGAAAGGAAATAATAATAACTTCCGTACCCTCTCCTATCATCATTATATTTTTTTTTACTATGAATGTACCTACATCATTTCCTACAAGTATCTAGTAGGTAATAATGGTAATAAATACTCATATCACCAAGAAAACTTTAGATTATTATCATTATTCTTATTATTGGAAAAATATAAAAAAATTCAAGAGTTTTCTTTTTGGATATTCCAATAACTATAAAGGTAATGTATAATATAAGTTTTTACAAATCCTTGTTAAAAGATATAAAGTATATATATATATATATAGTGTTTTGTCGAATCGAAAAATTATCGACTCTATATAGAATAGTTTTTCAACTCGACTCAAATCATGAGTTTATTTTTTTTTGTTAAAAAATAACGAATTGACTTCATAATAATTATTTGAGTGGGCCTGATTTTGTATCTCTAAGCCTCTCCAGTATCATTGAATTTAGTGTTCCTTCCCAAATTCGTTTTTTAATAAATTAAATATCGTTTATAACTTAGAAATCCGAACTTTCTTAATGGATCTTAAATTAGGATGCATGAGGTTACGTAGCAACTTAATTTTCCCCCTTTCTTTTTTTTTCCTTTTCTAACTCAAATTGATTTTTAACGACCTGATTCAATAAAATGTACATTCTTCAATTTCAAACAGTATTTAATTTTGAACGCTTTACTTTAAAATCGAACCTATAAATGAGAAAACTATTGGATACTTTTGGATTGTTTATAGTGTGGCAAACTGAGGCTAATTCTTTTGCCTGATGTATGAGGTACTCCTGGAAGGGATTGATATTGAAGTGAAGTGTTTGAAATTAAATGATGTTGGATATTCAAGTATTATTCAGCCTTTTTAATTTACAAAATGTTTATAGAATAGCAATACATCAATAAATGGACTAAGAATCCTTTTTCTAAGTGTCTGTAAATATTCACTTCAAAAATATTTAATCATTTAATTTAAATCACCTTTCGACAAATATGGGGCATATTAAAGAAAGTCTCCTAAGGTATATATTCTTAGAGTGAGAGTCATTTTTTTTTTCTGCAAGATACATCATTAAGTTAACTTTAAATCTCTTAAATTATGCTTATCTTTACAACACACATTAGGCAGTCTAATTATACTCTTTTTAGGTCTTTCAAAAAATTTACATATGTGTTTTTCTACCATTTTGATCTTCCATATCGTCAAACATACAATTTTTTTTTCATATAATCTCATAAACATTTGTCTTCAAATCATACACAGCAAAAAAAATTTTGTAGGGGTTTATTAGAACCTGGAAAAAATTTTTATAAAAAATACTGGAGTAGCCCTGCTCTACTCAAATTATTCCGATAGTGAGCCTGATTACGTTATTTTTCATCACTGCATTCGATGTTGTGGGGCCCTTTCATTAGGAAGCAGAATGTGCTAAGCATTATATTGTTCAACTATGAATAAGGTAAAATGTTTATAATGTCGTAGAGGCAGGTTTTATCTAACCACATTTTCTCCGTCTGGGCCTATTTTACATGGAAAAAGAGAATGTATGTTATTCGTTATAAGATTACAAGTGATAATAATATGTTGATTCAAAGTTGTCCAGAATAAAATTCATTTGTTTCGTGTATTTATCCATATTTTAAACTCATATATATGAACTACATATTTTGGGCCTTAGACTGATTATTGAGACAGAAAAAACGAATAACCGCTTAACTGGCCATCTTGTTATCAATTCATCTTTTAGATCCCATATAAAATAATCCTCCTGAAGATCAAGTATGATCATTCTGGCAGTTGTATAACTTTCCCCACCACCATAGAAATGTAGCAACCTTTTGAGACATCCTAGAATTTTTCTACTTAAATAAATTTATTATATAGAATAGAAATGCATTTTCCTTTATTAATGTATTGATTTTATGTAAGTCTTTATTTATTTATTTGTTTTTTTGACAATAAAATATCAAATAACTTTTTATTATAATGAAGATTATAGGAACATTTAAAAGGAATGTCTTAAATTAGTTATCGAGTTATAATCCACAAATTAAAATCCCTTAAAGACTCAATATTTGTTTCAAAGTATCTTCAAGAATCCTTATTAAATATTGAAACTTGTTTGGTCCAAGATTTGAGAGTAGGAATAATCATAGTACAATTGATTTTGTATGGCAAATGGAACGTGTTTTTGAAGTTGCATTTAATTTTTAATCCTTTTCGGCACTGAAGAATTTCAATGATTCATCAAAATGCCAAACTTGGCAAATTTTGTCTCAGGGAACATTGAAATTTCAAATAAATTCGGTTTATTAATGTATTTTCAGAGACTTGAGGAAGTCAAAAAATTAACATTCAGGCAAAAGAAAAACACTCTAAGAGCCACAGTTTTTTAATTATCCTTATTTTTTTTTGTAAAGGATTATTTAAAAATATCTTATTTTTTTATACATCTTTAATCATATGATACAAGAATATATTTAATTTATACATTATAACTAGTATAATCAGAAAATCAAAAGACATTGATTTTTGTATGTGATCAATATTTTCATTCACAAAAGAAACCCCACATTTTCAAAAAATCCAATGTGGCCAGGTGATTCTTCTATCCTCAATTTTGTATAATAGATTTTCCAAACTACATAGTTATCATATTATTTTTGAGCCATTTTCTTCATAGGTTTTCATACTCTACAATGTAGAATCTTCTTATTTCTCTCAAATAAATAAAACTCTTAGTTGGTTCCTTCATTTCTTCGTCAACTTTTTGACCAGTTTTATGAATAAACAAAATTAGTTTTTTGTTTTGTTAGAAAGAAATACATTTTGATCCTTGTTTGTTGGAATCAAAACTATGGATTTATTCGGAATAAATGTAGTTTCAAAATCTCTGGTCTTGATTCAATTTTCTTTTGATCAAGTCTCAATGAGTTTAAAATCATACAATTAATTATATTAAAAATGAGATACAGAAAGTATTATATAAAAAATTATATATGTATCACAAAAAAAACCTATTGTCTCAAACTATAACCCTTCCCTTGAAATGACAAATATGTTTGATACAATTACTTGGTATTTAATATGTCAGTATCATAATTATGTTTGTCATTAGATTGAAAAGGCTAAAAACAACAACGTCGATTTAACCAGAAACAATAAAAACAAATATCACTATTGTATTACTTTCTTAGAAAGATACTTTGCCCTTATAGTATAATTTTACGTCTCAAGTACCTGAAAGTCAACTTTTTGACGTTCAAACATTCTTTCAATATAATAATGCAATTTAATTTATTTCCACTATCATCAAAGCAATGTCTATTAATAATTTCTTCTTATAGTTTAGAAATTCTGTTACATTGCAAAAAAAAAAAAAATTGACGTACCAGCCTTAATAGATCAATTATCATCTCAATACTGAAAAACTTGTATTCAAGAGAAGTGAATGCACTACAATGCAGTGAAAAGTACAGAAAATAATACACGACACTCCATCTGTTTATGACATTTAATTCTTCAAAATAGGAAGTATCATTTAATACACAAAGATATATTTTGTAGGTTGCCAATAGGATGTCTCCTTGAAACGAGATTGGAAGCAAATGCGTAACGGTAAAATGATAATCTTTTTGAAAGAAAAGTTTCCCCTTTTTTTCATGTGCGTACCAAGTAACATATGCACATGTTTGACGTCATTAGGAGACTTTGAATGGTTAATATTAAGGTACTACTAGTTGAACTAATCAACAGCTGACTAAAATATACCTTTATCCTTAGTTTGATATTTTTTTCTATTGTATATTTCTTCAAAATTCAAATGAAAACAAAACAATGTAATAGAGGAAATAAAAATAAGAGATAAGACATAAATAATATATTAGAGTAAAGTTATATAAATGTCAACTTATAAAATAACTAGAAGCAAGCAATTTCCCGACTTTAATATGAACGATGACATATTCATTTAAAAAAAAAAAAAAGACGAGACTCTATTCTGAACGAAACTTTCTATTTTGACAAATTTATATATATATTGGAAAGTTCAGCAAGAGAAATCATCAAAAGCTTTAGTTCCCTAAAGATGAATTACTCACTGGTTTGGTTAAGGTAGAGGATTGTTACTAACACGCTCTCCTTAGGAAGTGTAATTGGCAGAGAACCAGAGGAAAGACTTTGCTCTTTCTGCAATGGATCATTAAAGACGGCTGGACATTTTTTACTAGAGTGCAAAAACATATCCGGAATATGGGACTATATAAGGCAAATATTTTACAGAAAGTTGGACCTACACCTTTTAAATACGGACTTTGTTTATTTTATACTGGTCTCCATCAGGACGTTATCAATATAGTTATATCGAGAGTTCAGTTAATTTTATATAAGCTAAGGAGTACACAAACACCCCTCCCAAAAGATTTTACCCAAATTATTGAAAATATTATAACGCATGAAATTAAATAATAATGTTTTAACCAAATGTTGTTTATACGGAATAAATTAGTTGTACTTGAGTACAACTTATAAAATTTTATTCTTATAAAAATCTGGTCCTTTGACAAGACACTGCATTAAGAGACTCACATGCATGTCTTCTTATGTTATGATAATATATATTTATCTTCTTGTTAGCTATAGGGATATGGTACTTCAAAATGGCATATTAATCTTTGATTTATGACTATCCATGTGAGGATTAGAAATGAACTGACAAATTTTACATTCTATCTAAAAAAAAAAGAGTATTGACAAAATACTTGTCTTGTATAAAATATCTATGTAAATATGGGGGAAGTGAGTGTCAGCGTGTTTTGAACAAACACCATCATTACAACATATGATTCTTCCTTAATGGTTAATCGATAAAGGGGCAAAGCAAATAGGCATTTACTTTCTCCCTTGATTAATAACAACATGTTTTGTACGCCATAATTTTACACTCTGTGAATATTATACAAAATAATGGATTGCTTGAACTACATACATAAGGCTATCAAGGTATATTCATATACATATACATTACAAACATATATAATATACACAACTAAAAAAAAAATCAAGACTTTCTTTTCGCAGTTACTTCCAATGCATAATGAATCTGACGGATATAAACCTTTTTATTTTTTTATTTAAATAAATATATGTACTTATTAAATGCATTCGTTTGAAATCTGTACACATATACATATAAACATAGGCATATTATAAAAATAAAATTAATTGAATATATCATGTTTGTTTTGTTTTTGTTCATATGGTAAATTTGTCAGGGATTTTAAAAAATTCTTAATAAATTGTATTTATATTCCAGAGGGAAAAGATGTAATTCCCCCTTTAAATCTCTTTCGTTTTTGTAATAATAAATAAAAATGTATCATTTTAATATATGTTATGGGGATGAAAAAGACATTAACGTTTTATTTCATATATATAGCAGGGCTTTGATTAATATACATAATTAATATAATCGTTCAAAATCAAAAACTAATTGTTTGCTCTTATTTTGATATATAATTATTATTTGTTGATGGAATTATATATATATATATATATATATAAATTAGATTTTTTTATATTTGGAAGTGTAATTGATATACTCTTAAATATCTATTGGGACCTTGAATTGCCTTTTTGAATTTCCTAGGGTAATTTTCAATAATAATAATTTTTGATGAAACAAATAAGATTTTATAAAATCTATACAATTTTTTATTAAGAATATTTACTTTGTTATTCTACTTAGAATTTTGAGTTCAATAATAAATATGAATGAGCTCTTTATGTCAAAATCTGAAAATATTTAGTTTGTAATCTACAAATGTCTCGTGATTTCTTCTAGGCGACCTACTATATAGGTAGGAAGGAAGAAATTATAATTTTATATGTAAGGGATATAGTTCTAATAAAATATCTTTTTTTTTATGGAATAAAAATATTTTTGTCAAAAAAAAAATTCTCATTTTTCCTACAAAAATCATTTAAAAAAATTTATTTTGTAGAACAAAATAACTTATTTTTTTGGGAAATCAAAATATTCCTACCACGTTTAAATATTGCATCTAATTCATCTCTAAAGATACTTTTTACCTACTGCTATGGAGATAGTAAAATGTAATTTTATGAAAGCGAATTTGCTAAGAAACTCTTCTGATTGTAAGAATTTATCTTTTCAAATAAAAGGGATTGTGTGACTATAAATATTACTTGTTTATAAAAGGAAATTAAACTACTTAGTTGAGGGACTAATAATAATGGTTCTCCAAAATGTTCATTGATCCATTTGTAGGGGTCTATGAATGTTGTTTTCTGGATTTTCAATTTCCTTCTCTTCCACCCCGTTAGTGACCGTGAGTTTATCGATACACCCTCTTGATGATGTAGACAATTAATGTTTCATTACAACACAACTGTACTCACAATACGCAAAAATATATAATTTTTCCATAAAAATGATACCAAACGCACGTAAATATTGAACATTTTGAATAGAATTGCAAATGATTCTACTTTAACCACAGAGCTAGGGTAGTGAGAATAGATCTTCCTGTACATTTCCCATAAGAGGCAATACATCAACTATACTTTTTCATTGATGTTAATTCTATCTAAATAATAGTTTTGAACCAGTGTTGTCAGGATACCAATATTTTCACACCGGTCCCGAAAATGTCATTATGACTTTATTATTGTTTTATTTTTTTGTTACGTCATCGTTGGGCCATATATTTCTAAGATTTATACCGTGCATGGGCAACCTACGGCCCGTGGAAGCTTTTCATCCGGCCCCCGGAGACCTTTGAAATCTATAATTATCATATAACTTCCAAAAAAAATCCCAAATCTTTCTATTAAAAGTTACTCATCAATGTAAAAAATCATAAATGATAAAATCGGTTGTTTAATAATTGTTTATATATATGGTATAAAATAAGTATAACTATGTATGGATACATATTTTGCAAATATATAATTAGGGCTCTTGGCCCACAGTCAGTCATGGAAAACATAATTTGGCCCTCAAGTGAACAAAGGTTGCCCATTCAGGATATATACTATATCCAGTACTAACTTATTAAAGTACCGTTTAAAATGGATCAGCACCTCGGTACCACTAAAGTATTGCCATAGGGAACAAGACTATTTTGAACACATTTATGTAGTCCCATTCAATTGCATGTAAAGTGTCTATTTTTATCAGCTGTAAAAGCCCTATAGCTACATTGTGTATTGTAACTTTTTTTTTCCAAAAAAGCCCTATACTATTTGGCAGTCAGCCAATCCTTCCCAATCGTGGGATTATTCTGCGTTTTATTATAAGAAATTACTCAAACTGATATTTGCTAATATTTGTGCAATTAATCAACGAGCAGAGCACTGAATAAGGGGAAGAGAAGTGGAAAAATCGTCAGATTATATATATAAAAAAAACAGCTCTATGTAAATTTTTCTGCCACCTCTCTTTTCCTTGTAAAAAGTATGATAATATGAAATCAACTTCTGTCCAGTTCATAATAAATGCTCGTCCTCAAATAAGCAAGATTTGTGTATAAGACAATTTCAGCATATAAGCATACTAGCTAAATCCTGCATCATCAGAGTAATTTCGAATTGATGCAGAAAACGGTATTCCATAAAAAAGAACTTTTCCTCTGTACATGCAGGGTTTGGTTATATGACAAATCCTACAACAAATGATGAATATACTCTTGTTATGTTAAACTGAATTCGCAAAAGTGGAACACGATAGTAGCCTACTTCGTGTCTGGTTGAGTTGCGATCAATAAATCTCAAAACTATCTAAAAAGTATACTTAAATAAAATAAACTTTATCTAATTCTGATGCATTCTTAGCACAACGTAGACAGCACTTTAATTCCATGGATTTGCAGCCTCAACAATACATTTGTATGATTCTTAAATACACTGCCCATGCAGGGATGTATCTTAAACCTTGAGTCAATAATAGTCAAACTTATTTACATATTTAATTATTTATAAGCTTACAAACATACACATGTACCTATTTATTGGATTACATATATCAACAAATCTTATTGAATCAAAAGTTGGTGAATTATTTCTTTTGAAATCGAATTTATAAAAAAATTTCATCATATCAAATCATATTAGTTATTTGGAGCAAGAGGAAAAGAAGAAGAACAGTAACAGAATGTTCTTTGATTTCCACATAAGAAAAAGCACTAACAAAACTAAAATGGAGGAAATCTTTTCTACTTTATTAATACATGTATTTTTTGTCAACTTATATAAATTGTGGCTTTCCATTTAAAGAAAGAAAAAAAAAACTTCTTTCACTTGATATTTTAATAGTATTCAAATGAATAAATGTATAAATACATATATATATATAAGTAGAGAAAGTACGAATACTAAGTTCCATTTCTAATTTACTTAATAGAATATAAATGAAGATTTCTTCGGGTTTTTTTTAGTCTCCTTGTTATTCATTTCCCTTTTATTTTAATTTAAGAATGTAATCTTTGTAATTGTGAGGAACTTATGTATACATTTTGTGAAATGTAAATTTTCCACCCTTTTATTTGGGGCTTATATAAAAGCTATTATTAGTACCATTGCATGCAAAATCTTATTGAAAAAAAGGCTTTTTAAATAAGGCAGAGAGAAAGAAAAGAATCTCCAATAATTGAAATATTTTAATTATTTTCTCTTGTTGCTCCAAAATGGAAAATATCAACTGAAACAAAGAAATTGAAATAAGAAATTATGTATCCTCATATCATCAATAACAACTCTTCACAATCTTATCTTAATCGTATATCTCAAAAAAATCAGTTGGTTTTTTGACCATTCTTCATATAATTTAATTAGAGAATTTTTTACACACTACACAAGAGCTAATTCAAGTGGAACCAAAGCAATGCATCTCTAACAAGGGTCAAGAGCGGAAGAAAAATCGACCATCTAGACTAGTACTTAGATTATCCCCATGATTTGTCAGCTGTTGACTTGTACAGTCATCCCCCTTATATCCCTTGCCCTAACATTGATTTGCTGAGCTCAAACTTGTAATGCTATGGATATCCGTACTATTAAAGTACAGTACGGGATTTGGAGAGAATGACGTAGCTTTAATTAACTACAAATTAATTGTGGGGTCGTTTTTCGTTGATTTTTGAGGAGTAAGCATATAGTAAAGTCCATACAGTGTAGATAATTACTCGACCAAGAGCTATTCAAAAGTTCAAATAACCATAGATGAAGATTGATAAAATCTTTTTAATCTTATTTTTCTTTATTAGGAATTAAAAAAGAATCCTTCATATTTTTTTCCCCTATTTAATATATGTACGATATATATTTATAATAAATAAATTTAACTAATGAAAATATTAACATATATTTACAATATGAAAAGTATTTCATTACTTTAGAGTACCTTTAGGTAAAGCAACAGCCAATGATAGTAAACCCTTTTGTAGTGTTGTTGTTTTGAGAGAGAAAAAAAAACTAAATGTGCATTAGAAGTGAAAAAACTTCATTTTTTTTGTTTGTTTGTTTGAAAATACCGCAGTATAATACCGCATTTAATGAATTTTAGAAAATAAAAATCTTTAAACAAATTTTATTTTATCTTTCAAGCAATAACGTCAGGTGATCATGACTTAATAACGTCTATTGAATGTATAATTATCACTCATTTTCTATATATATACATATATAAACTTTTATGTATTCCTTTCAAAATTTGAATATATATTTTTTTGTTTGTTTAATAATTAAAATGAAACAGAATGAAAACAAAAGCAGAAGACTCTCCACTTTAAATATTTTTTATTTTAAATGTTGTCACTTTCCTCTTGGAACCTTTCATAAAAAGGATATGTTTAAATATTTCCATTTTCCCCCAAGAGTTATAATATATATATATATATATATATATATATACATTCAAACATAAAAATTCAAATGTCATAAGGTACAAATATCCTCAAAATGTTTTGTTTTTTTTACAAATGAAATGAATATATATATACATATATATAAAGTATGTATGTTGTAATTACTTATATATGAATGTATAATGAATTAAATATATCAATATTTCTTATTCATTTATTTTTTCCCACCGTCTATTGCATAATTTTAATAATTCTAGGAATAAGTCGAGTACAAGAAAAAAAAATCCTTTTAAAAATTATGTGAGATATTGAATATTTTCATTATATGTAATAAAAGGTTACCCATTAAATCCCCAAGAATTCATTGCTATCAAGTCGTTTAACTTTATATAAGCCATGGTTGGTGACCATGAAAAAAACCCCACATTTTTGTAAAATAACATTCGAATTGCTAAAATATTATTTTTCTTTTTTTTTTGTAAATATATTTCAAATTTGTTTAAAGAGACTTTTCGAATAGAGGGTTAATTTTTTCTTCTTCTTTTAAACCAAGACTTTTGAACAATTTGGATTAATTAGCTACACATGAAATACCTAATGTAAGTGTTAAAAAAATCTTCTGCATTTACTACATTCATAATTTTTGACAAGTCAGCAACCCCTTAGTACAAGTGTGTAACGTGGCAACTAAATAGATTTTTAATATAATACACTTTGACTATACCAAAAAATTAAAAAAAACCCTTTAAACAAATAAAGTTTTTGATCAAAACATATTTAAAAAGTCAAATATTGACAATATTTAAAAATTCTAATTCTCTGATCAGAGTAAATATTCAACCCCTTTGATTAAATTTGTCTATATTCAGAAAATTTTAATTTGTTTAATATCATTTACTCTTAATTTAGTGAATAAACTCTTATTAAAAAAGGAACTCTTTTTAAAGTTTGTATAATGTGCAACTATAATTGATTTTTCATATATGCATCTATAAAAAAACCCTTTGATGACATGAAGAGCACCTAATTAAGTGTTTATTATTTAATTCCAAAATTTTGAATAATAATTGTCGTTATTATAACTCCTATTCGTTAATTTCTCATAGAATAAAATTTATGTTCACGAATTATTTTAAAATCTCTTTGTAATGAATAATTAATTATTATTCAAAATGGTCAAAAACTTTAAAACAAGTCAAAAAAAAAGCAGAACTTAATTCTAATGTATGGAAAATGAATTAATTTTTCTTCACAATTGGATGAAGAATTAAAAGTCTTATGAATATTTATTAGAACAGTCGGAGAATGTCATACTTGTGTAAAAAAAATTATAGAATTTTCAATTTATAGCGTTTCTTTATTATTTTTTATGCTTATGACGTGGAAATTAATTGGAACATATTACAAATAATATTACTTAGTAGAGCAATAAGTTACTTATTACAAAGTAATATACATAATTACTTTCTGTATTACTTAGAAGCAAAATTTATAATATTACTTTACTTTATGTTACTTCATTTTTATTTTTATTGAAATAATAATACTGATAATAATTTTAAATTGAACATAGTAAAGTTTTTTTTTTTTAAGGAAATCAAGAAAACATACATTTGCCAAATAAAATTCGTTAGAATTCATAAATTCTTAAAACATTTCTTCGTGCCTTTTGTATTTATGTGGAATATAATGTTTTTTTAAATATTATTTAAATACAGTCAAAATATTTTTGTACATTCGTTATTATTTTGAAATAGTAAAGTAATATCCTTATATGACTCGTTACTAGGTATACTAATAACATTAAAGTAATGCATATACAACAAAGTAATGCATTATTTCCCAACACTGACGTGATAGAGATTTGTATCATATTCTAAGCGAACTATATTATCTGACATAACTAGATAAAACAATTTTTGATCCAATCATAGTAAACTATCATGAGTGACTAGACACAAATATACTTATATTTAACCATAGAGTTCGATTATTTAGTTTGAATAAGCAATAATTAGACGTGGGCAAAATGTTGAGATAGTTTTGAGTTTAAGGAAGGAAAGAAATATATCAGTTGGTGCCCAATACTTTGATTAACAATTTGAATTCACTCTTCTCGTTCAGCCTAAAGTTTGCTACAGTTATAAGTAGCTTGTATGTAGTATTAAATATTTTCAAATAACAATCAGCTAATAAAACAATGTAGAGGCGTCAGATAGTAATGGCAGTCATGCTTTCTCACCTCAACAAAATGCACATCCCTAATCATGACGTCACTTACCAAAGATTGTTCTATAGCAGACCCGGGCATTGTACGGCCTGCGGGCCCACTTGGAGTGGCCCGCGAAAAATTGCTCGGACTTAAGAAAACTAACTAAAAGTAGATTTTAAACTTTTGGTCTGGCCCTCCACAATATTTTCTGCTTATCATTCGGCCCTTGAAGAAAAATAATTGCCCACCCCTGTTCTATAGGATGATGGTTTTTTGAATCCGATTCATAGCTAGTCTTCTCTCAAAACCAATCAAATTGTTCCTCTCTCAAATTCAAAGTAAGTACATTAGTATAGTCATTCATAAAAATCCATTACAACAGTGAGTGAGGCCCTAATTCCTAATTCATGCAATGTCCCCTTCTTCTCTCCCTGATCAAGAAAAAAATCACTTACATTCAACTACTTTATTTGAATCATTTGTCGAAATTTCATTCGGTATTATTTACTATACATTGCTATAGTATTCAGATTTATTATATACATATTGTATATATCGATTTAATATTCTTTTTCTTTTTTGAAAACAACAGTGCTTTTGGCATTCAATAGCTCTAATTGGAAATTCAATCATAGCTTAGTATGAAAATGACAAGGTAGAAATGCTGCTAAAGAAACAGGAGCTAAACAAAATATAAACAAATTAAAAATACATTATATTTTGCGATGTATGTGTTTTCCACATCAATTTTTTGATAATGACAACAACAACAACATCAAGAAAAGATCTTCAAAAAAAATATCGCTGATTGCAATTCGTTGCATGACTCTGTAATTATATTATTATTATTATTATGACTTTATGTTGACAATAATATGTACATATGCATCCTCAAAACAAAATAGTCATTTCTTTTTTTGTCTCTCCTTCCATGTTGTTCTTCTTACTCTTTTGTTTATGCTGTAATCCTATAAGCTTTTTTTTTTTAGCTTTTGTATAGTTAGTGCTGTGATATAAGGGACTAAATAGGATTAATTCTATACAGATGAGTGTAAAACAAACTATTTTTCTTCTTTTTACAACTGAAGATTTTTTCTTATGTGTGTCTATGTATTATTGTGTTCTATTCATCAATTCTTTTTATATCATAACATCTATATATATATATAATATGTTTTCTATTTAATTTATAAAAGCAATATCCATTGTTAATATAATATGTGTGGTTTGATATTGGAGACGTGAGGGTAATCAATTTGGGCCTCAATAGTAATAATACTTATGAAGAAGAGTGAACGAGTAAATTACAATAAATAAAACAGTGGGCCCAAAAATGTTCTAATGTGTCATCGACTGTTGATTAATTACTCCATTAACTTATTTGGAACGTTTCATTGACTGACAACCTTTGAATTATCCACATCACAAAGACAAGCGCTTCATTTAATTAATTTTTACTTGCAATTTACTTGTAAAATGATGATGCTTCACTTTGTGAATCTCTTCTTATAACTTTTTCCTTCAATTTCTGAAACGACATCTTCTGAAAAGATTCTTTGAGCATATTGCAATATTTTTCCCGACAACCTATATCATTTTTTATTTATTTGTCATGGAGATTGAGACCATTTGTTTTCAGTGCCTATTTCATACCTTGAACGACTGACTTACTTCTTTAATGAATTTAATGATAAATAGTCAATAAAAAATAATTTGAAGAGATACATAATTTATTCACCTCGAATAGTGACTCTAACTTAGATGCCCCATTTATTTTCTTTCTGTTGGATATGGGATACAAAGCCGGGAATTGCTCCAAGCGTTCGACCTTTCTTTCTAAAAACCTGCAAAAAGCACATATTTATTGATATAATAATGATATTGAAAAGATTTTCTATTTCTAAGCCTGGATAAAGCCTTTATTTTAAAAGAAAATTGAACAAATTAGCGATGAGTCCGTTGGTTTCCAGTCCTTCCTACAAACAGCAATCATCCATTTATTTCATTTTTTTACATTCTTAAAAAATCAAAGTACAATGATTCCCTTTTCCTTTTTGATGGTGAATTACAAACCAATGAGGCATTAGACCTATCCAAAAAAACAAACTTTTCTGATATTGCTAAACTTAAGCATTCTTTGGATATGCAAATAAAGGAAAACCAATTTTAGGAGGCTCAGTTTTTTTTAACCTCATGTGCCTTTAATATTTGAAAGCATGCTTATTTTGAGATAATTTCATAGTTTTTATATAAAAATAATTGTTAAATTAGGTAATAAAATGTGGATAAGACTAAAATCTGAACTCATTTAAATAATATATATTGTATAATGATTTTATCTTAAAACACCAAACTTGGCTATGGTAGACTACAGATCGCATTAAATAATCTCCATGCTTTGTTTTGTTTGTTAAATACCCTTGATCAGACAAAGAAGAAGTTTTTTATAAAACAATGCTCAACTGAATGGTCGTTATAAATCTTCCACCAGGATCTTCATGATATTTAACAATATATTTATATATATATATATTGGGGGTGCAAGGGAATAAACACTTTGTTTGAAATTTAATAGGGGCTTCTAATAAAAAGATGTTGCAAATCGTTCAAGATAATACTAAAATTTTAACTTTTCTTATATAAAACTATTTTGATACCAAAATAGTCTACTTAAATACATCCCTAACAATGCTAACGGTTATTTAGATTATTTGATTCAGTTATCAAAATTGCAAATTAAACCAAAAGTCCTTCATTTAAAAAAAAAAAAAAAAAAAAACTTTTTATGTAATGTTTACTAAATTTTATTAGTCAATGTTTTGCTCTCTTGATATTTTTTTGAAATAGTTTTAAACATGCTACCAATTATCAAACTAATTTTTTTACAACCATAAAACTAATGTTAATAAATGAGATAAAATATATTTAGAAACATTATAAGACATTAAAATTTCAATTCCATGCTAAAATGTCTTGCAAATCATATTAAATTGACTATATATACTTATTTATATGCATAACAATGAAATATTATTAGCCATATACATATATTATTTATATGTTTTCTAGTTCATTCTAATGTACAAGTTAATTTGAACTAGAAATAATAAGCGATCTTAAAAGTCCATGTTAAGAATCCCTCCAATTAGGTCGTAATAAATTATAAGATCCTTGCAAAATGATGCTAGTACCCATTACATCATAGCTGTTGATACTTGTGTCATCAATATGACGACTTGAAATATTAATTGCTAAAATGTTGAAGAACGTTGAGACAAAACATGAGATTGAACCCTCAATTGAAGTCGTAAAAGACTTTTAAATTTTAAAAAAACTCTTGGAATTTTTCTATCCAATATTTATGTCATTATTTTATAGCACCATTTTTTGTTGTAAGTTTATGAAGTTTTTACACCGGAAGTTGTTCATATCCGATCATTTTATTTACATAGATACTTGTTTCCTTAAACATCTTATCATTATGCACAATCTTCTTAAA
Source organism: Lepeophtheirus nordmannii (assembly GCA_963680855.1). NCBI lineage: Eukaryota > Metazoa > Arthropoda > Copepoda > Siphonostomatoida > Caligidae > Lepeophtheirus > Lepeophtheirus nordmannii. The sequence continues at coordinate 27,042,354 of OY804519.1, read as the reverse complement.
ATAATGCTTATTTCAAAGCTATTTCTTTGTGTAGATGGAATGTGAAATCAATTTCGTTCAGTAAGGATATTCCTGATCAAAGTAACTTCATTAGCTCACGTAACCCAATAGTATTTTTAAATGTAAAGTATTAGTATGGCAAGAGTGTTTCTAACGAATAAACAAGTGTTTAAATAATAATAATAAGTTTTTTTCATTTAGAATGAAGCTTATTGACTGTGACCTGTGGCTTGTCTCTGCTGACCCAGACTTTAGCTTTTAAGAATTAAATGTAAAAGAATTTAGACTATTTGAATTTGACTACAAATCGGATAACAACAATACTTTATATAAAACTAAGAAAATGATTTAGTCTTCTTAAAATATAACTTTTGAAATTATAAGCTTTCTTTCAAGTCTTCTGCACTCTTTTTGGTATGACAGCACTGATTACTTATACGTTTAAAATATATGAGTAATTATGTCTGTTGTATGAAGTATCTACAAAAAGAAATGTTTTTTACAATTGTTTAGAGATTCAATCATCCATGTAATATCCTTGTTACTATGGAACTTGCCACTATTTGCAAAGTACTTGAAGACACGTATGATATGGACTATAATTTGCAATGTGAGTAGTGTCTATGCTTTAAAGTAACTCTAGCACTAATATAAAACACGAACAATGAAAAACAACTCACAATAATGCAAGCTTCACGATCTACATATTTTAAATATACATATAATCGAATTAAGTTTGGTTAGAGCACAAGCAAATGTTGCATAAAACGTACTTACAATACTTTGCAGTAACAAATTTGAATATAACTCATGTGGAAAAGGAAACTCGTAACTGTATTCTCTATTCATATTTATACATAATATTTGTTCATTTGTGCTTTGAGAAATACATGACATCAAAAACTAAAAATAAATGTAGGTTCCAAAACTGGAAGGAGCTCAAAGTAGCACCATTTTTTTTTTAATTTGAGATCTTAATGAACGTGGACGGAAACTTTGCCAAAAAAAATCCATATATAGATATATGTATATTGTAATCCAATTTACAATAATATTGTGATATATATTATTCTTACTCTTTGGGCTTCATTTATTTATAAAAGAACAATTTAAAATATATTTCTTGACATAAATGTAAGTAAATGAATGAGTGTTTTTTTGATGTTCTTAATTTTTACTACATTCATTCAATATAATAACGCAGTAACATGTAGTTAGACCTCTGTTGCTGCTAATTAACTTTGTAGATTTGTGGTAGAAAAAAGGAAGTTTTTGGCCAGGGGTTATTAACACTCATTAGTTACTTCATAGACTACCTATCAGGATCCTTTTGTCCTCATTTTTGAATCCAAATGGATACAATATACACATACATTATATATAGGCATTTTGATCAATTGAGTTAGCGTAGCTGTAATTACTATCTGGTACCCTTTGTTCATTTTTATCGGCTGATCATTAGCAATGTAAATCATATGCAATTCGGGCGTGTGATAAAAAAGTGGAGTTGGCTCTTCAAACAGGTCTTTTTGTTTTCCGAAGCTGTTATCATTATTTTTTTTCCCTTAAGAAGGTAACATCAACTTTACCTCAACATAATGTTTTACAAGAAAAGAACAGTCTGCAAAGATTATATCATGGTGAGGAACAAAGGAAAAATTAAAAAATGTTTATCATTCATTGAGGAGAATGGAGTTATTGATATTTGTGAATATAATAATGAATCTGGAGTAACGTATTTATTATTGATGTTTTCATTTGTATATATATATCATGGAGAATAGCAGCTTGTAGCTCAGTAAAACGTCATGACAGCTCAAGCTGCTTCCCCCTCAACATTCATCAAATTGTCAGGGTTGCCAGGTTGATTTTCTCTTTCTTTTTTTATTACATGCCCGAATTGCATATGATTTACATTCCTACTGATCATTATTGAGTATTATTCAATATAATACAGAAATATAAATTAAGAGAACTGAAGTGAATTTGAATGATCAGAAATTCAGAATGCTCTTTCTTTAGCATGATTTGATAATAATTGAAATTTGAACTACTCCTAATTGTAGCAGGGTTGTCTCTTGTACGATACAGAGACGAGTGAATTAAAATTAATGATCAAGATTAATTTTTCTTTCCTTTCTTAAACTCAACACGATCTCAACATTTTGCCCATCTCCATGTAGTTATATTCCTCAATAGTCAAAAGAATATTTACCAAAATATCATATTAAATTGCACATGACTCTTAATGGATCATAGGGGAAAATTAGGTCTCATTTTCCAAATTGTCTACGAATACGTCCTTTTGATTCAACCCCGACCTGGAGGAACACCCTATTTGTTTATTTGATCTATTTCTATTTACAAAATAAAAGGTAGGTTTTATTATATGTATCCCTCAAAATAGCTTACTCATAATACAATTACACTTTACAACAAAATAAATTTAAACACTCTCCATTATTGTGTGTAAATGTGCTCACGATGGCTTGAGTATTTTTTTCCCTCATATTTTTACATATCAATCTATCTTCGTTTCTTTTAAATAGGTGTATACTATAAATGTTCCTTTTACCTGTGTTGTATGTATGTTCATATTTTGTACATCTCAGAATCATTATTTAAATTGAAGAGCTACATTCACTTTTTCTTCTTTTTTTTTTTTGCGTATAAAAATGATTTACCATAGACTTTGCTAAAACCAAATGCACATTGTATACATATATGATATTAGTTCAAAGTAAAAAAATATATATTCGCAAATATTGATTTCAGTGAAATAATGATAAATAATAGATTAGATTAATTTTTTTTTTCTTTCTTTATTTTCCTTTTTATCACATTATATTTATTTCAATGATGATTTTCATAAAAAGTTTTTTGACTGACGTCATAGATGATATAGTAAATAAATCAAAAGTAAAATTGTTATTGAGACATATCTATTAATTCAAATAAACACATTTCTAAATAAAATTGAAGGAAACTTCTTCAAAAGGCTTTAAAAATAAAAAAAATTCCACGAATTAAGTACCTAGATTTTGAATGTAACGTAATGACAAAAAAAAATATTTTAACTCCAATCAAAGAATCGTTTAATGTCAACCAAGGAAAGACTCTGGGTATTTTTGTATATTGTACAATCAAAATTGTAGGAAATTGCAATAAAAAATCCTCGTAAGAATTTATGACACAATGTTCTTATATTTTTTGGACTAGAGTAGCTTTATTTTCTCTTTTTTTTGTTTAAGCTGATAAAATAAAATAAATGTGTCTTTGTGACAAGGGTCTGACATTAACTCTTTGTTATTGCCCTTGCAAAAAAATTTAATCGACTATGTGTCTGGGTAAATTTTACCCAGTTGCTAAAGTGTATTTTCTGTCACTTTGGTTCTGTTAATTGTATCTGACTTTGAACATTTTAGACAATTTTAAACTTATCTACCTTATACATTGAGAAATATATTTGTATATTTTCATACCGTCACTCTCAAGCGTTATCGTCGCTTTATTTAATTATTCTTAGGAATGTAAATAATATGCAAATGGGGTGTGTAAAATAAAAAGAAAGAGAAAATCAACCTGGTAACTCTGACAATTTGATGAATGTTGAGAGGGAAGCAGCTTGAGCTGTCATGACGTTTTACTGAGCTAGTAGCTGCTAATTTCCTTTATATATACAAATGAAGACATCAATAATAAATAATAGCATTATGTATACCATAAATGAGAGGCAGAAAATTAACTGAAATTAATGTCAGGAAATTATATATTTTTAACTAGTAATTATACGAGGACTTGAGCCCTTTTTGTTTACATTTTATTTGCTTTATTAACCTTAATGCATGTATTCCTTCATGCGAGATCTTTACTATCAAGTAGATGTTCTCCCCTCAGTAATAAAGGAAAAATGACAAAAGCTTTGGAAAACAAAAAGTACTGTTCGAAGAGCCAACTCCACAAAATCTCGCACGTGGCATTAAGCATATTATTTACATTCCTAATTATTCTGTACTCTACCGATTTGAATTTTTTGTACCTAAAAAAAATAGTGCATATTTTTTTTGAGGATCCTGTGCCATCATTTAATTTGACTACGTGTCATCAAATTTTGAATTTAAAAAAAAAATTTTACTCCAATGAAAAATTTCATTATATTGTTTTACTTTTCATATAAAATATTGCACAAACAAAACAAAAAAAGAGAAGTATAAACCGTGGCATCATGGAATTATCTATGATAATAATATTAATAGAGCCTTAATATACTTTTGTTACCTAACCTAGGATATGATCATTGAGGAGATTACTTGAAACAAGAGGTGAAAATCTGGAGCCAAAAGGAATTGGAAGCTACTCTATGATTTAGTTGGTAAAATATACTCAGGAGGAGTGACGAAGGGTTAAAAATCCTCCTGATCCCTAGTGATGAAAAGGTTCGGAATCACTGTATTAGTATCTTGGATATAATAAAAAGAGATATATCTTCTATAGATTGTAGAGATTTAAGTCCGTTTATTTGTAGGTCCTATTGTGACATCAGTAAATACACGTCAGTAATTCACTATTTTATTTTATTTTAATAAGAAATAAACAAGGAATTTTATTCGAGAAAAAATTGGTTTTTTACACCTCTTTTTTCAAGAATGTCATCTTCCAGAAAGATGATCTCACGTCAAAACTCTTTAGGTTTACAAGTCATCATCTCTAATATAGTCCATTAAATCTCTACGTACACGAAAAAAAATATTCTTTTAAAAAGTCTTTTTACAAACTTATTAAAGTAAATAAATAAAAAAACCATACAAAAAAAAAGAAGACGGTATAAAATACAAATGAAGTGTGAAATGAATCTCTTTTACCTTTCACTTAGTAACTAATGTTTTTACTGTATTTGATTTACTTCTTCAAATTAGAAAATCAACCCTGCTCATTGTTTATATACATACATATATATATATATATATATAATGTATTGGTCATTATAAATGACTCAGGAAATAATGTAGGGTGAAAAATGGTTCCAAGCATTTGTGAAGATGAGAACCACTCGAATAAAACTCACTCAAACAAAAGTACACATTAATTAAATGTGTCTATGATTACCCACGTATCTGTTACTATTGACAATAATACGCCACAAATGAGGTCATATTATGCTGTGAGATAATAAAGCATATCTAATTATGTGTACGAAAAAAAAAACCATGATTTGCAAAAAAATATTGAATGAGCATATTTTTAATGAAAAAATGAGGGCATAAAATAAAAGATTAGAAACTAAGATAGAGAATCAGTTGTAATTATTGAAGTTGTAGAAATGATCAAACCCTTGACACTGTACCTATGTGTAGTTCTATTTTGCTTCGCTCTTTTTACATACTGTCTGTGTAATTTTGTATTTATAAATTTATGAAATTTCCTGTTCAAACACGGTACAAATTGTGTATGTTCAAATTAACTGATGTTGAGAACCTAATGCTCACGATGCTGCTGCCTATGATGTCATCCCAGCAAAGATCCTTACTGTCTAATGGTTGGTTCTTCTCTGTTATGTATGTTAAATTATTCAGTTGACTGCGAGTAGATAGTTCTTTATTAACATATTTTATTTGTGTAAAACAATGTTAGACATATATTATCTAATAAGTTCTATTTTTATGTATTATCCAACATGTTGACCTCTGGGAATCCTGATGCATTGGGTGTGAGTGTTTTTTTTTTTTTTAATTTCCTAACTAATCTAAAATTTCTCATCTTACTAAAGATAAAAAACAATTAATATGTTTACCCTAATTGTTCATGACATAGGCGGAATGGGGGCACAAAATTTAAAAAAATTTCACTTTTATTCGAACGTGAAGAAATATGCATTATCTTATATTGTAAGGGTGCTATAAACAGACCTATCGTCAATGTATATAGCTTTAATAACGATATCTTTGATTGAATATAGGTAGATATATGCCTTTTGTGATACATATGGTACTCATGATGAAGTACCCTTTTGCTAACATCAGCTGCATTTAAAGGTATTTGAATGCTCTAGGGAGGAGAATCTTAACATTAAAAATAGAATTAGTGCATAATATTATTTTTAATTATACTCACATATATTATTATTTTATTATGCATTTTTAACAAAAGATACAACAAGGATAGACAAGAATTTTATAATTTTTATATTAAAGGAAAACGTTTTCTCCACAAGGATAACAAAGAAGAAATTAAAAAAGCAATAAGAATATCAACTGTTTTTTTTTCTTTCCTAACCATAAAATTGTAGTTTTTCTCTACAAAAATCGTATACCAAAGCATAGATAAAAGATTAGTTAGAGCTCATTAATAAAGACCAACGTTAGAATGAATATACTAGTCAGAGAGAACAAAAACTTTTGTATATTTCAAGCATGATATAGGAAAGTGCAGTATAGTTATCTACATATATATATATATATATATATATATATTTATTTATAAACAGTTTTATAACTGCATATCTCACAACCTTTTCTCAGAAAAGTTATAAAAAAAAAAAGAAGGTGCATAATTATTGGTAGGAGTCAGCTAATTCATCCCAACTGTGGAACTATTCTTCATTTTTAGTAGGAAACGGACCACAGCTGAAAAATTTCATTTTTTTATCAATCAACATTTAAAACATTAATAACGGACATGTTTCCTTGAAAAATCGACAGCTATTTATATTAGATGGAATACGCCGTGATCTAAGCAAGTAGATATGAAGATAAGTTTACATGTAACAATGGCATGCAGGAGGTTCTTTTTATGCTCTGCAGCAGAATATCTTTTATTAGAAAGATTCCTTTCTGACTCATTATATCATCCAACATATGGTATATCTAAATATATAGTGTATAAAATATCTTGTCCCAGTCTCCCCTTGGATATTTTATACATAGAAACAAATACTTTTTTTGAAGCAAAAGGTTTTTTAAAACTCAGGTTCATAGTCATTGGATGGTCCTATAAGGACTACGTACAACTAACTTCCAAACAAATAGTACTGTTTTTAATATAAAATGACCTTTTTGTTTGTTACTACACATCTTTTAATGTCTTTGAAGAGAAGTATCAACATAAATAGATAGATATGTAGACAGACGGAAAAAAAGATGTTATTTAAGTCAATACTTAGTATTTACATAGATCGCTGTAGCTTATATATATATATATATATATGTATATGTTTCGAAATATGTTATATAAACAGTTGAAGGTACATATCTTCGACGTCTGTACATTAAAAAAAAATTAATAAAAGAATGCACCTTGCGTAGGTATTATTTTCTCTTACTTTATTTGAGTGGCTTGTTTGATTATAATTGACTTAAGTATGTATGTAGGTAACGAAAATACCTTCACAAAAGTTTTTAATATCATTAATAGAAATCATATGTTAAATTAATATTTTTTACCTGTTAAAAAAAATTGTTGTCTAGGTGCAAGTTAGGTTTACATAGAGTTACTTAAATAAAATTTATATTAACTATATACATATGAGGTAACTTTTTTTATTCATTATGTACATATCTTACTTTTAGTGATTGTCATGGATATATTCTATAAAAATCCATTGTTACCATACCTACACATAGAAACCATAATACCTATATATATATATATATATATATATATTTATCCAAAATTATAATTATCAATTGACATCCTGTGACGAAATTATGCATATATTTACCAATATAAGTACATAAATGAATAGAATACAACTCATTTTCTATTCCAATACCTTTTTTCCTATTAAATTATATATTTCCTTTGATAAAAAGACTCCACTATACAAAGGACAGTTTATTATAAGAAAAGAAAAACAAGAATCAAAGTTGTTATAAGAATTATTCACTAAAATTCAATTTGGAACTGAGAGATTCTAAAATTGAAATGGATTTCCCCTTTTAGAATCTCGTCAAGCCGGACTCCATTATCTGTTGATTATATTGACGTTAAACCCTAGATTTGGTTGAAAAATGTAGGGAAGGGAGAGTTGATACTCCCCAATATGTACCAATTAAAAAAAAAACAAACATTTGAAAGGAATATATAACACTGGTCAATAGTCAGAAGTCCTAAGGGTTATAAGTATAAAAGTTGTTCAATTTTGCACACTAATTTCAAATGTGAAATTTTTTTCTTCGAAAATGTAAGACTCGCGGTAGAGCTACTTAACACTTTCAACCCCGTAAGGTATCAGAAAGTATTTTTAACTGGAGGTTATATTTTTTGAGGTCAACGTGACCATACTAACCTAATTTGATTTTATAAAAAAATTGTAACTCAACCCGTTTCTCTAAGAAATCATGGGACACATGTGTCCCTCTGGGTGTAAAGGGAATTTTTTCATACATAAAAATACACAGTTTATCAGTACTTTTTTCGTATTTATTTTATCTTTATTATATCTTTAGGTAAATTTATTCTTTTTTCTTATATTCTACTTGACAAAAAAAATTGAAAAATTTTAAATAAAAAATGTTACGTACATTTTACAAGTCATATTTTATGAAGCAACTTCTGTTGATATATTAATGAAAATAACTCCCTTCACACCCAGAGGGACATTTGTGTCCCAAAGAGTTTAGAATTGAATAATTTCTAATGTATGTGTTAGAACTAAAATATGTTTGAAACTTATAATTTTTTATGTATATACCAACAAATATTTGATTAAAAAATACTTTCCTTGAAAAACGAAAAAGTCATTTTGATTAAAACATGATTTTTTTGAGAGTGTAAAAATCGTAATGTTCAGTACCTAGAAAAAGATTCAAATCAATTTTTTTTATAACTAACTATGAAATATGAATAATAACATGACATCTTATCTATCAAACCAAAACAAGATAAAACAAAAATCAGTGAACAATGGAGTGCATCAGTGCATTTTGAATTTATGGGAACCGGTGACCTCTGAGTTAGAAAGGGTTCAAATTTTTATATATTTTTTTTATTATTTTTTGTCCAATTATCCATCAAATTTCAAATTGTGTTTACATCTACTGAACCCATGGTTCAATGTCAACTAAACAAAATATCTTTGAAAAGTAAAAATATGAAGAAAAAAAGTTTTATTTTGTAATTTGTTTTTGCTCTTTTTTGAGCCATGATATAATATTTGACCTCAAAGATCAAATTTTTTCTTAATCAAATTGGATTTATTTTTTAAGTCCAAAATGTTATTTACAAGATGTGTAAATATTTTGCATAACTTTTATGAATATTATCATCATTAACATGACTTTGTGAATTGATTATGAGTGGAATTTTTTTTTTGAAATTACACATATTTAAAGTACCTGCAATAGAATTGACAGTGCCAAAAACTATAATATTATGAAATTCAGTTTAACTCCTACAAATAGTACTAATTCTGTTGATACATCCAGCCTACAGAAAACATTCATTGAATATTTAATGTTAAATTAACTTTTGATATATATATGTATATATAATTATTATTTATTACGTTATTAATTCAAATCAAAATATCTCTAAACAAAACAAAAATACTTTCTACATATTTACTTGTCTTGTACATAAGTAACATTTATTGGCGAAAAATGAAGATAATTAAATAGTGATAAAATTTGATTCTCGAGGTTGAAATATAATTTCAAAGGTCATAATATAAAGTTATGATCTCAAAACAACGTAGAAGAAAAATATATGTATTTTACGTATAAATATCTTTGTCATATTTTTAATTTGTAGACATATTTTATTAATTGAAATTAAATCTGTGGACGTACTAATAAAAAAGCAGTGCAAATTCGTCTTTTCTTTTATATATATTCTCTCTAAAAAAATTAATGGCTCTAGGCCATAGGCCACATAGCTCAAAGTAATTATGGTTTATCTTTTCTAGATTATAATTATGTATATACATGTATCTTTCTTCAAGAATAAAACTGTGGCCTTTGAACATAAACTTGCTTTGAACTTTTTATTTGAATAATGTGGAAATAGAATCAATGGCTCTAAGGTTGAAACACTTTATATCTCTTGCATTTTTAATAAAGTGATACATTAACGTGTTCTTTGATATGATAAATATATCTTCTAGTGATGTACTTATGTATGTATTTATGGACGTATCTAAGAAGATAGTACATACCATATGTATAGTATGTATGCGCCCTTACCTATGAAGCCATATGTACATTAGTTATTACTGTGTGTTTTTGTTGTAGTTTTTGTTTAATTTTCTCAACTTTTTAGTTTAGAATAATTTTAATTACTTATCCAAATATTAATCCCTGATTTTGTAATTAATGAACAGTTAGTTGTCTTATTTTAATATGCAAATAGTCTTTTTTAACAACACTTAAAACTAAATCTTTCAAAATATATTTTTATTAAGTATGACGGGTCTTTGGGAAATCATGAAAGGTAATATATTTTCCCGAATTAGTATGAAGTTAATTGTTTTAGTTACTTTTGGAGAAAAAAGTATATTGGTGTATATATATATATAGTTTGAAATGACTACCCAGGGTTTTATTTTATCGAAGAGATAACTATAAGGGATGATTGTTGCACAAATTAAGTTGAAAAGCTGGACAATTTTTCGTGTATTAACTTTTTTTTTAATTAATAAGAAAAGAGAAAATTATTTAAATTATAGTTAAATCTGGATTTTATAAAAAATCTTAGATTCTGACAACAAGGACTGTTATGTCAGGATTTTCTCTATTGTTCATTCAACTAGAGAGAAAGTTAGAGAAAGTTGCAAATAAATTGAACTCATTAAGAACGTTCAACAAACATTTTTTTAATAGAATCAATGTACAGAAAATCGAGAAAATTTGGTATATTTGAACTAGTAAAGGACAAAATATCTCAAAAATATATAGAAATAGCACCTTAATATTTGCACGATTTATTAATAAAAAAATTAGGTATTTGATCAAATAAAGAAAAGAAAGCGTGAACCAAACTGTTTCTAGGGATAAACCAAATCTTTTAGTAATATTAAAGTTTCCTATTTCCATGTTCTTGTTATGTATATTCTTGCCCCTAATCATATATAAAGATTTACTACATGTATATATATATATATATAAAGAGGGATTTGCATTCAAAAAAATCTGTTTCTTCAAGAAATCGATACTGGAATTAATTCTGGAATGAGACAGGTAACACTACTTCAATTCGCAAATAAATATTATATATATTATTATCATGTCAAAATAAGAATGTAACTCGCGATGAATATATTATACTTCAATTTCCCATTAAAATATATTTGGTGAGAACAACAAAACAGCTTCCAGCAACATCATGGAGGTCATTTGACTCCACTTGTACTCCTGTAATCGACTATGATATTAGAGGTAACCTCAAGTTCATATTCTTAGGTTTTCTTCAAATTGCACATTGACCTCAAAATCAGCCTCCAGAGACCTAGGGAAACCTTAGAGGCTGATGGGACGACTAATTCACAAGGTTACTTAAGGTGCAACATGATTTGTACTAAATGTTACTGCGGTATAATGAGTATAATATAAAAATTACTCCACAAAAGAACACTTATCAATTTACCTGTAGCATATATAACTGTTAGAGTCATCAAGCTGCTTAAGTCCAGGTATAATCGATTCAACTCTCGCTGAGTGGAATTGTATGTCACAACAATTCATTGTTTTTATAATAAATGCATACAGATTTGTACGAAAACTGATTTAGCTTGTTCTGTTTATTTACAAACAATTTTTTCTTAGATTCCTGTATGTAAAAACATCATTCTAGGGGTAAATATGAACAATTTCCTAATAAGCTTTCATGGAAAAATATTGAGCTTTGAAAATGTTATACAAGATTTCGTATCTCTTGCTGAGATAAGATTGAAAAATGCAGTTCAAGAAGTAAATTTTGTATTTGAAATGAAGCAATAATCATTTAAAACTGTATGATAAACATTGATGACAGAACTTATTATGAATTTTTTACAAATGTAATAACTTCCCATATAAAAGGATGTGTTAAGGCAAATAACCATATTTGTTATAGATCAGGTATTGACTTATTTCATTGCATAATTGACGTAAGATTTTAGAATCATATTCTATACATGCTTTCAAATTGTAGAAAGTAACAGTCATATCTGCTAAATCTATGTATAGATATAAATTATATTTCAACTTTTCAATTTATTTGATCAGAACTCTAGACATACTTACATTAATATTAATATGTATGATTTGATATTGAACAAATGAGGTGAATCAATTACAAAGAATAAAACTAAAGACCATAATTTTTCTTTACGTGTCCATAGAATGTTTATTAATAAGTAATTGTAAGAAAAGTCAAAAAATATATTGAACATTTAATTGAATATTAATATTTGAATTATTCATATCACAAAAATTGTAAATTATTAATTTAAAAGACTTCCTTTAATTTAAAATATACAAGTTGCAATTTGTACAGAACATATTAGAATATGTAAACATACATACATAAAATATGCAATAACTATTAAAAAATAGTGCTTAATTTTGTGATCTTTGAATCTCTTCTTATAATTTTTTCCTTGAAAAGCTTGTTCTACGAATTTATCTTCTAAAAAGATATTTTGAGCATATAGCAACGACTTTTTTTTCGGATAATAAGATAATTAAATTTAGTTTTATTATTGATTTGGAGGAACACTCATTAGATGTGAGCCTTTTCATAGAACTTGAGAAGCATTTATTTTCACACACTGGTTCGTCATTCTAAAAACAAATGGAGTAGTGGGTAGTAAAATAGTTTTTGAGAATTAATTTCTCTACCTTCAATGGTGGCTCTGACCAAGATATGTCACTTCTTTTCTTTTCATTCCAAATGGGATAGAAAGCTGAAAAATAATCTTGGAATTTCACCAGGCGTTAGAAAACATTGCTTAAGACATAAAAAAACACATACTGACTATTATATATGAACTCTCTGTGACATTGGAAAGTGTTTCTATTTCAATACTGGAAAAAAGGTCTCATTTTAAAAGATAATTAAATAAAATTTCATGGAATCTTTTCTTTTGAGTAATAATAATTAGTCATTAATTCCGCTCTGTCACCTTCTTTGGGAACTGAGAAAATGAAATACATACAATTAATTTATTCTTTTATTAAGTGGAATTACAACCAACGGCAAAACAGCAATGAGGAATATTTGTGCAAGTTTCTATAAATAATAAGACTCAACAGTACAAACACTTTACCTCATTAATAAGATGCTGCACTTTTTGTCCACCCAGCAGTCATTTCTATTTAGTTTATTAAATACTTGCGACAAACAATAAGAAGTTGTTTAAGACTTCTACCCATGAGAAGAAAAATAAAACCTAAGTATATTCTTTTTTAATAAATAAATAAAGGGAAGAGTACATTTAGCAAATATAATTTTAAATTACATTAAATTATACACATGTCTACCTCCAAATCAAATATATATTTTTCTTCAAATTGTCTGTCCATATTTAACATACACACGGTTGATTATCTTTCACTGATGAAAGCATTTTTCACCTCATTTTTTTTTTGTGTCTTTTTTATTAACTCGTGTTCATTAATTGTATTTTTGAAAGGAGCCAAGTTTTTTAAAGATTTTTTTTAAAGCATTTAACTTTTATTGCAACTAAAAGCTATAAAATAAAAAAAGACTTTTTATATGCATTCAGAAATAGTCAATTTACGATGGCAAGGGAATCGATTCATTGAATTTTTTTTTAAATAGCAATAACTGTAATATTCGTAATCATACCGAATATTAATATATATATATATATATATATATAATGTTCATCATATTTAATAGTGCTAATAATATTAAATGCTTTATTAAAGTCTATAAAAAGAGCATAAAAAATTATCTTTTTTCTCTCTCTATTTGTCTCCTATTTTGACTCAACAAAATTTTCTTTTTTCTTTCATTTCTTGGGTATTTTGCAATTACTCTAATTGCAAATAAAAAAAAAATATCAATCAAATTATGTATTATTTTTAAGTCTTTTTTTTAATGAACTTGGAAATGTCTTCGACTTTTACACACAATAATATATTATTTTATAGAAATCAAATAAAATTTTCCTTTTATATCATGATCTTTTTAAAAAGGATTTTTCATTACAAGATATTCCAAATCAATGTATGTTATGTACCCATAATAATCCCAACATTTTTCAAATTTGTATCTAGTACATTATTGAATAAAATTGTTGTTTTTTTCTTCATATAATAATACCAAGTCAATTCGGTTCACATATTTAGAGTGACCTGAAATTGAATGTTTTTGTAAATATCTTTTTGATGTTTCAAATATAAATTTTTGGAAAAAAGACTTTTTTCAAAAGATAAAAGCAAGTTCTGGTGAATCCATGAAGAATAAGTGAATTAAAATTAAATTGTTAACACATTAAAAGTTTTTCTCGTCATAATTACTTTTGAGAGGAATGAAATGAATTTTGATGATCAAATAAAGATTTTTTGATTCCCGATATTTTTTCCCCATAGATATATTTTACTATTCTTACATATGTATTATATTCCCATAAAATTGACTTTTATTTCTTAAAAGTATAAGATTGAGCTATTAAATAAGACCAAATTCATTTGCACTCCATCGAGATCATATGTAATATAACTAAGTACTTTAAATTTATAAATTGTCAACATAAAAGCAGGATGGAATGATGAAGAATCATTTGAGAAAAAATAATTCGTCTTTTTATGTTAGGAAAATATTTTCATTTCATAAGAAATAATTCTAGAATGAGCCATGATACACCCTTATATTCACAAATTATTATTAATTATGATCAGATTCCTCATGCAAAATTTACTGCCTCATAAACTGCAATTTTGTAAGTCAAAGTCAAGCCTTTTGGAGGCATTAAGAAATCTGGAGAGGTGCATTAAAAATAAAACATTATTATTTTCTTTCTCTCTTTCTTTCATAATCTACATACATTAACTGTTTTATATCAGCAGCGATATCAATGAATTTCGTTATTTTACAATAGCCACTTAATTTTGCATTCAACTTTACAAACAAATCGTAAAAAGTGTAGCTTGTACTGAGTGAAAAATCGAAATATAATTTAAAGAGTTGAATTTAATTTTTCATTTTAGCATGAACTTTCACTCAAAATAAAAGGAGATGCATTTTTATTTGACTTGAAATAGTTTCTCATAGGTCAAAAATTCAACAAATAAATATATATATATATATATATATATTTCTTCTACAACTACATAAAACTACATTTCAAGTGGTTTTTTTATATAAAAAAAAAGAAGAAGAAAGAAGAAAAAGTAAAAGCCGGACGACGGAGCTATTTCTCCCATTCCATATTCTGTTCTTCCTCTCCTTACATAGTTATGGTATCGTGAGTACGGCGCTCTGAGGGAAAAGCAAGAAGGGAAGGGGGGAATCAAGGGTGAAGCGTTTTCTTTTTACTACTTTTTTCTTCAGTAACTAATAACCCTCTACGACAGTGTGATCTATAGCAGATTTGTTTCATATATATATACATAATAAAGTAGGAAAAAGAAATTTACGGAACGTGAGTGATTTTTGGATAGATCCAGTGTGTGTTTTAAACTAACATGGAAACTTTACTTGGGTAAAGGAAGAAGGAGAATCTTATAAGTACATATTTGCTACATTCGGATAGCCATAGAAACCCACAATCAAATATAAGGTAAGGCCTCTGAAAGCAAAAGAAACCCAACTAACACAGAATCATGATTTTTGATTGTTATAATATTTTTTTATTTATGGAGTATTATCATTATTTATTTTTAAACCGTAGGCTTTACGGATGAAAAGACAATTAAATACAATTTCTGCTGCGTTGACATTATATAATGAAGGACCTTTTTGTTGTTCTTCTTGTTGTTTTCTTATATTATGTATTATTCTTATATTTTTCCAACTATAAAATTATATGGCCCAATGGTTTTTATATAGAAATACATACATACATACATATGTACCTATATTTTGTTATTATAAACAAGATAGTAGACATTCAATATTAGAAGAATTTCTTGAGGGTAAAGTCATAAGTATGTTCATACATATACTTATATTTAGGTACATATGTATATCTAGGCAGTGAAATCATCTTTGCACAAATGTATCTCCACTCAAAAATTCCAAAAAAATATTTCATTCTCCATTCAATTAATACATTTAAAAACCTATCTGATCCATTTTTAAAACTCCTTCATTTCTATGAATCGCCTAAATATAAAATGACTCATTTTGTCAAATTTTATTTCCATTACTTTGTATTTGTATTCTCTTGAGTATCATATTAATGGCTTTGTTTACATTTGAAGCCTACGTCAATATTTGATTTGTCTTTCATCTTCTTCTAATATCTCAAAAATAATAATAATAATAATTGTTTGGTAAATAGTTTTTTTTTTCCTAAGTAATTGATGAAGAAGCTACATCCTTACTTCATGCTTTAAAAAAAGTGATTTACCTTTTTGTCAAAAGCTTGCAATATATATATATATATATATATGTATATAATGGATATGTATGTATATTATCAAACTGTTAAATCATTTGATAGATAATTATTCTGAATGTATGTATACAAACATAATGTCAAATTTAGATTAAAATTGCTTCCTAAAAGAAAAAAAAAAACAAAAAAAAACAAGATTAGATTGAGAAGGAAAAAAAATCAATTCTTTTAAATGTCAAGTTGAGGAATTGAGAAAACAACAATGAAAAAAGTGTTTTTTTTGTATTGTTTTTTCTTTTTTTTTTACTTTTCTGCCTGAAGACGTCACAAACACACTATCTCCAAAATTTTAGATCACTCATCATCCTCTATTTGCATCGTATTGTTAACTTACGTTAGAATAAAAAATGGGGATTTTTATGGGTCAAAACTTATCATAAAACTTTTGTAAAGTGTTAGAAGCCATATAACAGAAAGGAAGCAAGCAAACACCTTGACTTCAAAAATCTAAGGTGTCTGAGAAGCGTTTCAAGTACTTTTTATACTTTTTCTTCTTTCAATAACGTTCAACTGATTTCCTCACCTTTTTAAAAATATTTTTATCCAATAAGCAGTTTTTTTATACTTATCCTATATAATAAATGAGGGAAATAAATGTGTGGGTTTAGCCCCATACGGACAGCATTTAGTTATTTTTAAAGATAAAGTCCTTTATCGTCATTTTTTTGAATGGCTTGTTATAGTAAAATCAATACAAAGATAAAGGTACAATATTTAGTTTATAGCTTTAAAATTAGAATGATGATGATAGCACAGACCATAGTAGAGTAAAAAAAAGTTACTTTCAAGAGAGAACAGTCCAATATACATATTTTATACATAGAGAAACATAATGATGGAGTTAATCTATTTGGGGAATCCTCTTAATCGATGTGTCTACCTTTTTGGATTGTACCATATTATATATACATATAGTGAATGAATTACTTATGTAATCTTAATAGATTGTATGAATACTCAGTCTGTATTTAAGTATTACCTTGTAGGAACATCAACACTACATTCAAAAATTCCCTTATGTCGTCATAAGTCGTCCTAATCCCACTCCAAGTCATTTCCGGCCTAAGAGTATTATATATATATATATATATATATATATATAAATCTTTGTCTTATTCTCCTTAAATAAATCGATATTTTATCATCATTTTCTCAGCAGAGTAAATCAAAACAAAGAGCTAAATCCATTCACCAAATGTAAACGGAAGTGTGGATTTCGTGTGCTACTTAAAGGATCCATTGGATTACCTTCGAGAAAAGAAAGGAAAAGGAGAAAAAAAATTCTATAGTACTATTTTCCTTTTTCTTCTTTTACACCCTGAATCATTAATCATTGAGACTTATCATGATATAAAGATTGATTCAACTTGCTTCTTTTTTTTTTTTTACTTTAAAAGACCTTTTTTTTTAATGCGACATAATGCATTTGCAAAAAATATATAATAATAATTGTACTTTTTTACACCAACTTTGCAATTATTAATTGTATTTACAAATATAGAACTTCAATAAATCTATATATTATATATATATGAGAGAGAGATCACTATTTATATTTTATGTCTATGAAAGATTTAAACGGAAGAAAATGATGAAAAAAAAGGACTCAAGATGGTTTTTACATATGACATCATTATATCACTCATATTTCCTGACAAGGCTTGAATATACATATATATATATATATATGTATATAAGGCTTTTTAGAAGATTTGTATAGGTCCATAACATGTAACTTAAAATCGGTCCTGCTCTGTCCTAGTTGTTGGATCTTTAGACAGTTCCAAATTTTAAACAACCATCTACTAGGTATTATTATTATTATTATTGCTAATACATTAGTAAGAACTTTTGTTGAACAATTTAATTAGTTCAGTAGTACAATAAGTATATTCCATGCATGAGAATAGTTTGTCATTATTCTTAATTTAGCCTTCAGTAAAGAATGTATTATTCATATAAATATTGAATGTTCATTTGTACCTTATCCAAAATTGCCGAAAAATATTGAATATGACGTTAATTGCCATGAATATCTATAATAAATTGTCTTTTTAAATAATGTGTTTTGTTTTTTTGCTCGATTCAGAAATTTAGGACGGAACGTCAAAATTTTGGAATTGATGTATCCCTGCAACGTTTTTACGCAAAAACAAAGAGTTTTCTTTCCTCACAAGTTACAAAGTACGTAATGAATGATATATTATTCGGGCTGTTTTGTAATGTGGTACTTAAAATATGGTTTTGTCTATTTTATCTATCCTTAAAAAACGATTAGATATCATTAGAACTAATAATAATGTAAAATACATTAGTACACCCATTGAATTATTTCATTTGTTATTCATGAAAGAAAATAGTTGGTCATTATTCTTAATTTAGGCTTTACTAACGCATTTATACCTGAAATATTGCTGGGATTGATTGATGATGACATACTGGTCTATATCTCTCATGTTAAAGATGTAAATAAAGTGCCCTTCCAGCGAGGGTTTTTTACTCTAAAATCATCACAGTTGGAAAGCTGTATCATGTATTTGCTTTTGTTTTTAGAGCTGTCATCATTGTTTCTTAATTCTCTTAGATGAGACATCTATTAAATCAATAAGTTTTGACATAAGAAATGAGTTAAAAATGCCAACACATTTTATTGGAAACGATGACTTCTTTTTTTCTGTTTTCGTAGCAATCTACTCAAATGAATTAAATGAATGCTGCTTCGGGATAGAGTCACAAAATAATAATACCCTCATTATTCTTTCTTATTGAAGGAAGGGCAGCGCATCAGCTAACATGATGTCTTAGACATGGGCAAATTGTTGAGATAGCATTGAGTTTAACACTTCTGTGTGTGAAGGGAATTTTTTCATCCTTAAAAATACACGGTTTATCCGTACTTTTTGCGTATTTGTTTTAAATCTTTAGGTAAATTTATTCTTTATTCTTATATTCTACTTGACAAAAAAATGTTACAGTTCTTTTATATATATATATATAAAAGAACTGTATATATATATATATATATATATATATATATATATATATATGCATAGACACGCAACCTCTCTCTTTCTCCCTTTTTTTTAAAAAAAAAGAAAGAAAAATTACAAAGGTTTGAAAGATTAAATAATTCAGATATATAGAGCGCGATGCGAATGCTCGCGCTAAAAATGTTATGTACATTTTATAAGTCATATTTTATGAAGCAACTTCTGTTGATATATTAATGAAAATAACTCCCTTCACACCCAGAGGGACATTTGTGTCCCAAAGAGTTTATAATTGAATAGTTTCTAATGTATGCGTTAGAACTAAAAGATATTTGAAACTTATATTTTTTTATGTATATACCAACAAATAATTTTCTTGAAAAACGAAAAAGTTATTTTGCATGTGTAAAAATTGTAAGTTTCAGTACCTTGAAAAATATTCAAGTTAAATTTTTATATGACTAACTTATAAATAATAGCTTGACATCTTAGCTATCAAACAAAAAAAAAGAAAACAAACATCGGAGAGCAATGGAGCGCATCAGCGCATTTTGAATTTATAGGACATTGGTATCCTCTGGGCTGGAAAGGGTTAAGGAAGGAAAGAAATATATCAGTTGGTACCCAATACTTTGATTACCAATTTGAATTCACTCTTCTCGTTCAGCCTAAAGTTTGCTACAGTTATAAGTAGCTTGTATGTAGTATTTAATATTCTCAAATAACAATCAGCTAATCAAAGAATGTAGAGGCGTCAGATAGTAATGGCAGTCATGCTTTCTCACCTCAACAAAATGCACATCCCTAATCATGACGTCACTTACCAAAGATTGTTCTTTAGGATGATGGTTTTTTGAATCCGATTCATAGCTAGTCTTCTCTCAAAACCAAACAGATTGTTCCTCTCTCAACTTCAAAGTAAGTATGTTAGTATAGTCATACATAAAAAACCATTACAATAGTAAGTAAGACCCTACTTCCTAAGAGTTCATGCACTGGCCCCTTTTTCTTTCAATGAGAATCAAGATACATATATCCGCACAATAATAGACTCTAAAGAAAAGAAAAGTAGATGTGAAGGACTCAAGTATGTAGATAAATAAATAATGTTGTATTGCTATTTAAGCAATATACTTTTTAGATCCGGTAGCCGTTTTCTTTCTTTTGCTTCTTATAACGAAAATTGAATTTCCTTCATCTTTTTTTGTTTGTTGTTGTTTTTATTTTATTTGTATTAGTATTATCATCATTTGGAAGACGATGATGTTCTTCCATACAGAAGAAAATGATGATGAAGGAATAAGTGGTTGCTTGCTTGGTTGGTTGGTAGAAAAGAAAGAAAAATTAACAATGAAAATAAAATGAATATCAAAAATGAAATATTTTTTTCATGGATATAAATACTTTCTTCCTTTATTTCTGAATTTGTTCTCCATTGTATTTAAAGTTATCTCAAATATATTTACACATTATGCTATACCCATAAAATATATATACTAGGGAAAGGAGCATCAACATAGTGACGTAAGCAAACCTTTATTGATTTATTTTCCATGTAGGTGGTTTTATAAAATAATACAGACGATAAATCAAATAAAACAATTGGACACTAATAAGATTACCAATATGATGATGCAATGACCTATCTTTCACTAAATTAATAATGGAGATATTGTCTTATACAGTTTTCATACTTTGATGATATTATACGTATTCTTTTCAATCATTAAAATAGACAGACATGTGTTGCCTTAATGCATATATATGAGACTACTAGACCAGTGTCTCTCATCATATATATGGAGCATCTTAACGAAGGAAAAAATAGAAAGCATTAAATTTATACCCTAAGATTACCAGTCGATAACTCTCAGCCTGTCACCTGTATTAAAATTTGACTGCAAGTTAGTTTTGAATAAATGTGATTTTGATATTTTTATTAAAGATGTCAATTTTAATCACAAAAAGTTATTATATCTCAAAGTATACTCCCATTGAAAAAAAAGACTTGGACATTATTGTTTTAATGCCTTGTTCCTCTCGTGGTCTCTTTGTCGTGGTGAAGGTCGAAGAAACATTAAAATGTTCCACATCTTAAATATATACACATATGTATTTCGGTTATTGACCCCTTCCATAACTTGATCTTGAGCAATTGTACTTGGCATGTAGGACTTATGCTGTGAAATATTTTTTTTTCTTCACTTCAAAAATTGGGTATTGATCAAAATTTTTAATTTTCTGAGGAAGGGTGGTCAATGAGATTTAAAAAAATGTTTGAGAGCTCTCGTTCTCACAGATGTTGCTACTCTGCTAAATACATACACCTACAACTACAAACCTGAAGGATTAAGAAGCCCTTTAAGTGTGCATATGTAGACACATTCATGCGGGTAAGGACTACAAGAGTTACATAGGGGTGCATATTTAAAATACCTAGAGTTACAATAATTAAATTAATAATAGCGACATTTTGGTGTAAAGTCTGTTTCTTTTTATTTTGTGCAATCGACATGTTTAAACTTTTAAAAATGAAAAATGTGTGTGCGTTTCAATTTATGCTACAAAGTTTTCAAATGCCAGTGAGTGTAGGTATTTTTAATAAACCTTCTTTTCTTTTCTTTTTTAATATTGTAATCGATTGCCTTTTGTTTTGCTATTCTTCTATTTCAATAAATACATACATAGAAAGGGTGTCTGAAAAGTTTGGAAACCTGAATAGCATTTAATGTTGTTTTTCTTGTTTATTATTATTATTATTTGAATATTGATGAAATGAGAAGAAGCCTTATACTTTACTTATCTAGTGTATTTATGTATCTATGCACCTATGTGTTTATCATATGCTAGTATTATTAATGAGTCATCAGATATATATTTCGTAAAGTTATAATATGTTTGTTTGTTTTTCAAAAAAAAAAAAAACACTTATAAAAGTTTACAAGTATCAAACGTCAATATAATAATTTAAAACAAAGGTGGCAAAAAAAAAGCTCCATCAATGCATTGAAATTTTTCATATTTACCTATATAAATTATTGATTGACAGGTTTGACTAGAGGGTTATATTGAATTTATATATCATCATCAAACTTTCTTTTATCTTTATATGTCCTTTATCTATCAATACATGTTCCTTTCTTGGATCGAGCATTCCGGTCAGCCAGGAGGACTAGGTGCAGAATTGACAAAGTGTACATCATGTTTTGCACTAATAATGTGCTTCTCAGAAAAAGAATTAGTCTCGTCGATGTCTGAGGTTTTCCGAGATCACAAAAATCTGATTTTGTTATGCAATTTGAAGACTTAGGAGCCCAAATTGAGGTTGCTTGCTTATGAAGTCAAAAGTTTCAGAAAATTGTGAAATTCAGGAGGGTTTATATGAGGTCTAGCGTTACAACAGTGTGCTGTAGACAGCTGTTTTCAGACTAGTATATATATATATATATATATATTTAAGAAACATAAACGAAACTACATATAAACGAAATAATGAAAGAAGATAAATGGATTTTTATACTGTATTAAGATACAATTAGAATGTGGAAAAAACAAAATTCAGCTCCGTTTGATTGAAATATTATTGGTAAAGCAGACAGAATCATATAATAAATATATTTTCTTTATTTTGCATCCCTTATTTGTTCATGTACTGATCTGTTTCCTGCGTAATTTGGCTTCTTTGAATGCATATTTATTAATTCTTATATCCTTTCAGGATACTTTCATAATGAATAATGACCTTAATCATCGGAGTCAACATAGAACAAATTATTATAAGACCTATCAGCATTACTTACAAAGTAAGGATCCGATGAGCGCTCAATTTTGAGTTGAACAAATTAATACTTCCTGCATATTTGTTCCTCAGACTCGCAGATATAAAAGAAGAAGAAGAAGAAATGAAAGCAGTTAAAAGAAACTTGATAGTAATTAATTTTCTATTTTTTTTATCTTTTTTTTTTGAGGGTATGTACCTACTCAATCTTTATCAAGGTCATTATTAGCAAGGAGGCATTAGTTAATTACCTAGTCTCACAAGACTTTTTCTTTTCCATGAAAAGGGTAGTGGAGTTTGTTTGTATGCTTCCTCCTTATATACATACATACATACATGTAAATTCCTCATTGAGAATAACATTTTTTCCATTTTTTTTCTTTTTCTTCGTCTTAAAGGGATTATTTATCGATTTTCGATTTGAAAACAACATACAAATACACACAAAATCTTTTTTTTTTCTCAAACTGTGTATGATTCCAGTACTAGGTGCCATGTACTACATACATACCATATATGTATATTTGTAATATTATCTACAAATAGAGTTGTCTGTGTAGCAAGTAAAGAGTTGATTGCGTTCTTTATGATGAATAAAGAGAGTAAAGGGTTCGAATTCATGATAGAAAGATCCAATAATTCAATTGTAGTTAGCATTAAATTGCAAATTTTTGCAGGTAATTGGAGCATTTTAACATTTAAAGATTACTCAACCCCTTCAAAGTTAAGAAAATTGACGATTCAATAATAAAAAGTTCATCTTTTTCTTTGATTCAAATACATTGAGATACAATATTTATTGTATTAGAGCCCTGCTTAGTTGAGTAAATAGTCGTTAAAAGGTATTTCTTCTACTTTTGTCTAAAATGTATTCTTAGAGAAAAAATTGCGTGTTATACAAGATTCTCCTTCTTCCTTTATGTCACTAAAAATATATTCTAAACAGTTATAAAATAATAAAAATTGTATTTGCATTCTAAGAAAAAAAGATAATGATTTTTTTTAACTTCTTAATTTTTTAAAATCTGAAGACTTTTAAATGTCTTATAATTTTCATTTTTTTTTTAAATACATTGATTTACATGTCAAAATAACAAAAATTAGTGGATAGAACTAGTCAAAAATTTGAAATTATTATGTAATTATTAAAAGATTTGATTTATACGCACATAGGAATAAATAACAAGGTCAAATGTTTTTATTTATTTAGACCTAACATATATATATATATATATATATATAAGTTGCAAATTGTGGTTTCTATCATAATTCATTTTTTTCTCTTTAATGAATCTATTTGATCCCTTTTTTCAAAAAAGTAGGTCACATTAAATTAATGAAAGGCCTACTTAAGAAATTATACGTTTCTCTCTTACCCATTTCATTGCATAGCCATCAATTAAAAATAATATCATGTATAACCATACATTTTGAGGTCCCTCTAAATTAATAGGAACACATTTGTTTCTTATAATAATAATAGTTAATACTATTATGCAGAAACATAAAATAGTTACTTAATGTTTCATTTCATATACACTGAACATAAGACATCCAAATTGAGACTTGAGTCTCATATGTGAATCATAAGTCATTGATTATAATAATAAGAATATGCCAATATCATTTAATTATTTCTATGTTTTGTATTGTAAAAATTTGTCAATCAATTGAATTTATTTATTTATTTTGACTAAAAACTCATGTATTTCTGTTAAGTCATTTGAGTGGTTCTATTAACAGAATAATATACTATCTTCTTACATTACCTATATATACATAGATACATAAATAATACTTACTTCATCTTAATTGTGTGAGAAGTGTCAAATACAATTGAAATATACTTTAAAAAAAGAGGAGTGTTGATCCTGTCTCTTTTGTTACTTACATACATGGGTATATAAATAGATAGATAAGAATATATTTGAAGAAAAAAAAAGGGGCTTTCTAAAAACATAGTATTTTCTTTTCTTTTTTTTTTAATTTTGATGATAAAATTATGACAATGGCTTTTCAATGTTTTCCATTTTTCTTCCTTTTTTTTTATTAATGTAAACAGAGTGAGTGAGTTAATATTTGTTTTTAGTTTTGGAGGCAATCAAGGTATGAGTTTAAGTCAAGGACTTAATGGATAAAATAAAATAAAAAAAGAATATATTTCCATATTTCTCGCATTCACTCTCACCTTCTTGCCTCACTTTCCATCCTTCCTTCATCACCAATTTCTTTTATTTATTATTATTTCTTTTGTTATAATTGATGAAGTAAAAAAATGATTGAGTTATGTTCTACGTGACAAAAACTTTTTAACACAATTACCATTTGACCAAATAAAAGATTTTTTTCTCACTTCTTTTTGTTTTTGTTCTTGTTGTTGCTGGGATTTTTCCTAAGTTTAACACCTACTTTATACACATTCTTATAAGTAACCTTATATTATGAACAATTTCAAATGATACTATATCCCAGCTATAGTTAGTATGCTAATTAAACATAATTAACATATAGCCTTTGTTTAATCAACATAAATGTCTTTTTTGAACTGAAATAAAGATGTTGTTGTATAAATGATTTTTTTATAACGTAAGTTAGTTCATGACTATTATGAATTCATTCAACTTCTCAATGTCAAGCCATAATTGATTACATTCATGTTTTGTAAACAAAGGCAATGAATTTGAAATTTTTGTTTGTATACAATTGTAAAATTATCCCTTGAAGATTAAAAAACTCCTACATACATTTACAGCATAGGTTCTAAACAGGTCAAGTTTCAAGTAGTTAGCTTGATGCAAATAATTATGCTTATGATGTTTCTTTTCCTCTTCTACATAGAAAAAGTGAGCAAAATGAAGCTGCCTATACATTAGTGGAAGGAGGGAGGTTTTTTAGACTTTAAAATGAGTTGTGGATGACAAAAAGTGTAAAACTACTGCCTTATACATATGTATGTAAATACAAAAAATAACTCTTGAATACGTGACTTTAACAATTAGGCTTTTACGAATATTTTTTTGTCAAATTCCTTTTATATTTACATATGATTTATTGAATGAAATAAAAGTATTTTTCATTTTTCACATATAATTTATAGTATAATATAACTTTTTTTTAAAAAAAACCACAAATGCTGTTTAGCATAAGAACTACGAGATTTTTTTTCCTTTATAGAACTGTCATAGACGTCATTATGACGACACATAATTTGATACCTCTCTTTGTGTCGCAGTGGAGAATATTATTTGACTTCATTTTTATACTTGAATGTTTGTAGAGTTTCAATTAGTTATTTTTGTTTCATTTCTTTTGCTATGTTTTGATATCATTATCAAGAATACAACATAGTTATACAGATTTTATCAAAACATTTGTCTTCATAAGATAGCAGCTCAATAGTCTACGACTATAGTTATATTTTCCCATTGTTTTCCTCTGATTAACAGAAATACATTAATTCTAAAGGAATAATTGTATATTAAAAAATAAGATAAATACATGGAAATACAATAACATCAATTTGTAGGTAGAATAATACTAATAACAATTAGCCTACTTATGCATAAAAGCCATTCAAATCATAGTTTTTGGCAGATGTTGTTGGTAGATTGAGTCAAATTATATTATGGTTTAAGTTTTGTTTTTTTTACAAAATTATAATATAAAAATGACAAACAAAAGGAAATGTCAAAACTTCACAAAGTTACATTGAATTTATTATTAGAAAGTAATACGTCAGTATATTTAAAAAAACAAAAAACTATCAAAATGACGACTTTGATAGCTATAGGATTAAAAATCTATGAATATAATTATACTTTTATTGATATAAAGATATTTAACATTGAATTGCTTATCTAGTCTACGGTTTTCCGTGAATTATGAAAATTATTATTTCTGTGAATAATTCTTAATTATTACATAAAGAATACGGTGACTCCATTTTCCCTCAAAGCAATAAAATACTTTACGTAGATAAAAAAAGTCTTCAATTTTATTATGCATAACTATTGTTATTATTTAGAACAATAAGGCTCTGGATAAGCTTTTTTTTTTCTTCAACAAGTATGAATAAACAAGTACATACATAGATATTATAGGATATGTGTAATTCTTACTTATTCTTGGACAGTTTTTTGTTTTTTGTTCGTGAAGGCTTGTCAAAGTTAGAGGAAAAATAAGAGCTTTCTTTTTCGTGGTTTTTATTTTTGATAGAAGTAAAAGTATTAGATTTCCATCTGCAATGGATAACAATCCTCATTTCCTCATCAATTTGTGGGTTTTTCTTAAATTTTTTCATGGAAAAATGATCGTTCATTGTTTTTTTCCATAAAAGAAAAATGAGAAACTATGAGCGAAAAATACTGGGAAGTTTGAACTTAATTTTTTCTTTTGTGATTCAAATAGGGATAAATTTTGTTTTTGTTTTTAAGTTGGCGCTACTGTATTTGACATCTGTGTCAAATTACAATCTTCAAAATGTCTTTTAGTGTTTGAGATATATATACGTGTCCTTTTGTGAAGAGCTAAAATCGAATTTTTCGTCGTTTAAAAAGCTTGAAAGATGATGACTAAAATGCAATTGTGAGAAATTTTGAGAATCTCTGGTTTATTAATTGAGATGCATAACCTATTACTACAGAAACTGAACCTTCAATTTTATTAGCATATATAAACTCAACAGTTATTGTTCGGTAATTATTGACTAAATTAAAGTTTGTGCAACTGTTTTATAAATTGGAAAAAAACGTTGGTACATGCGCATTGTATGGAAAGGGGAATCAAATGAATTTTGATGATTAGAGAAAGGTTTTTTGACTCCGGATATTTTGTGCCCATAGTAGTATAATATGTACATACAAATTGGGTAGCTTTAAGTAATATAAAGGATTCAGCAAATAGAACAAATCATTGTTGGTACAAGTTTGAATAGAGAGATATTTTTGATAGTACATATTTAATTAGTGTAGGCTCCACATTGCCATCGGAATATAAATTAAGAAAAACTTTTACGAACCCTTACAAAATGATGCAGTGTATAATAACTCATTAATTTTTCATTTATAAGCATATTTAAAAAAAAGTTAATTAATGCAATTGACTCTCTTAAAATTAATCAGCAGTAAATTTATGCTCCGAGTATGTATGTATTCTCTACTTAAAAAGTGCATTTAAAATTACAAACGGTTAAAAGAATACATAACACCTCTAAAATTAGAAACACATTATTATTTATTTTATTGTTGTTGCTATTGAAGATCCCTCTATTTTTGTACTTTTTTGATGACTTATGAAACCACCAGAAGATTTAAGAAATATATTTTACTTTTTTCATTTTAATGATTCATTGGTTAGAAATATGGGCATGAGTAAACTAATTAAATATTCATTGTTGCCACTTGTTTCACGGATTCTAAGTTTTAGTTGATAGACTCAAAAATGAACAATGCTCATAATCAAGCAATCAATTGGGAACGAGCAGATAAAGAAAATCATTCTTAGCCCTAATAAGGGGCAAATATAGTTAATAAGTCATAATATACAAACCCTCACACCCCCTTGCGTCCATGAGCTTTTGAATTTCAAAATGAACAAATTGCTCAAATCCAGGATTCAAACAACTCCTGTATCACATATGTGCTATCGTTTTGGCTTTATAGGGAGTCCAATGTACATAGGTAGGTTGACATTTATATCAATGTAAAATACAAGCCTGGCGTGTCCCTTTGTACCACAAGAAGCCTTTTAAATCATAGTAGTACATACATAGGAAGGTTATAAATATTCTACTACAGAACTTGCATAAATTATTTTAGTTTTTTATAAAATAATATTTTGTCAACTCTCCTATATATTTTTTTAATATAAATTTTGTAATTCTTTTGGATGAGACGTACGTATAATATATAATATGTACTCCACACATTGCAATATTTTTTGATTAATGATGAGAAATCAACAAAAATTTAAAAAAATAGTTGAGTTTTCAGCCGTTTGAGAGTGCAATATGTATGTATGCAAATAATGAATTTTGAGTATTGTTTAATCATAAATAGCTTTAGGGGTCAGAATAAACTTTTTAATGAATGTATTGTCAAAGTTTTCCGTCTGTATACTATACATATATATATATACATATATACGTGTCATCGACTTTTCCTTATTAATTTATTAATAACTTTTGGTCACTAAGCTGTAGCCTTACTAATGAACATATATGTGAATGTATGCCTATAAATATTGGGGGAATGCTTTGTAAACAGATGTTTTATTTTATTATAACTCTTAGTATGATTTTTTTCTTCATCTTATTATTATTATTAGACAAGTCATAATGATTACATAGCTACTTTATTAAAGGATTGCATGTAATCAAGACATAAATCTTGATGGAAACAACAACAACAAAGAACCAAGAAAAATATTAAATTACATTGTATTGCTAACTCTAACTCTTGAATTCACTTATATGTATATATATATATATATACAAATGTCAATGAAGAAACCATCTGTCAATATGTTTACATATGTACACATATAATACCATAATAAGAAAACATCTATATACACAAGAAAGAGAGTCATAGCATAATAATCAGGCACAAAAGGATCTTTTTCAAAATGATAAGAGCTGTAGGAGTAACGACAACCAGACATATGTACATAAATTTACCTTGACTTTACTTTCCTTCTTTTATATGTATGTATTCCTTTATATGTAGGTATGTATATGCTATGAAATATATGTACAGTTGTAGACGTGCATTATTGTGCTTCTAATATGACAAAAGAAGATGTCAGAAACAGGGATTTACCTGATATCAAAACCAGAAAGACATGATGCAATTACTTCCTTTGAGTCTCACAATAATACGTATTTTCTATTAATGTATGTATGTTGCATTCAATCCACTTTGTATGAATGGAGTGTGGGGACGTATGAAACTCAATGGGAGTCATGGGCATAGAAAGTCAATAGAAAAATCAGTAGAAGGCAAAGTAGTCATTTCAAATTGACATTTGCAACTAGATTAAACATTTCAGTTAAGGAGGGACAAGCGGTATATTCAAATTTGCAGGGGTGAGTTGATATACTGAAAGGTGTTTGCTATGTAGTGTATATCTAGTCTCGTAAATATTACATCTCTCCAATAGATTGACTTGCATATGAGAATGGAGATCATAGTAAATTAGCAAAGAATGAAGAACATAATGTACAATCCAAAAACTGAAGTTCATCAGGGCTCCACGGACTCTATTTGAAGCTGCATAAGCCAAGCATCGCGGATGTGACATCTGCTGTGAATGATTTGATTTTTTTCTGCTCCAATGTATCTGGAACATAATTTTTTGTATCGATACTCTTTGTTCCATTTTTCTATATGACCACGTCAAGACGTTCTTCTGTAATATCAAACTTACTGCCACTGGTCTTAAAAGAGCCACATGTGGCTCGTGAGACGCAGGTTGAGTATCACTAGAGTTTTCTTGTGATTTATTGAATTTTATTTGACTCTGGTATGGTCTTTTTAATTCAAACTATTGGATGAATATACATATATATACGCACTAACCAAGAAGAACTGTCAACAGCTCTTTGATTCCCTTATCAGCTGTAATAATGTCTTTATATTTCATATCTAGCTGTTTATATCGTCAAAGATACCAAGAGTTCAAATATTTATATACGCCTCTCCAAACCCAACAATAAAACATTCATAGCTCCATCTGTAATGTTTATTCTTACTGATCCTTTGTATATGCTTTTATCATTAAGAGTAAGGTTTCCATAACTTTGTCAAGTATAAAACGTGCATTTTGCATATTTTACCAAAACAAGATTCAATATATTATATAATGTTTACTTTTTTATTAAAATTATTTTTTTTCCAGTTCCTTTAAATGCAATTTTCGGCACTCCTGAAGGATTAATCAGAGTGCACAATTAATTAATATAAATATTTATAATTAGTAGATACAAATGTAGTTTTAAATGAGAAAAAAAAACATCCTTACTTTTTTTTTTTTTTAATTTAAGTCTACAAATCATTCTAAGGAAGAAATAAAGTCCAATACCCACACATTTTAATATTTCAATTCGTAGATATGCGTTAGTAAGTTTCAACCTTATAAATACCTGGATAACTACAGGTCAAATAAACCAAATTTTAGTTAATAACAAGTAGAAAACTCTGAGATTTAATCGTCTTAAAAGACTATCAAAATTTATTATCCACACACACCCCTCCAAAAAATTTGTAACCGCTTTTAAAAAAAAAATAAAACCATGATAAATGAGTGTGTATGGAAACTGAGGCTTATGAATAAGCCAGGTCAAAGGTTAAGAAAAGAAAGGAATAAGAAATGCCTGGTGTAATTTCCCCTTATATGAAGAAACATTCAGAATAATAATTTTAGCGAACAGCTTTTGTGCCTCTTAAGTATATTCATATTTTTGTATACATACACACTCAGGTAGAGAGTATCCTTGCTCTAAATATAATAATTTTAATAGTTGAAAAATCATATATACACACACGCACACACGCACACAAGAAAAAAAAACCTAACACGCTTCGAAGAGAGTAGTTTCTCCCTTGAGAAACATATTCAAGATGGAAGATGAGGAATTGTGTGTGAGACTTCATTCAAAAGTGAATTATACATGGTTTTTTTTATTATTATTATTATTTTCTTTATTCCTGTGTGTGTGTTTTTTTTTAATTTATTAGATACACGTTGTTGTTGTAGGCTCTATTGCTTATGGTTTTATATTATTATATTCATTTATTTGTATTTGAGCTTTATATATAATATACTATATATATATATATATATATTTAGACTTTATAACTCGAATGTGTTTTTTTATCCATTTATATATATATGTATATACACATAAATACTAGATGAGTCGATGAAAGTTCTGTATAAAAAAAAGGGATCGTTTTTTTTTAGTTCTAGTATGTTGTATGCGTGTAGATATCTACATAAGTAGCAGACAGAGCGATGTATCATTTTCATATGTTAAATGCTTACATAATGTGAATACAAATTTTATGAGAAGAGGGATTTGAGAGAAGAGGGTTTCTTCTTAGTCTTTCTAGTTCATTACCAACACTCTACATATATATATTTAGTTTTGACATATTCCAATATATATATATATATATATATATATATATATTATAGCTGGATATAATACCCATTTTCTCATCATAAGATACATGTGAGAGCTTATGAAAAAAGCTGTCATTGAGTGCAGGTTTACAGTCGTTGTGTTTACTTCTATCTACTTGCATATGTAGAGTGTGCACTCAATACTCCATTCTCAAGAGGGGAATCTTTAGCTCTAAAGCCCCTACCAGACACATAGTGAAAGTTATCTCACTCTTAAATCCTGATTGCACTGAGGCTTTCTTTATGTGTTCACATTTTTCTGCAGAAGTAGGCAATTCGAGGTTTCTATTTAGAAATATGAACAGTGTACATATGATAAAATCAGTAACTTCTGGTAATATTACATAAAAGAGAAAAACAATTGTTTTTGTTTGTCAAACGATTTAGTTTTTTTGTTCTTAATGTGTATATATTTAAGCTGCTGATGGTTTTATTCAACTTAAGGAGCCTGATATATCCTGCATCTTGCATCAAAAATAAAATAAAGAGCTTACAGTTAAGTTTAACTCAACACATACCAGAAGATTGTCACAAATAATCTATTTGGATGCTTCAGGGTTGATCATTATTAGTAACAAAGATGGATAATCTAAAGGTATTACGAGTTTTGAGTTGTATACTTATGATCTCAAAGAGTCCAGCAGTGTAAACATTCTGTCCTTTTATAGTAGTGAGTGGAAACATTTATAGGCTACTACCTATCAAATGAATTGCCAGATGTATGCCTTTGAATGAAAAAAAAACCACTTGGAGTTTGCAGTTTATTGTTCAGTTCATTTAGATGAGCGTTGATTTTTGAATTCAAAATATATATTGTTAAGATCTGATGAATTATCTACAACTAAATAAGTGTTCCTTACTGGGAAAAGTTGTTAAATTATCAACAGATTTTTGGGATTTATTTTTTTACTCACTTTCCGTTTTTGGAGGAAAAGGTTGAGACTTACGATACAGAAAACGTTGTGTCCAGTAATGATATAACACAAATATGGATACAAATATTAATCATAGTCTATAAAATAAGGTTTTATATATGTAAAGTGCCGCCTTCAAATGAAGTAACAATTAACATATTTTTGAAAAAGATACACATGTTTATTGGATTTTCTCAATCAAAGCGTTGTTATTGATTTTGCATGTCTAGAAGTCAGTTTGCTATTTGGTTCAAAAGTAATGAATGTAAATGAGATAAAATCTTTTTGAGGTCTCTAAGTAACTTTCTAATGTGCAACCATAAAGTATTCTTATAAATAATAATATAAAGAAAAGAGCTCCATGTATGTATGTATGTATTTTTAACAAAAGGGGAAAAAATATTAATAAAATGCATCGAAATTTGCACATATTTACCCATACAAAAAAAAAAAAAAAAAAAGATTGGCAGGTTTGACTTCATATAGACATACATATATTGAAATTTTATATGTTTAAATACCTATTTAAAAGCATCAAACTTTCCTTCACATGCTGTTCTTTATGTGAGTAACACAAATATAAACGCAAAAAATAAACAAATGGATTTGTATAATTTGTCTATCATTTTTTACTGAATAAAAAAACAAAATGACTCTGGAAATACAAATTTGTTAACTGAATTATTTGAAGAAAAAACACACACTAAGCATTATATAATAAATATAATATATATTCTTTATTTTTAATTCCTTCCTTAGCAATTGAATGATTTGCCTGATGATGAATTTTTCTTTCTTATATAAGGATATTTTCATAGTTTTATAATAACACTGTAGTATATTGAGTTCAAGAGGGCAAGAAATAGAAAATGACAATACAAACAAAAAAGGAATCTGCGTAAGACACTCAACTTAAAGAATAAAAATTATTCAAAATTTTTGTCTAGCTTGCTCAACACATTTTGTGGACTTTTGTTGTTGTTGAAGCTATCGATTATTATTTAATATATTGAATCATAAACGATTGATTTTTTTTTTTTTTTTTGATAAATGTAAAAATATACATCAAATATAACTTGACATAAATTATTAGTTCAAAACAAACAATCCACTTTGCATAGCCCTAAAAAAATAAAATCATTAAAATAATAAATGTGTACTATAGTCCTTCAAAGAGAAAAATATTTTTATTTTACTTTTCTTACAAAAAAAAAAAAGGCCTTTTCTATGTTTTATTTAACTTTATATAAATATATATATATATATATATATATATATATATATATATATATATGCCTGCCATGTTTGTAGAAGTAAGGAACAGAATTTCAATTTTTATAATACATTTTTACTCCTAGTTTTTTATTTGTAGGTTATATGTATGTATATAAAAGTAAACTCAAAATTCTTTTAACATTTGATCAAAACGAATCAGGCTATTTCATATATCTAAA
The DNA here is from genome assembly GCA_963680855.1 of Lepeophtheirus nordmannii. Classification (NCBI taxonomy): domain Eukaryota; kingdom Metazoa; phylum Arthropoda; class Copepoda; order Siphonostomatoida; family Caligidae; genus Lepeophtheirus; species Lepeophtheirus nordmannii. Next base: position 27,007,474 of record OY804519.1, on the reverse strand, counting down.
TATATGTATATTTTATTAACATGTAGGAATGGTATTCAAAATGCTTTTTCTATAAGATAAACAACATACGGTGGTTTATGCTTAATTAAAAACAAAAATTCATTTTTTTAAAAAAAAAGTTTTTTTTTTTAAAGGCAGGATGAAAGGGAAGTCTTATTGGATTGGTCGTCCATTAATGATTTGAAAAGGAGATGCTAGAATCATATACATATATAAGTATATAAGATCTATGTTATACGTATAAGGAAAACATATTTGTGACTGTGAAAGTGCTTGGAAAGTAAGTAGTTAAAATTGCTTTAAAAAGAATGGTTTCTACATAATAATAATATACCAACAAAGCACTATATTGCAGCAGCTAGGGCTGAAGAATTTAATTAAATTTATCGAAATATACATTATTAATATATATATATATATATAAAGGTATAAGGTAGAAAGGTATTATTATTATAGGAGGAATGAGGCCTTCAAGATTAGAGATGATGCCGATAAATGAAAGTGTATAAATGATTAATTAAAAAAAAAATCTTAAAAAGGCTGTTACATCAGAAATTATTATAAGTTATAATGTAATAAGATATTATTATTATTCGTACATACATACATACATATCTTTGTACCTCGTAGTGAGAGCACTTTCCTTTTTCTTATTAGTTTTATTAATTATACGTCGTTTTTTGGCCAAGTTTAAAAAATGAATTAAAAGTAGTCGCATTTAAGTATATGTATAGAGAGAATAATTAGCGTAAGCTCTAAGGCTTTCAAGCCTACGTGCTACTAAAATCAATTATGTTTTTAGGCATTTGTTGAGTGCAGTCCTTTGTATGAAAGCTTTTCCCTAGGTACTCGCTCGTGTCTATGATTGAGATGGGATTCACAAAATTTTTAATACAGTGGAGTCCCTTTCTAACGAGATTGACTCTAAGTAAATTAGCTATATAATGAGCAATTTTAAAAATTCTTTTAGTATTTTTATTCTTCTTATTTAGTTTCACAAGCTGAGTGATAAGAGAAGAGATTCTTGTAATCAAAAGTCTGGGTTACATTACAAATTTTTGTGCGCTTAAAATTTGGTTATTGAGGGAGAAGGAGATAAAATAAGAGAGAGAGTTAAATCATATTAATTCTGGCTATAGAAATATTGACCAATCAATTTACCCATAATGATTTTCCTCTCATTTGCATTTGTGAAGGATTTTTTTATGGACTCTTAGAAGTCAATAGCACTCTGTTGCTAAAATATAATACTGGATCGTATGAGATACGTTACTAATGCGATAGTTCAAGTGCTTTCCCTTTACTCTCATTCTTAAGAGACTCGACTTTATAAGGTTAGTAACATATGTATAAGTACAGAAATATATATCATTTACTAAACATTATCAAATACATCATTGTCTAGCTAGCAAAGACGCCAAAGTATGAGCATTGATTGGAAGCTATAATCATAAACATGAGATCACTAGTCATTTTGTTGTTTTATGAGCGCTCAATGACGATGAAGTCGAGATTCTTATTATTTTTTTCTAGATAGTATTGTCACTTATTCTCCATTTAATGATTCTTCTAAAGATTCAAATACTACATATTATTTACTTATGAGCTAATTCATAAACTCCGTGGGTTAATTCGATATAGCAGAATTTATATAGACGTGAAATGCACAATAAATACATAGCTAAAAAATGCTGTGTATCGAAAAAAGAAGTACTTATTTACATGATAATGGTACCTTCAAAACGTTAAATACTCCAACATAATTGATGAACACACCTTAGTTGTTCATTTCGAACTTCTTCTTTTTGGAGGAAAGGTGGAGAGGGAGAATGTTTAAAATGTTATAAAATTATTTTATATTTTAAAAATACATACTTTGCAGGCGATAGAGGAAAAAACCCTTTAGTTATTTTATACGCCATGTTTATATATTGTTATTTTTATTTTTTTTGTTTAAAAAAATCCATACATTCATCAAATTCACGCATATCAAAAGTGTATGTGTTTTTTTGCTTTTTTGAGCTGATATAAATATACTTTATATGTATGTATGTATGTATACTACTGTTTGTTTACGTCTATTATTTTATTGAAAAAGTTGATTTTTTAATGTATGTAAGTTGGGAGCTATATGTATGTATTTTTTTTTTCACTTTGATAAGATGTATGTACGTATGTACTATATTATACTCAAATAAATGAAAGGAGGGAGAAAAGAAAAGAAAAGAAATTGAAAGAGGGAGAAAGCAAATCGAAAAAAAAAAAAAACTTTTTTTTTTATCAATTGAACTTTTTATGAAATAAAATTTAAAAAAAGTCTAAAGTAAAATTTTTGTATTAAAATATAAATTAGGGGTAAATATCAAATCAGAACCTTAATCTTTTGAATCCTTTATTTTTATAAAGAATCTACAAACATACATACATAATTACACATGAGGTATATTTATCATACAAATATCTTTTATTGTTTATTCTTATAAACGGAAGAACTTTGTATATTTATACATATATAAATGTATTTGACAATTCTTTTACTGCACACTCACACAGAACAAAACAAAACAAAACAGAAATGTATTCGACAATTGTTTTCATTATTATTATTATTATTATTATATATGTATGTGTATTTGGGTAGGATATACAATTTACGACCACAAAATCCTATTAAGTGTCACTGATATCTCACTTCCAAAACATTATTAGACTCTCATTGGAGTATGTATGAAACTAGAAGGGTCTTTTTTCCTTTATAAACGAGAAGAACAAAAAAAAGAATATATTAAATTCCACCCTTTGATTATTTATATAGTAATTTTTGATATTTGAACTCTAATCTATGTATACCAAAAAATTAAGGATTGAAAGTGTATTTCAGGGCATTGAGTGCATTGAGATCTCTAAAGTGATTTAAAAGTTCTAATTGGGATCATTTTCAACTGATTTGATTTTTATAAATAGCTAGTAAGCCATATTTATACATACGAAGATATCTTTAAAAAATTACTAAAGATCAGTCTCAGAAAAATCTTGGGAGATGTGTCAAAGACAATTGATCTGCATAAAAAGCATTTTAGTGTATGTTTTATTTTGAAATAGGCTTAAAATATGTTTTAAGTGTCTTTCCAAAATTGCTAAATTCTTTTCGATTCAGAGAAAAAAGAAAATTGAGGATGTGATCAAATTAAGCACAGATTTATTATTGAAAAAATATTCAAAAATTGTTTATTGGATAGACAATTTTTCACCGTTAATTGCGAAAATATTTTACAAATACATATGTATGATTTTTATGCAAAAATTTGTTGTGTGGAACTCCATCCAACGTTTCGTAAAGACATAATCAAATAGAGCCTTTTCACATGAAATCCCCAATCGCAAAATTTACCATCTTGAAGGAGGAATGAACAATTAAACTTTATAAGAGTAAAAATCCTTAAGATTATTTAGGAACATTTGTATATTTTATTTAATAACTACGTATATATACAACTATCGCTTGAATACGACGTCATATTTGTTTCATTATACAGTCTTTGATGTGAATAAAAGTGCAAAATCCCACTAATGTCTTTTTTAAAAAGACAAATATGTAGTTCTATACAAACATTTTACTTTCATAGTAATTTTTTTAGAAATTCCTTTAGAGTACCCAAAAACCATGGTTGATAGACGAAAAAGATAATTATTTTTATGACGAACTTCATAAAAAGGGATGGAGGGCTTTTATGTATTTTTTTTAAATCACAAAAAAATTAGAATTATTTTTTAAAAAAATGTTTTTCGTTCATCTGAGCCTTTTCACATTCGTTAATGGGACTAGTGTAGAAATATGTGGCTTGGAATTCCTTCTGTATGACAACTATGATTTCGTAATTAGCATATCACAGTAAATTTTATTTAATGACTTGATAAATGAAAAAAGTGTGTACATCTATGCAAACTGTTGTAAATGTAAATAGAATAACAGGTTGTTATTACAGGGCTGTCAACATGATGTTTGATTAGTGGTAGTGGTATGGGGGGGGGGGGTATAGGTATATCGTAAAAAACTTAGAAAAACTCAGCATGCTTGAGAGTTTCAAAAGAAGTAGTAGTTTATCTCCTATTAAACCTATAATATTGTATACATAATGAAACATTCTAAAATGAAATTGTTTATGCACTTTTATGAAATAAGAAACTTTTATGTATTTTTCTACATAGGCAGTCTCATACAAATGTACATATTTCATGTTAGGCCTGTATATGTATCTATGTAGGTCTGTACTTAGAAGGTATCGCAAAGAACATACATTTTATCTCGTGTCTATAGAGAGGAACATTTAAGCCCTTATGTACATATGCATGTTTTATAACTTTCTATTTTATGATTATTTAGCCAGACTGGATTATATTTATGTATTTACCAATAATACAGACGTGTAGTCTCATATGAGAAAATATAATTTACCTACATACATATTAATGGCAAAGAATTATGTATGTATATACGTATATATATATATATGCATTGAGACAATCATGTATTATGATAATTATTACAGTAGATGTAATTCCTTATGAGAAAGACATGTATGCAATAAAATAAGTCTTGATATTTATATGCATATGATCTTGCATTTTCCTAGGCATTGTTCATAGTCAAAAGCAAACATGGGCTAAACTCCTTTTTGAGTATTATTTACCCACATATACAATTTATAGAGTTTTTTGTATTCTTTGAATGAGATAAAGAAAAAATTAATCTTATTTTTCATCAATTGAATACGCCATGATTTAAATCAAATGACAGAAGAAAGTCGTGTGTATTTTTTTTTAAATTTGATATAATTACATATAATATGTATTAGTATTGGTGATGTAGTTAACGAGACTAATTTTTGATGATTTTGGTCTTGTTTTAGTCTCAACATTCAAAATCTTGGTCTATATCCTTAAAACTTTGATCTCGACCTTGGTTTTGAAGGTTTAAAATCTTGGCTTTGATTAATCATTAAAGGAAAAAAGTTATTTACTCTATTAAAATAGTTTTTAATAGCTGTTTAAAGATGAGGTCACAGGAATTATCCAATGAAAAAATATATACTAAATTACATAATTCAATTTAACAATCAGAATTTATTCAATCAAAAGATAATAATTTGTTTTTATAGCTCTTTATTTGATTGGATTAGAGCACAAATAAATATTAGGACAATGTAGTTTATTTAGTACCTACAAAGCTGTAATATTTCAAATTTACTGTAACTGGTTAATATGGTCTTGACTAATTTTGCAGTTTTTAAATTATATTTTTGTTCATGACCAATCAAAGATAGTACATAGACTATTAAAGGAAGCGAGAATGTCCGCCAAATCTTGTGCTGTAAAGTTTGGATACAAAAATAATCAGGAATTCAATTCCCAAACTTGAGGCAAAATGAAACATTGTGCTTCATATAACTTTTGTAAAGAAATGACCACAGAGACAGTTGGAACAACCTCCAAGTTTTCTCGTCATTTAGAGAAGAATCATTAAGAGAAGTAAGTAAAATATAATTACTCTGATTAAGTGCTGGTTTATTGTCTCACCAAATGTGTTCTCGGGTCTTTGTATAACTTTTATGAAAGCAGTGCCACAACCAGAATTTGGTAATTATAAGTCCATAAAAAATACATATGAACACAGTAATTTGTATTCCAGTAACGCACTCACCCCAGTGGGAGGAGGAACAATCATCTGATAGGATAGAACTGATAATTTCTGCCCCTCAAGTGACAGGAATGTATGAGAGGCCAATGATATTTTAATAAGTTGTATACTTTTGATGTTTCTTTAAAAACATATTTATAAAAACCTAGGTCATTAATAATTAAACTCTTGTCTGAACTTTGATTTTTCTAAGTTTCATACAGCACAGGCTAATAATTTTTTTGCCCGGCGGGCTTTATAAAGTCAATCTTTTTGTTAATAACTTTTTTACAAAAGTGGCAAGAGAATAATATAAAGATATTATCAAAAGGAATTGATAGACGCGTTTGCTCTTGGAACAAAAAATATAAGTTATAATTATAGGATAAAAGGTCTTGGAAAAATTAAACTTATTAATCTTACATTAGACGTACAAACCCAGTAAGTTACGCTACACATACAACATGAATATGTATGTTTTTAAATAAATGAACAATTCATGCAAATTTTTATAATGACGATAAAAGGATAAATAATGGATTAGTTAAAAAAAATTCAAAATTCTAATCATTAATTATTATGTGGGTTAATTAAAAAGTATCTATCCTATCGTTCTATTCATCGTAGCACTCAAAAGAATGAACTGAAAAGTATATAAATTGAATATAAAATGACAGCTTTTGTCATAAAAATTGAAAGAAAATAATTTGTATTTTATAAGGATCTCACTATCAAATTTTTTTAGGTTACTACGTCTAGTTATTGATATAGTTCACAATTGTAGTTTAGGTGCTATAAATTATAGTTTTTCCATTACTGTATCTATATGAAACTTGGATCCTTCAATTTATTCCAACAATAGAAAAAAAATATAAAATGCAGTCGAAAGAATAGACTGAGTAGGAGGCAAATCGGTTCACATCTGGATTGAAAATACCCTACATTGAATCACAATTGCTAAAGTTAATGGATTTCTAAAGTTTCAGTGAAATCCTTTCAAGGCATAAGGAAAAATATTCCCAATTTTTTGTTAAATGACAGCTACCATTTTCATGTTTAGGAATAAATAAGTTAATGGTGAAATGGCACATCATGATATCCCTCCATGATTAGTTTATTTTCCTTTCATCGGTGTTCTATCACAAAACATGAAACACATATCTAAAGAGTGAACTACATGAAAACATATAAATCTTCCATTGCTCATTCATGAGCCATACAAAATATCATTTCACATTTGTATTATTGCTATATACATAGAGTTGTCGAAAAAAAAAAAAAATTCCCAGCCTACATACATATAACGAAATTACTTTCCTAATAATGTCAAAAATACTATGGAAATCACAACAAACAGAAGATCATAGGTAAAATGAAAAAGAAAGGCAGTGTATTCAATAAAGACATACACACAAATATCTTGGAGGCTCCTAACGAACAAGATTTGTAAGGGATTGGCACTTGCAAGGAATCTATTTTTTTTTTCATCTTCAAAAACACATGATTCATTTTAATATTCATGAAAAAATTTGAATCAACATACGTCATAATTATCATAATGTAACGTCACAAATCCCTGACCGATACAATATGTAAATACTATGATTTAAGAAACTGAAAAAGTTAGAATACACGAGTGAGCCTTGAATAGATTCTACACATCACTAACGATAAGTTATATACGAACATATAACTTTGTATAGTGTGTAGTAGGCCTAGATATATGCATGAAATAAAGTAATCAAAGTCATAAAATGACTAAAAACATCAAAATACTTGGATTTAATTTGAAAGGAAACAGAAAATCATTTTGTACAAAACTAAAAAATTATTGACTCTGAATCCTTCAAACATCTCTCTATTTATAGAATATATATATATACGAGAGCAACGTACTCGAAAACTATTTCTACAACCAGCAAAAAACATAGGTTTTCATGCGTCAAGATCCCTCTGGCATGCCATATACTTTTTTATTAAAGCTCCATGCATACATATATTTATAATTGATTGCCTTAGAGGCTTTCATCGAATGTGTAGTTATTTTCAATGTACGTGTATGCATCGTAAAAAAAGAAAGAAAGGAACAACCTTATCAAATTTGAGTAGTACCATATTTTATTCATTAATAACTCAAAGAAGAAGAAAAAAAAAGTTGATGATGGGGAATCACATTGCACTCAAATAAAGTTGTAGAATTCTAATAACATAAAAATAACATGAAACTTAAAGTCATTAAAGTCATCTTTTGAGTAGCTCAAAATAATAAAGAAAATATGTATTCAAGGCTTACTAAAAAGAAAAAATAATAATAATAAAAAATTAAGAATAACATATGTAAAAATGTACATATAATATATACAATATGGTAAATATAAAGATCAAACAAAAAAAAAAAAAAAGAACTCAACACTCTTCTCTCAAACTCCTTTTGATATATATATATATATATATGTAAGCAAAAATACACAAATTACGTAAAGTATCATCTATTACTTTTAAAGGCTCTAGTCTTTTGAATATGCTTCTTTGTCTTTGGTTAGTTCTATTTCCACATTATCTAATTCTTTTTGCTTTTTGCTTTTTTGTAAAAGTATATCTTATACAGAATTTTTCCTTCTTAAAGAATTAAGTTTCCTCCTACACTTTGAGATATTATGCTTTAAAAATGAGATTTGACTAAGTAACTACTCAAAGCAATTGACTTTGGCAGAGGTTCATGCCAAAAGGAGGGGGGGGGGCGCATGATAGAGGGTTTCCTAATTAAATTAAAATTGTTTTTTTTTTGTTATTAGTTTTATACAGTATGGCTGTAGGTAATCAATTTTTGTAAAGACAAATTACGATTGTCTGATTAGAAAATGAAAAAAAAAAAAAAAATTGGTACTGCTGTTCTATTTTTGTTATAATTTGAAATGCATTTTTTATTAGATTGTTGCCCTTAGTATAATAATTAAAAAAATTCCTACTAGATTTGCTCTAGATTTTGTTAAAAATGCATAATGTAATTATGAAATAAATGTATGTAATTATAATATTTTCCCTTGTACAAAGGCTATTTAAAATGTAGAAAGCTTTCCCTCCCTAGACCTGTAACACATTTTTTTCCATTCATACATAAATCATAACAGGTAGCTGATATTAACTAAATATTTTCTATTAATAGATCCATTTGTCTTACTCCTTCCTGCCTTATTCTTGTACACTACTAAAGTTCCGTAGGTGTTTATATGGCCTGGACTTCTTTTAAAATGATTTTTTTTTACTGAATCACCAGGAGGAATAAAGTTTGTACAATAATAGACGAAATGATATTTCATTCATTGATCTAATATTAGATAAGCGCAGCTGGTTTTCAGCTAGTATGCATATAAGTACATTATTTGATGAATGAAACCTTTTTCTTTTCTTTTTTTTTCATCATTTCAAAATAATATACCTATAGTACAACATAGTAGATAGCTAGGCCTACATACAATACAAAAGATACATAATCTGTTTCATCTTTTTTTTTATTATAATCTTGATAGATAAAAAAAGAGGAATAATTGTTTTTGTAAATCATGCACATTATATGTATATATATATATATTAATGTTATGTATACAATTTGAGGCAAAAATAGAACAATGCATGTATGTTGAGTGGAATTATAAGCAAAGAATTGCAAATGATACCCCATTATACATACCATATACAATCATATGTATATTGATACAACCTCAAATATCAAAGTCAATAAAAATGTAAATGAGTGACATTCAAAAAAGAGAGAGAAAAAAGCTACGTTTCCAATTTAACCAAATCAGAAGAAAAAGTGATGAAGAACAATCGTATGTACCTTTTCATGATATGTTGTGTACATACATATTGTTGTATTCCTACACTAATCCATTTTTGACTAATTAATTAATGGACATGTTGATGCATATCAGTGCATTGAGATGACTGGAATTACATCACTTTTAATTAGATAATATGATAATTAGATTAAATGAATTGATAAAAATGAAATAGTTGATTTTTAAAATGCTGGATGAAATGCATATACTGAAATCAGATTTTATGTTATGAATAAATTTCAACTTGTACTATGTATTTATACAAGTTAATACTCGTTCATTCATAATAAAAACAAGAATGAAATTTGTATTATGGAAAAAAATAATGGTCCATATAAAAACTCACCCCCCCCCCTGGATTTGTACTCCTGGGGAATACTGATTGGAGTACAAATTATGGATTTCTCTCTTAACGCCATTCGATATTTAAATGAAATGACTTGGTTTGAAGACATTTAAAATATGTTGCATCAAAATGACTATGGCTAACTATTAATAATAGTATTAGATCAGATGATGATAGCCCCTGGAGTAGAATATATTTGTGCCATTCATAAATTTTTAGTTGGAAACTTTTTGAATTAACAATCTACATATATACTATTTGTACCTATGTAGATATCAACTTTTATAAATTTGCGAATAATTTGTGAACGCAAATCTTTAATATATCACTCGTCAGATGGTCTAGGTGCAAAAATAATTTCTTAGATAAAGTACAAAGGAGTTTTTTCTTCTTTTACAGTCTCTCTCTATCTCATGATTGCCTTAGATATTCATATTTCCAAACGAATCTGGGTAGTTGTTTTATTATTGCATGTTCGTATTACCGGCATGAAATGCTAATATTTCTAAAATGCAAATAACTTGCGGATCAGAATATTGAATACATCATTATCAGTTTTTTGACTTTAATCATACATTTTCCCCTCATAAAAATAAAAAAATAATACCAGTATGAGGAAATATGAGACCTCTCTCTCTCAAAAAAAAAAATGTCAACGGACTGGTCATTTTAAATAAAGAAAAGCTTCCTTTTTTGTTTCAAAAAACCTACTATACGATGAATGATGTGATTTGTTGAGCCACCAACTTAACAATTTTGTAGAATGTTTTATAGATTTTAAGACTATCTTTTGAATTGATATGTTTCATGTCTTATATTCTACAATTTGGTTTTTGGTCTATACATGGTTTATAGAATATTAAGAATAGTGTACTTATAATATTCAAACTTAAGATTTCATAACATTAACGTATAAATATATATGAGAAAAATTTACTTTAAAGTTTAATATATTTAATATGTGTTTATTAAACATCGAAATATGTGACTCCAACAAAAGCTGAATATATGATACTAGTACACACTTTCTTCAATCAATAAAAGAGGAAAACTCTCTCACTTTGAAAGCAATTTGAACATCATAAATCATGGAAGGAAATAGATACCCTAATTTGTATGGTAAATTTGAATTTTTTGAATATTTTATGTATAATATCCTAAAAATTTGATTCATAGCTTTAACACTAGAAGTCCTAGATGCTTTACTAGAAAGAGCAACCGTAGGTAGTCATTTCTATGTGGTTCTCAAGACCAATTAGAGTCTTACTACTGTCTCGATCTCGGATGAAGTCATATTGACCACATCTCTAGTGTCTATGTTCGGAATTGAAAAAAAGATATATATTTCAAAGTTTAGTTCACTACTTTAATGTATGTAGTTCTTCATCGTATAAATATGAATTGTATTTTACTTACAATAGTTATGTGAGTCGAGTGGGATTCTGAAGTTTTGTGATTAAAGCTCATGGGCAAATTTTTTCTGGATGTTTTACATGGGATTCAGAATATGTCGAGTAATTGAGCTCCGGGTTTCTACTCCATTCTACTCCAACTTTTTATGCAATTTAACTTAAAAATCATACGAAATAAATACACCTAAAGGAGAAGTCAAGAATCAGTTTTAAAATCGACGATTTTGACTCAAAAATCTCCCTTTATATTTTTTAAATGATCGAACCTGTCACAAATGATTCTTAAAGCCTTGGAGTTTGTTTTTCTCTCCCCCATCCCCTCAATGCAGCCATGCATTCATATGCACCTACATATAAGTGAAAGTTTTTCCTATAGCATTAGGATAATATCAAAGGAACATATAGAGAATAGTCTGGGAAGGAATTGAAGTTTGTGTAAAATAAAAAAAACAAAAAAAACACACAGTTTAGTTTGAGGTAAAGAATTTAAATTAGAGTTTTGCAAGTTATGCAAGAATGTTTAATATATTCACTTACGAATGTATCTATGTAGGTACAGGCATTGCTACAAAAGTATGTGGGCATATACATATGTACATTTGTTCTAAGGAAGTGTGTAAATTTATCTGCATTCCAGAGAGAATGAACATGAAATTTCATAATTTTTACATGTATGTATAATCAAACGACTTAAGGAAATAAATTAATTAGTTAAATCTATAGGATTTTTATACCAGGAAAGGTAATCACAAGGATTGGAGATTGTAATATATTTACATTTGATGACAATCCGAATGGAATATCCCTGTTATCAATGTTTGTACCCCTGGAAACTTTCTTGTGAATCCCTAATTGTTCACAAACCCCAAGAAAATACTTTACTCTAAACTTATATATAAATATATATTTATGGGTAAAAGTTTGTTTTATCCCTGAATAAAGCCTCCTCCAAAATGGCTGACTACTAAAATGATGACATCATGGGAAAGTTATCTTTTATATATTTATATATATACATATATATCGATTGAAATAAACTCAAAATAATTATGCCTTTTTGATCACATACATTACTAATTTTCATTTCAGGTAAGCTGTTAGTTAGTACAATTGATGGTTATGCTGTGATTTGGTAAGCAATTTGAAGGGAGAAGTAAAGTTCATTATATATTCCAAACATGACTATTTAAAACAAATAAGGGAGATTTTTGGATCTACTCATTTATATTAAAAAATCATAGAGCTTCATTTTGATTAAAATAAAGTTACAAATAGCAGTGTTAGACCCAACAAGGGTCTGTAATGATATTTAACAAAAACATGATGAAGGATCATTCATATGTTGATCTCAACAAAAGTAAAAGGAGATCTACATTTTTTTTTTTTTTGCTTTTATCTATTTTTCAAGATTTTCAAGAGACTCTTGAAGGTTGTAAATGAAATGAAAGGACTACTCTCCCCACTCAACCTCTTGTATTATTTTGATTGGAATTAAAAATCAATTATGAGGTAAGTTATAACACTAATATCCTCATTGGCTCTCCTTATATTAACAAATCAATGTTCAAAACGATAATACATTGATTTCACAATGTGGTCATTTTAAAATATAAAGCAATAAATAACTCATTTATACAGATTAGCAAGGGTGTTAAAAAACAAAATGCAAAGTACATCTTCATATCATATGATCTGACTTTTATGCTATCTCTGAATAATTATTTCTTCAAAAAGAGAAGGAAAAAATCTCATAATTCGGTGATAGTTAGTAAATGCCTCATCCAAATGGAAGTATTTGCCTTTTAATAGTAGAAAATAGTAAAAAAGAGGTAATTTGAGTTCAATTTGTCAAGATTCAAAGCATTTATGAGAGGGCAAAAGTGCAAAAAATCGATAAAATACAAAAACAAAACACATTGTACTAGATTTAAAATTAGAAAAAAGAATATACGACTTATAGGAAAATATACTTCAAAATGAAATATCAAAAAAATAGTAAATTCAAGTGCATGTTAAGTATAACATGAAACCTTGTACATATTTGTAAATTCCTAATGAGCGTTAATAAGCAACAGATACATGCTTCCAAAATAACTTTAGCCTTTTGTAGATTTTAGCTATTTATTTATAGTAGCTTTATGGTGCTCAATTACATCAAAAATTGAATGAATAGTAATTCCGAATTAATTTTATTATATAGAGTATTAATTAAGGTGAGTAGTGTTTTGTAGTGGAAAAAAAATACAAGAAATGCTCAAAAGAACTATGTCTAAAAAAGAGAAAGTCGGTTTAATTTAGTAATTTATTTATTTACTTAGGCATTGCACTTCTTAAACTTTTATCCTTATACCTTTCTACATATGTACTAATGCTTGTTGTTTGTTCTTTACTTTACTAATTCACATATTAAATGTCACCATCATCATCAAGATGGTAAAAATATAAAAATAGAAAGGAAAAATGTAAAAATTGTTTCACCCTTCCCTTCTTTATTTTTCACATTAGCTCTTTTGATATGAACATATGTATGTATATATATATGTACAAATTCCAGTTAATTAAAAAATATTTTGAATATAACACAAGTAATTTCTGGAATTCCTATTCCCTGCGATAATAAATATATATATGTAGGGTTGTCCCAATGGGTTGTAAAGTGCTCTCCCCACATAAGATGTGCTAATTTCAAAATATAAAGGAATCTTCTTTTTTATACATACTATATATATATATATATACTTTTAATTCAAAACTGATAAGCAAATATTACGTACAAATGTATATCAAAGTACCTTGTGGCGGGAAGTGGAAGAGATATCGCTTCAATGTACTCATCCAGGGCATTCAAATTTAATTATAAGAGGTCCATTTTTTCTTTTTTCTTTTTTGAGGTATATTATGTGTTTGTTGTATTGTCCTGGATTCACAAAAAGGTGGTCTGCTCCCAAGGTTAATAGAAATACAAGGTTTTAACAGTTCATTTGTCGGACTGATTTTCAGCTTTTTACTATTTTTTTACTCAAATGATTGTTGTAAAATGGTGTTACGTCACAGACTATAAAGTTGAAGCTCCAAATTTGTGCATTTTTTGTATCCGTTCTCATTCAAATTAGGCTTCAGTTTCAAGTATATTATAATTATTATCTTTTATCAAATGTATCTCAATCTCATAGTTTATGACGTCATCTAAAGAATCCGTCTGTTTGGCTTGACCAGCAGTCAGTACGGTACATTGCTTTGAAAAGTTTAAGTCATGATGTAACCTTGTATTTATATTAGCCTTGGTCTGCTCTTGTTCTATATAGTCTAAGATGAGAGTATTTATACGTCCATGTTCATAGCAAACCGAGTGTATTTCAAATGGTAGATAAATATATTTCTATCAAATGTACAATATTTTTCTGGAAAATGGACTTTGCTCGTAGATACTGATCCTTGGCTCACTATGTGACCTTTATTACACCTTTGCTTCAAAAATATGGAGATAAAGGAGGAAAAAAATCTTAAATCAGGGTGCACAAAGTTGGCCAATTCTTATCCATTCTTTGGAGTTGTATTCCTCAGTTTTTGATTGTAGGAAATTGTTCAGAAACTGAACAATTATTAATTTAAGCTCATCCAATCATTGTTTGTAAACGCTCATAATGGGATACTAAAATTAGGCTCCAGCTTCAAATATATTATAATAAATATTATTTATCAAATGTATCTCAACATTGATGGATAAAATCAAATATTTCGAAATTAGAACAATCTTCAAGATTGACCATCGTTTGTATGACTTAGCATGTACTTGCCTCAATTACATATATACATTCATTGTATATATACTTATGTAAAGTATATATATATATATATAATGTAATGAATTAATGTTCGAATAATGATTTGAGTCATGTAAGACTATTATATATTCCTTCTGTTTTCTTTCTTTTGTCTTCTCTTCCTTTGGTCATTTTGTTCTTTTGATGACTCTCTCAATATTAACATGTACATATAACTAACTTGGTATTTATTTATTGATTCCTCCTAAGGTTTCACCCATCAATATTCCCTTCACTTCCAAAATAAACTCTAGGCTATATTTTTTCATAACAAATCAGTTTAAGAAACATGTAAAAAAAAAAAATAAGTGAGCCAATGAATCAAATAATAATGTAATGAATTGTTGAATTTAACAGTTATTGGATTTATGGGTAGCTTTTATGTTCTTTCTTTCTTTCTTTTTTTTTTCCTAATAGGTGTATAGATATTATTTCTTTCTGAAAGGGAATTTTATCATTCCAATTTAAAAAATATTTTTTTTATTGTTTTTGAGTGTTAATGCCAAAAAAACATACTTTAGTATTTTATATATATTACCTGCTACAAATTGTATCCCCTTGTGTGAATTATGATATTTTTTATTATTATTATTGATTTCTGACTGATTTTGATGAATATACATAATTGTAACATACATACATATGTAGATATTTTCATAATAGGTGTATGTATATTTAAAAAAAAGAAAAAAAAGTTTGATCTTTTATCCTGCATTCCTTTAAAAAACTCAATTTAAAAAAAAAATTGACTTTCATAATCATTCATTTAAATAAAGAGACTTCTCCATAAAAAATGATGCAGTAAAAGTATTTGTTGTATAAAATAAATATATAGACACATTGTTTTTGTTTTTATTTTCTCTCTCTCTTTATTTTTTAGGTGGGTTGAAGACGCATAAAAACCATTAACGACTTCTAATAAACGTGTGTGGCTTTGGAATATGTACTATATATATATAATACTTTTTTGTGAGTAAGGAAGGGCATGTGACTAAGTCTATGAATTATTTCATAGACTTTTCACATTATATATTTTTAAAAAAAGCAATACGTTATTTAAGCAGTGAGTTATGTACATTCATATTATACATATACCCATTTTACATATATGAATAAATTTGAACTCTTTAAGGTATATCTCTAATGGAGAGTTCTCTGTGGGTGTGTGGGGGTTTCTATGCCTATAATGTTGGTGTTATATGCAACTAATATTTGCGTTTATTAGGAAAAAATTCCCAATAAATTTTGGGAAAGGATGTCAAAGTGTATTTATGTATGTAAATAACGGAAAGGTGCTATGTTCCACGGAGAAAAAAACAAACAAAGAGGGCTTTCTTTTGAACGTTCGACATAATTGGAGAACATTATATTTAGTATCTTATCTCTGCAGCATAAATTCAGCTGAGAGAATGGAGCAATACATATTATGTAGATGTATAGATCCATGGGAGTAATTTAAGATGCTCCTTTATCTTATATAGGCCATAATACAGATAGAAAATTACTGAATATGTTTCCTCTTGAGAGTTTGTCATTATTAATTGCGCAACAACAAATTTAAAATCATATACTTGTGCCATAAATTCAGCTGGGAAGGGTAGAGTAGATAGAGCTGTTAAGACAAACGAGTCTAGATTCGATCCGTCCGTACTTCACTATGTGTATATCGTACGATTGTTCGTTTCAAGGCACTTTTTGGTAATAAAATTCATAATTTACATATGTATGACAATAATAATTTTAATAGGTTTCAACTCTCCATGTAGTACTATAAATGTTCAAATGACAATAATTGACTAAATATGATCCATTCAAAAAGAAGTGTGAAGTTAGTTACCCCTTTTGTCAAATGTAGCTAATGACAAAAGTCAGACGTCGGCTTTCATATTGACTGTCCTTATTTATGAGCTTACATCAACAGCAATTTCTATACTACGATAAACATAAAAAACAAACAGAACAAAAAAGAAATTTGTGATGAGCATTCATGTGTTAATAATCATAGGTACATATGTAAATCAACACTTTAGGATAAATATACATACATACATACATATTTGTTTTATTTAGTCTCTTCAAGCAAAAGAAAAAATAAATATCTACATATTATCTTGAGAGAGCAACTATGCGAATCAATGAAAAGATTGATTTAAAAGAGATTCCTTCTCCCCCCTCTATCTTCACATGAGCCCAAATATATTATGACAGTTTTTTGTTCAAGTTTCATGGCACTTTTTTTTTTTTGTGTGTGTTTTTTTCTTTTTCTTACTACTACTACTATTATTATTATTCTTTTTTGCTATTATTTTTCGTCAACAGAATAAATATTATATAACATTCTTGGTGTAGCTTTCATGGGCAGAATATATATATATATATATATATAGATATATATATAATTTTGTACCATAATGTTGCCTATATACCTACAAACACACACATAAATGCTAGAAAAGACCTTCCCCAGCTACCTCTACATTTCTACCTAACTACAAGTTACACATCGTTATTTATGTAGTAATATGTGTCCATCCCTTTTTTTCTCTGGTAGTTGAAAGATAACTCAAAAGCGGCTCGTTTGCAGCTAGCAATTTATGCTTATATACATATATGTATGTATATAAGCATAATCCTATTTTGTTATGCACCATATCATTCATATCTAAGATTACATTACATAAAAACAATCAAATAATGAACACTGGAGAGACACACTTACTACATATCATAAAATTAATCATTAAGAAGAAGGAGAGGGGGAGAGCAAAAAAAAAAAAAAAAGCATGTGAAAGTAGAGAGTAGTGAAA
Organism: Lepeophtheirus nordmannii; assembly: GCA_963680855.1. Taxonomy (NCBI): domain Eukaryota; kingdom Metazoa; phylum Arthropoda; class Copepoda; order Siphonostomatoida; family Caligidae; genus Lepeophtheirus; species Lepeophtheirus nordmannii. The sequence continues at coordinate 26,989,566 of OY804519.1, read as the reverse complement.
AAAAGCACATTATCATAAAACAACAATTTAAAACAAAATAATATTTGGGAACGAGGAGAGTCTACATATATATATATATATATATATATATATATATATATATATTATAATCCCTTATACATATATATATATATATATATATATATTTTAAATGTTTTATATATAATTTATAGTCATTAAAGAAAGAAGGCGAAAAAAAAAGAGAAAAAGAAGAAGTTTTGCTTTCGGTCTACATAACTACTATGTACATACAAGGCAATTAAGAAGAACGAGGAGGAGGGGGGTTGTTCATTCATTCATTACTCTTTTTTGCGGCGAGGTGAAGGAATCATGTGAAGAGTAGATATACAAAAAATAAGGTGTCTCTTCTACCCATCAAACCTTTGATCTGTTTATAGGGTTTTAGAATAGAAAAATACTAACACTGCTCAACAGTCAAAAATCTTAAGGGGCAATAGTATAATAAAAGATATTCAGTTTTGCATCCTGATTTCAAATCTGTTAGTTTTTTGTTTTTTTTTGGAGAGTCCGACGGTTTTTGAGAAATCGGACCCTACTTTTTGAGCTAATTGGGCTCTTTTTCCAACTTCAACTTCAATTTAAGCCAAGAAGGATTTTGTGTATTAAAAAATAATATTTTGCTAGTGTTTTTAATGCATTTTGAGTCTTTATTATGACCTAAAGGGACTCCTAGGAGCGTAGGAGGTGAGAGTAGGCCCAAAAGTTGGTCACATCCTTTGTACTTAAATAACTCCTAGAAAATTACATGAAATGGATTAATAAGGAATACATACGAGAGCTGTCAATTGAGATGTCAAGCGCTCGATAAAAATCCTTAATTAAGAAGAAATTATCCATCTAAATATGCAAATTTTCATTCAATTTTGATCAAAAATCCTTTAGAAATCTAAGACTTACGGTAAAGCTACTTTGGTAATAACAAGCAGAATGATTTCAGCTGATTTCGTAATCCTTCTGTGTGCTACTATTTTATTAGCTCTACCGTGAGTTTAGAAAACTGTTGAACTCTAGAAAAAAAACCTTACAGATTTGAAATCAGTGTGTAAAACTGAATAACTTTTATTATACTTATACTTCTTAGGATTTTTGATATTTCAAATTTGTCGATCTGTGTAATTATATGAAATCCATCACAAAGTCAAATCTTGATTAAATATACATTGAAACTATAAACTTAATTTATTCACCATTAAAAATTATAGGTATTTAAAAAAGTCATAACTAGTGAGTGTATACACCAAGTCGGGATATGATGTCATAAAAATATGACATATATATACTGTTGTATATCAAATTAGGTATAAATCGAAGAAACTGTTATAACTTTCTTATATTTGATTCATAAGCAGCTTTTATTAAACTGTATATTTGAGCTTATTGCTATGAAAACGAAGAAAAAAGTCATTTTATGTCATTTTTTTATTGCAATGACTTAGGCATTTTTAATTCATTTGTAATGTCTAAAACTTAACTGTTCAATGAAAGTTCTCCAGTAGAATTAAGAAGTAAATGATAGCAGCTTTTAAAAAACTAACAAATACATAATACAGCATGCCAACTGACACGATTTTTTGAACGATTGACACTAGTTAGAAAGAGCTTTTCTTTTCATATATATAGCCTTAATTGATAGAAGTTTCTTTTTTTATTTATTTTCTTAATGAGACAACTCTATAAATTTTTTTTGTTCCAATACCTGACTATAGCCGTACTTGCCTAGAAATCAGTATTTCTTTATTTTTTTCGTACCAGATCCAACTTTAGATAATGTTTTATTTTTATTTTCTTACTCTTTACTAAGTTTTTTAAACTAACTTTTATCTTATGTAAAGTTTAATGTTGATTTCAAATTGTTGATATGATCGCTCAATTTTGATAAAAGGAAATGAGCAGAAGGTAAGGATATTCTATTTCAATATATACAAAAAAATGCTTTTTGGGGGATAAATGACACCCTGTTTTTGTTTTTTTGCGGTTTTAGTAGTGAAAAGAACTTAATAGAAGCTTAAATATCTAATTTATCCTACCTTATAAATAGAGTTTCTATTACAGGAGGGCAATATTAATTTGATTTCACCTTTTTGATACATGAAAATCAGAGATTAACTGGTGAAATTTATACAGATCTGTGCCGATAAATGAAATATATACTTATATATTATGTTTATAAGTAACTATGGAACTTTTATAAATTGTTGTATATATACATGTATCAACCTCGAGTGATTTGGGCTTCAAAAAATTTACAATCAAAACAATAAATATTTTTACATAATTATATCTTTTTAAGAGCTCAATATGAGGATTTTTTAAATTATGATCCACAAATTATCGGTTAAAAACTACCCACAAAAAAAGATTTACATAACAAGATTTTTTCTTTCTTTTGTTATTAGAAAAAAAAAACACAAGCCCTAATCAAAACAGACTTAAAAACTACTTACAGAATAAAAATGCATTGTTGATGCTGCAAATTTTTACAACATGGATAAAAGAACTGATTTCCTATATGCTACATACATAATTATTTCTGCTGAAATAGTCGAAAGATAGAGTCTAAATTCATTAAGATACAATTATTTTTATGCTTCGTTTTCAAAAAAAAACACAACCTTATTTTTTTCTTATGTGAACATCGACTTAATCCCTTATAAATAAATAAGAAATGATACTTTGTTGTTGCAAAAAAATATATATAAAAAAAGTCTCGATGAAGGATGAGTAAAGGCTTCTTCTTCTTCTTATCGATGATTAAATGTGCAATTTATTTGCAAATTTCACATTCAAATGTTTATTTTATATTTGCATATCGTAGTGAGATGGGCCTCTCAGTGAAGGTAAATTTGAATAAAGAAGATGCAAGTACCCAATTTTTTTTTTTTCTATAAATGTAGGTTCTTTTTTTATAATTAAGAGTGTAACATTGATATTTTGAGACACACAAATGCATGGCATAATTAAAAATGACATTCTAATGCTTAAATCATTTCTTTTTTTATGGAAACGGATACTTGAATAACAGGGCTCGTTACAAACTGTAAATAACTTTATTCATATGTGTAATATGTTTCAGATTTTTACTTTAAAATTAAACAGCAAAATGGGTAATTTATTGCAGACACCTTAATAGATGACAAGCTACTACTCGTGGATGTCAGTTTGACATTGTGAAGCACCTGTATTCTTGAATAATCATATCAAAGTGATGCAGCTTCTCTACATGATTGATGTCCTTGGTAGTAAGATCAGGATTGGACTCCTTTATGTTAACCCTACTCATTGATTTGTTGTACATCAGATCAACTAATTAAATGACTCGCAAAGGAAATACCCTTCATCCAATGAGGAAAAGGATATATATGAGAGTTATGGCAATAAGGAGAATATAGATAGGAATGAAAATCATATGCAATTCGGGCGTGTGATAAAAAAGTGGAGTTGGCTCTTCAAACAGGTCTTTTTGTTTTCCGAAGCTGTTATCATTTTTTTTTTTCCCTTAAGAAGGTAACATCAACTTTACCTCAACATAATGTTTTACAAGTAAAGAACAGTCTGCAAAGATTATATCATGGTGAGGAACAAAGGAAAAATTAAAAAATGGATATCATTCATTGAGGAGAATGGAGTTAATGATATTTGTGAATATAATAATGAATCTGGAGTAACGTATTGTAATGTTTGTGGTTTGATGTTTTCATTTGTATATGTACATATATAAAGGAAAATAGCAGCTTGTAGCTCAGTAAAACGTCATAACAGCTCAAGCTGCTTCCCCCCTCGACAATCATGGTTGCCAGGTTGATTTTCTCTTTCTTTTTTTATTACATGCCCGAATTGCATATGATTTACATTCCTAAATATAGAGTATTATTGCTCTTGGGATGCGATACGATACCTAAACACGTGTCCTCATGAGCCTTCCCTACCTTAGTGCTTTGTCTTCATAGAGTATCAATAACTATACTCTAGTTGTGACTTATTTATGAATACAAAATTCAAATCTATACGCCAAGAACTAAGATCCTTACTTCAATTCCCTCTGTTCCATCAAGGACTCTTTTGCACCCCTTGTTTTCTCTGCACGTAAATTTCTGAAACAGTTCGTAGACAATCTATTAAGCACAGGACACCTACATTGAAAAATGCTGCTCTAAAGAGAAGAGTGAAGTAAATTATGTCCAATTTAGGATCATAGAAAAACGATTTGATTATTAAATTTCTTTCATTTAAAAGTTTGTCAAATATAGATTTCAAATTAAATTGATATTTTTTATACCCATATAAAAAGGAGGTGATATTAAAAAGTACCAATGTATTATTTATCTTTGTATAGCACTTTTTAAATTTTATTGAAAAAAAAAAACATACTTTATGAGGATAATCGTTGAAAATATAAAAGTTTTTTAATGAAGCAATAATATTTTTTTTAGAAAGGAAAAAAAAATACCTAGAAACTTAATGTAAACATTTTTATAGTTTAATCTCTTCTTTTTCTCTCTTTCTATTTACAAATATATATGTTTTATTTGTATTGAGTATAAGTATAACTTGATTACCCTGATGATATGTGGTGAAATGTACTTTTCGAGTCATTTTATCTATTTTCATCTATGAGCAGATGCAAATGTAAGCTCAATCTAAAAGTAAGACCTATGACGTCATATTCATTCTTTTATTGCTATTCTAATAGCATATAAACTGATTTTGTATTTATATATCAGTCGTTCATTTTTAATCTTGTTCCTTTTTGGTGAACTAAACGTTGAAGAGTTAAACTTGTATCAGCTCTTCTTTAACTGCAAACAAGTAACTTCTATTAAACATATTGAATAGTTCAACAGTTGAGTAGGATAACATAATTATGTATGTAGTTAACACGACAAGCTTTTTTGTGCACTCAGAACCTCGACTCTCAAAAGTGAAAGGAAAAATTTGGAAAAACAGCAACTGGTAGCTGCTACTCTTCTGTATTTCCCTTGTTGCCAACTTTTTAATATTGGGCAGAGTTATTATTTAGAGATATACTATACATTGGTAAATTCTACCAATATACAAATCAATCTTAATACTTGTTTATTATTCAATAATTCAAAAAAAGGGCGCGCAATCCTTGATTAAATATATTTTACATATATCAAAGTCATAAATAATAATAATACCCTTTTCGAGTTAATAACAAATAGAGTCAGCTACTATAAATCAAACAAGCCAACTGATGAAAAACAGCTGAAGGGAGAATACAATGTATTTTTGTCAATCCCAAAAAGTTGGTTGTAAATTAACTACCAGTTAGTACCAGTCTTCCTTTTTTCTCTTTTCTTTGTCTTAGAAATGTTGAGAGATAGTATGAGAATTATTATCGGAAAAGGGAGTATCCATAAATAAAATAAAAAAATGGCGGAATTCGTTATAACTGTATCTATCTAAGTTAGGATTTTGACGCCATATTCCTTATTACTCTTTGTGTATGGAAGTTAACTTCATGTAATTGACAACAACTGTCAACTGATGAAATAATAATGGAATTTAGTATTAATGTATTTATATAATCATTTATAAGTTATAATTTTGATGTCCTAGTGCTTCTTTTTCTGTACAATTGGAATGAAGTGAAGCCTTCTGCCACTTTTTGACAAAAAAAATAATAATTTATTTTTTAAATACATATAACATAAGTCAACAAAACTTTACTTCTAAGAAAACGCATGATACATGTGTTTAATATAATTTTTTGAAGCTACAATTATGCATTAAATTCTGCAGGATTTTCAAATTTATCATATTTAAAGAATTTGTCTCTAAAATAATTAAACTATTTCATCCATGACCTTATTGTTATTGCTATCTTTCGATTTTTTCTCCTCCCCAAGGAGAAAGAAAAAGCCCATTCATGAGTTTGCTAATTCTTCAGTAGTAGATTAGAATTGTTCATAGCTTAGTCATTTGAGTCCAAACAAACAGCATTTAGAACTCAAAACACCCCTAATAAGGGGCAAGAGAAATATAATAGTTGATATTTGACATAAAATACAATACATGACTCACTTCTTGGACTAAACACAAATAATATCCATTCCCTTCTCAACATTTTTCATTGATTTGATTATTTTCTGATTTAAAGCCGCTGACTCTGCATACATATTATGAACTCTAAAGGGGATATTAATTCCTTATTTCCTTGCCTAAAGGTACTACTTTTAGCATATATGTATAGCTACAAAATATATTTCTTGTTCTATTTAGAAGTCGAGATTTCGAGATTGAACCAAAAAAGACTTCTTTGCAATGAAGCTCTTTTATTATACTATGTATGTAGTTAAAAGTTTGACTTCATTTTTACTTTTTTATTTTTTTTTGTCAGTATGAAAATGATCTAAGAGTGGTGCAGGGAACATATGTACATGCACATATCAACATTGACTATTGAATTGTGTGTTTGTTATTTATTTTTATTTTTTTTACGCATAAATTATAATTTTTGGTGGGATTGACAAAATGCAAATATATAGTCATATATAGTCATAACTCAACCTGATATTATCCATAGAAAGGGTATCCAAGTGCCCATATATTACTATCCACAACTCATTCTCATTTGTGAGTAAAAGGCGTTAGATTTTTTGACACAAAAACTAGTGTTATAAATAATAATAGTCATATGTTTTCCTTAATCATCCTACTAAAACAGAAGAATTTTTTTTTTCCTAATTTATAACTATTGAGACTACAATGAGTCCGTTATTATTATTATTATTATTATTATTGATGACTGCATACATTTATATGTATACATATTTATGTGATTAGGGTGATAAAGAAAACCAATTAAAAGACAAGTCTGTTTGTACAAGTTCTACGTATTGCATATAAACCCTTGTAATGACATATATATTTATGAGTTTTTTGAACTGTTTAAATTAAATGATTTTTGTTTTAATTTTGCATTTTTTGAAGTTACTCTTCATATATTCGTGATTTGTTCCACATACATGTCTAATTCCCTATGAATTAAGTCGCATATTTTTACAGCGCATTTAGTGTACGTTTCTTTTAATGAGCATGAGTATTGATTTAAGTCACGTAAGCTTGTAGAAATGTATTGGCAAAACTGTTTTAACATCACATAAATATGTAATATACTTTTTCTATAAATTAATAAAATATCTTCCTTCCTTGTGAGTTTATTTATTTTTTTTTAAATATTAAAATTTACAAACAGTTATATATATTTCGATGTGAATTGTGATCCATCTCTCAATTTGTATACAAAAAGAAAAAAAGCACAAAATCACCTGTTAGTCAACCAATATCTTAGATACTTACCTTTTCATTCGATAATAAGGAATTGTTCAGAGCTAAATAAAAGCAAATTCGAACGCAACGAATCATTTTTGCTCAGATCATATATCAAGGGCAGAACGTAGTCAAGTAGTGGACAGTTTACAAAAGTTTGTGTTTGTAAATTTTTATGGTTGTGGGAGGGCGTTCTTATCTACTCATATGTTCATAATAACATATTAAATAATAGATTAAAATGTTTTAAACCTTTTGATAATGCAACTTCAGAATAACTTTGCACTTGTTTACAAAGTCTGTTGTATTGCACTTTGTATTTCAAAGTGAACAAGTCTGGAGTTATAAAATTATTTACGGAGTCAATTCTTAGTATAAACTTATCTTACTTTAAATTAGGGAGTAATTTAAAGTGGAATATCAATGCTTATTTGACTCAACATAAATTTAGATATATTTAGTAAATAGCCAATTTTACTTATTCAATATAATTCGAAATCTAGAAGTAACGATTTGACACACTAATTAGAAATCTGATTCTATTTAGTTTTTTTTTCGTATCAAATCGGGGTTTTCGGATTTTTTTTATCTTTTGAGTTACTCTAGTATTTTTATACATACTTTTTACATATTTGGGCCATTTTTTGAATAAATAAAAAAAAACTCTTAGCTCAAATATGTATATGTAAGATAACTTATTTTTTTACAACATTCTAAATATGAGCTCATATCTCATACAATTTTGAGATAATGGAGTTGAAAAGGTTAAAAATCTTTATTTAAGGATTATGGTAAGAGAAAAATGACAACTTTGGATAGGGTTTTTAAGTCAAAGGACTTCATTTAAAGCGTGATATATTATTAAATTAATAGTTATATAAGATTATTTTCTATTATTAACAGGGGTTGTCAATTTACAGTGGTAATTGAACAACTTTTATAACGAGTTTGATGAAATTTAATACCATGTTTTTTTTTTGTTTATTTGTAATCAATTGATTATATTCTTTATTAGTCACATCAAACCTCCTAGCGTGATATTTCAGTCTGCATTTATTTCCCTTTAAGAGCAATGACATTACGTCTATTTTTTATAATTTACCTTTGCACATCGATGAAGAATGTTGAAAGAATTACTCTATGTACATATATATACCCATTGCAATTATTACTGATTTTCAATTAGGGAATATTTCTTCATACCCAGATATGTATGTATGTTATGTATGTACATAGACATACCTTCATGCATAATAGGTATTGATAGACTAATTCAATATATGTGCATATATCTATCTATAAGATATCAATGCAATAATAAATATCCTGAATACATTAAACATGAAAAAAAGGATTTTTCTTCTTTTTTTTTTCTTTTCTTTTTTACTTTCAATATTATTATTATTACATATACATATATTGTCTACTTCAATACATTCCTACAAAAAGTATTTCTATTGATTATAATAGGTAAAATAAAGGTTTCATGTCTAATTGCTATACAATAGGCCTTGATTCAGTGCACGCATGAGACTTCCATGCAATTAATGTGACAATTGAAAAAGGATATTTTATTTAACTGTGCATAATTTTCTGTGTACTACATTGGGCAGAAAATATCAGGAATATAAAAAGTCTTTAACCTTGAAAATGCATTTCATCCCCCACTATAGAAGTCAAAACAGTTACAAAACTTGTATTAAGTCAATAATTAACGAGCAATAACTGCTGAGTTAAGATATGCTATTAAAATTAAATGGTCGGTTTTTTGAGGTTATGTATCTCGGGATATAAACCATGGATTCTCAAAATTTTAAAAAAACACAGTCTAAAATATTCAATTAAACTTTTTTGGTTGCAACATCTTTTTTCTAAATTGCATTTTAGTCAACATCTATGGGACATTTTAAAAAATGATAAATTCGATTTTACCCGTTCACAAAAGGACATGTATTTAAAATATGAATGAATGTTTTAACATGTAATATGGCACAGATGTCAATGACAGCAGTTCCAACTTAAAAGCAAAGACATTTATCCCCATTGGAACCCTCAAAAAATTAAATTCAAATTTCCTGATATTTTTTGCTACTAGTTGTATACATATGTACTGTAACCTTGGGCCATTAAGGTCATACTGATATTATTTTATGAAAAAACATATTTTTTAAAGTATCTTTATAACTAAGTAACTTTTTTAATTAGATACCATACTTTCCTCAAATTAGTAAAATATCTAAATAACAGCAATAACTTCAATCCATTTGAGCTCTCAAGAAAAGTTTTGGTCTAAAACTTGTTTATAATATCATATTGAAAAATAATGATCTCTATATTACACTTGTACAGAAACTACAGCCTTTACTTTTTTATATAATTGTTTTGCTCTTTATTTGTGAAAGTGAATCAGACTATGGCTTTATATAAAATTAATATCTATGAAACAAATTTATTCTTCATACCCAAACTATGTAGTCAGACGCCATAGGTTTTAGGGAAGTCTATGTTTTATTAAATCTGACGAACCCAGCAAATAGTTGTTAAAATTGATCAAGGCTTCTCAAACTGAGCATTTATTCAATCCAACATCGTCTCAGTTGCCATACTGTATTATGTATTCATGTTGTTCTTTTGAAGCTGTCATCATTCTTTCTTAATTCTCGTATTGAACACATCTATTAAATAGCTATATTTTGGTATACAAATGAGCTGAAAGGGCCTTGTTGCCCTATGCAATGAAAAGATACTACCACAAAATACACATTTTATTATGAATGATGACTTTGGTCCCTGATTTTGTAGCAATCTACTCAAATGAATTTAGTAAAAGCTCCTTTGGGATAGAGTAACAAAATAATTAAAGCAGTTTTTCATTACCTTCCTTATTGAAGGAAGGGCAGCACACCAGCAAATATGATGTTTCTCAATCTTAGCGTTTGTTATATCACATCATAGCAGACCTGGTTCTGACGCTTGCCAAAAGGTTTTTATATTCACATCTATAATATTTATTAGACATGGGCAAAATGTTGAGTTAGCGTTGAGCTTAAGGAAGGAAAGAAATATATCAGTTGGTGCCAGTACCTTGAAAATCAAATTGAATTCACTTTTTATTTGTATTGCTGAGCCTAATGTTTTTCATTCGCTCCCTTATTGAAGGGATATTACTAGCTAACATGATGCTTCTCAGTGTTACCATCATCTCAGAAGAGACGCTCGATTAGACAATTTGTTTTCTTCTCATAAAAAAGAATGAAATTCGATAGACTCACAAGAGTTCCCTCGATATGGAGGACTAGGTAGATGGAAATTCAAAAGTTTTCCTATTTCTAATAACAAGGGGCGCCATAAGAATACATAAATAAAATACGATGGTACATATTTATATTTGTTCAAAATATATTTATTATATGAGGAAAAATGCGAAAGTCTAACAACGTTTTTTTTTATCTTTTGAAGAAGAAAAATACATAAATCTTTTCATTCTTTTTTAAAAAAAATAGACAGTAATAATAAAAAAATTTCATTCCATGAAGTAAAAAATAATAAAATACAAAACCGTAAATTGAATTTTTATTTATTTTTTTCATCAAGGCTTACACATACACACACAAAAAAAAATAGTTAATAGAAAATTGGAGGGAAATGAATATAATAATATAAACAGTGGTAATATAATCGATTAGAACCTGTACAATTTTCCAATGGGTACGGATAAATGAAATAATTATGATAATACACATACAATCAGTAAAATAGAGCATTTTCATTCAGGAGTTATTTGCACTCCAAGAAACTCAAATCCTTGTTAATGTGGTCAAGGATTCTTTATTTAACAAATGTATACTTTCTAAATATAGAAGACACATACATATAATAGTCTGTTATGCATAGTTAGGGATGTGCAGTTACTACAAAATTGTTGCAATAAAAAAGTGGGATGACGAATTTTTATTGTTAAATTTCAATGAAATTTTGTAAAAAGCATAATGCAATTATGATTCGATGTTCTTTCGATATATTTATATGATACATCACGACGAACTTTTTGGGATAAAAACAAAAATACAAAGCATTCTTTCTTCAGCTGTTTTTCATCAGTTGACTTGTTTGATTTATAGTAGCTGACTCTACGTGTTATGAACTCAAAAAGAGTATTATTATTATTTGTGATTTTGATGATGTGTAAAAAATATATTAAATCAAGGATTGCGCGCCCTTTTTTTGAATTATTGAATAATAAGCAAGTATTAAGATTGATTTGTATATTGGTAGAATTTACCAATGTATAGTATATCTCTAAATAATAACTCTGCCTAATATTAAAAACTTGGCAACAAGGGAAATACAGAAGGGTTGCTACCAGTTGCTGTTTTTCCAAATTTTTCCTTTCACTTTTGAGAGTCGAGGTTCCGAGTGCACAAAAAAACTCGTCGTATATATATATATATATATGATATATACAAGCATTTTATTTTTGCTGATAAAAGGAAGTCGTGATAAATGAAAAGGATAATAGAATGATCACATGGTCAGTTTGTGCACAAGTGCAATAAATTAGTTTATACACAGATACTTAACAATGCAACCTTTATTAATTTATCTTATTAATTGAATTAACAAGTTATGTTCTGCTTTTTTGGTTAGAAAAGTAACTAAATTTACGTAGTACAACGTAGCATTTACATGTTTCATAGTCAAAAATATATGTTGAAGATAATTGCGCTATTTCATGACTTTTTGTTATAGTTTTGGGATTTATACATCTCTAACAAAAAGGTTGTCAATTTCTTCAAATAAAATAATATATTTGAAAAAATATTTATTTATTGCGTTTACTTGCAAAACAATGTAACTCAATCACGCCTCAGCGTTATTTAATCTAAGTTAACTAATCAAATTTAAGTAAATATTATCACAAAATCTATATGAATTCTCAAATTAAAATATTGTTTTAATTTACGTATTAATTAGTATTTTAGATGAGTTTTCCCTGATATCGATTCAAGAATAGATATTTATTGTTACCATAATAATATCACTAACCTGGATTATGATTAAAAACAATATGAATTTTAAATCCTTGGGCAAAAAATTAGAACAATCATTGATTGAAAAAAAAAGTAAGAATAATATCAATATTATTATTCCAAACACTCACGACGAGTTTTGTGTGGTAAACAACCATGCAATGCATTTTCTCTTCGACTATTTTCATCAGCTGGCTCTTCACTTATTTAAAAAAGCTGACTCTTTGTATTACGAATTCACATGGACATAAATACTCCTTCGCTTGTTCAAGGTACTATATGTATTTGTCAAATTTTTCCTTTTCTTTTTAAAAGTTTTGATTGGGAGTTGACAAAAAAATGTCAGCTCACTTTAACGTCGATGACAAATTAGCAATGACGTATTTGTTTAAAAAAAAGGAAGTTTAAACTATTGTTTTATCAACAAAGGTACTGGATTGAAAAAAATCTTTACTCACACCTATCTTTCTTTCAGGTATTTGACGATCTTTCCCAAGTCATTAAAAAATCTGATAAGTAAAACATAATAAATTAAAGCACAGGTCAACAAATTTGAAATTTCTAAAATCCTATAATAAAAGTTATTCAGTTTTGCACACTGATTTCAAATTTGTATTTTTTTTCGAGAGTCCGACGGTTTTTGAGAAATTGGACCCTCCTTCAATTTAAAGCCTAGAAAGATACTCATTTTGTACATTAAAAAATAATGATTTCCTAGTGTATTTAATGCAAATTCCATTTCTTGTTTTTGATTTGACCTAATATGACTCCCAGGGGCGTAGGGGATGGGAGTAGGCTTAAAAGTTGGCCATATCCTTTGTACTTAAATAACTCGTTGAATATTACATTAAATGGACTAATAAGAACTGCAAACTTAGCTGAAATCCTATCATGAGTCTTTTATCTCATTTGAAAGTTGTGGGTCTCAGCTCTTGTATAAGCCCCTTACTAATCCATTAAATGTAACATTCAAGAAGTTATTTAAGTATAAATGTTTTGATCGACTTTTGAGAACAAAAACTGGAATCGGAATCTGCATTAAATACACTAGCGAATCATTATTTTTTAATGCACAAAATGAGTATCCTTCTAGGTTTAAATTAGAGTTGAAGTTTGAAAATTGAAAATTGGCCAAATTAGCTCCAAAAGTATGGTACAATTTCTCTAAAACCGTCGGACTCTCGAAAAAAAAAAACAATTACAGATTTGAAATCAGCTTGCACAGCTGAATAACTTTTATTATTCTTATACCCCTTAGTATTTTTGACTGTTGATCAGTAATATTAATATTAATAAATATAATTGAAATAACAACATCCATCCATAGTTGTCATAATAATAAAATGGCTAGTGTTATAATTAAATAAAACTGTATGAGACGGATGTGATATAAAATACGGCCCTAATTGCATGCTACATATTCTGATTGTTGAGATCATTATGAAGTAGAGTTCTCTAGACAAGCATGAACATGATAATTGACGTCATTTTGTGTCAACCAACCTCTTGAGAAATTAATATTATAAGATAAACGTCAATTAATGTCATTGTAAATAAAGAAATAATTTGTACATACATAGTTGAGAATACAAGAGGGACTTATTAAAAAAAAATAATAGCAATTTGTACATCAAGTTACAGCAACTACAACAATCCTTCCAACTTGTACACAACAATTACAATATGTATGTAATTTAAAAAATTGGAAAAACAATCTTGTTTCCATTTTTGTTTATTTCTCTGTTCGTTCCATTTGTTTTTTTGCTTTTTTAACAAGTAGAATGTATGCTTGTATTCTCTACCACCTATGTATAAACCAATAAATTAATTATTATTTGGAAAAATAATTTGTGAGATAAGCACTCTTCAAAAAAACATTTAACCCAAATATGTATGTACGTACAAGAAAAAAAAAAAATAATAAATAAGAAAAAATTGGCTTGTAAAACATAAATACATACATATTGTTCATAAATAAGTAAATATTATGAAAATTTGTACTATTTTTTTTCTTTTCCTCCTCTCTATTTGATTGCTGTATTATTCTGTCATATCCCTAGCAATTTTCCACGAATAAATTATTGAATTATTTTTTTAAAAAAAATAAAAGTTTTAATGAGAGACTTGGAATATAAATATATATATATATATATATACATATATAGAACCTAATAGATTATTCTGTCATGATTATTTTCAATAATACTATATAGTAATAATAATTTTGGGTAAGGAGCATAAAATGAGTAACTCAATATTAAAATAGTTTCATATTCATACATGGATATAATAAAGTAAATCCCTCAATATATATATATATATATATATATATATATATACAAAATATATAAACATTATTCTTTATGCTGATCTTTATTTCAGTTTGCAATATTTTTTTATTTTTTTTGCCATACATACACCTACTCCCCATGCTACAATTAATATTGTTATTCATATTGAGAACAAAATTATACATAGACATGCAGAGTGCAAATGACTCTCTTCCTCCACACTCAAAAAGGTACTACTACTATGTACTAAAAAATAAAATAAATAAATAAAATGACTTGATATAACTATTGTATGTATTTTATTTATACTTATGTTACTTACCTACATACATACGACTACTAGACAAGTAGATAATAGGTATATAAATATATGCCTAAATACATATGTATGACTGTAATTTAAAAAATTTATAAGTAAAGATTTTTTTTTTATCTTCATGATGTCTGGTACTTTGCATTTTCTCCATGTTCTACTCTCTTTATTATATGTACAAGTACATATATAAACTTGAAGAGATAAGGCACTAACTATTAAAGCAAAATTAAGAGCCATTGGTGCATATATATATATACATATTTTTGAATGGTTTTAAAATCCATACATTTATCTACAAAGATATACTATATTGGGTACTACAAAAAACAGAGGAATTTGATTTTTTTTTTTTTTTTTGAGAATACCGAAGGGAATAAATGCTTTTTGTTTTTTTTGAGTTGGCACACCTATGTCTGACATTTGTGCCAAATTAGTATTCAATAGTATTTGAGAATCTTCTCCTTTTGTGAACAGATAAAATCCAATTTTATCCTTTTTAAAATGTCTCAAAGATGATGACCAAAATACAAATTTAAAGACTTCTTATTGAAACCAAAAAAATTCAAATGGATATTCATTTGAAATTTATAGAATCGGTGGTTACTTTCCCGAAATACATGACCTATTAGCCAATAAACTGACACTACGATTTTTAATTTTAATAGCATCTCTAAACTCAGAAGTTATCGTTGTCTAATTATTGACTTAATACAAATTTTGTAACTGCATTGAAAATTGGAGAAAACAAAGGCACATGGGCATTACATCGGGAGGGGGGGGCTACTTTTGAGGGGGATGAAATGAAGTTTGATGACTAAGGATATTTATATATAGGTATGTCTGTAGAAAGGGAACATTTGTAGATAAAAATTACATTATATATTCAATCTTTATTAGATCGTTGAGGATCTCTGAAAGGATAACTAAATAATTATTCATTCATAATTTTGTTGTAGATTAGATGTTGTAGATTCATATTAAAATTATAGTTTAAGTATAATTAAAATATTGTTCATGAACTAATGCCACTTAAAATGTAGAGAATTATCTTCCCTAGAGCAATAATAAATTCATTTAACATGATCCTCCCTCCTATGTAATACAAAGGGTAGCTGAATAAAGGGGCTTCATTCAATAGTATCGTATGTTTGGCCCACACCTTCTCCTCGTTCTTTATAAAATTTGTAATCTCATGTTGCATGGGGACCCCCGAAATATTTGAAAAAAATAAACAATTTATATTAATGCAAAATAAGTATTGTTTAAAAGCGTTTTTACGCACTAATTAAGTATTTTCCTAGTAATTTAAATATTGCTTTAGTAGGCTTTAGTTTATAAATTATTATTATTATTATTTGAATACTTTATACTATATTTACTTCTAAATAATTACATAGGTAAATCGCTTTCTAAATTTGAATTCCTTTTTTGCCATTTATTTTGTCAGTATTGTGTCAATAGAAATAAAAAATCAAAGGCTAAATAACTATTTTGTCATAACATACAAGCAGATAGTAATAAGGAATCCATATAAAATTTTAAAAAGTTTGACTACTTTCTATTATCCAAACATACTTTGACTCATCAGATTGAATCACTTGTTCAGGACATCAATATTGTTAAATTTTAATCTATTACATAGTTTTTACAAAAACCGGGTAAAAAAGCATCATTTTATAGGTTTCTTAGGAACCAATCATCTTCAATTATCAAAAATAGTGATTGCTGGCTTAAAAAAAAAAGGTGGTAGGATTTGAGGAAGATTTTAAACATTAAAATCTGTTTTCACATTGACTAGGAAATGTGTACGGATCATTTCTTCACCCAAGGAAAAATTCTTAAATTCTAAACCAGAGAAGGGAAACCTGTAGTTAATTGTAACTTTTATTTTAGAGACAGTAAATTGTTTCAAAAGTACAATTATTTATCAAAAATGTGTTTAGTGGTGCTGTTTTAACATAAAATCTCAAGTATTAACATATCAAGACATTCAAATCAAGAAATATTAAAATGATCTTGAAATGCTCTAAAGTATGGCTCTTTAAAGATACATGTACTTATTTTAAAAAGATTTTTGGTGAACTGTCCCAGATCCGTTCATAAATCATACAAAATTTGTACAATAACTCATCACGTGGCCGTTGTTTCATCACTTTCTATTATAGCTTTATAGGTAGTTAGCCATTCCCCCCCCCCCCCTCCATATTGTGGATGGTTTCTTTAATAATAAAAGATAATTTTGCATAGTATAACAAGATGCAGTTCAAGCTCAATCAATTAAAGTTTAAAAACACTAGTAAGAGACATAAAAAGAGTTACAAAATCGTCATTTAACATAAAAATACAGAGAAGTTTATACGTTGGATATGGATATCGTGTGTAGAGTCAGTGGTTTTCAAATAGAGAAGGGTGTGTATGTATATATGTTTATGTGAATTTTGTCATATTATACATACATATATTTATAAGAAAAAACAACAAATAGAGTTATATAATATTTATTTTAAAAGCTTGCACTTATGAAGTTGTACTTAATAGCAAAGGATCATTGGAACGGAAAGGAGTAAGTGAACAGCTGTTTCTTTCCTATGATGTACAAATCAAATCCCCTTTAATTTTTGAGGAAATTTGCCTCTACTTATCAACCTAGTTGCCTTTTTCAAGATTCTTACAGGTAAAGAAAGTCGAGTTAGAAGAATGTATTATCCATTAGACATAACAGATTGATGCCTCTTCCATTTTGTTTCTTCTTCAGGAAAAGTTGCTTCATATCTTAGGGTCCTTTTGATTGATTATGATATAGAGGCATGGGCTGTCTTGACAGTTTTATTTTTGAGGAAGAAGAAGGGGATACAAAGTAATTTTATAAAACGGTTCTAAATTACATACACCTTTAGTAGGTAAATACAAATTTAGATGGACACAAGTAAATATTTTCTTTTTATTTTTTTACTCATATTCATTTTGTACGTGTAAAAAAAAATGAATTGGTGAGTATTTGAAATAATTAAAAACAAAGTGTGGCAAATAAATGATAAAAAGGTCTTCAGTACATTTGAACCTATTAAATTTACATATACCATAGTAATAATAATTCAAGAGCATTATAAATTCAGTAAACATAAAAAATCATTTTGACTAATCAAATTATGATAATCGACTAAAATCATTTTAACCTTTTAAACTTCTACGTCTTCACTCCCCTTCCCTAAGCACAAGTTATTTATATTTTTAATACAAAATCTTAACGCTAGGGGGATTTTTCATTCATGCTTTTCCTAACAGAAAAAAAAATGCATATGTTTTTTGCATTGAATTTCATACAAATAATAATAATAATAATATACTAAAACCAAGTTTTGAAACTTTTTTCATGTTTTTTTTGTTATGTGTATGTACATATTAAGAATTCGAAAAAGTTTTTCATAAATTATCATCCTCATCATTGAGGATAAAATACATAAGATGTAAAAAAAAAAAGTTTTTTTTTATTATGTAGAACTGTTGAGACTCATAATAAGAATACCTTTTTATGTCTATTCTTTGATTTACTAAAATTTTGTTTATATTTATAGGTATATATGTATAAGTATTGATATAAACAAAGTTTTTGGTTGGTTTTTTTTTGAAGAGGCCGTGTCCATAAATTACTTTTGGAAGAAGTTTATGGTACATTACTTTTTGATTACTTCTTGTAATAAGTATTAAAAAAAAGTATCAAAATTCAGCAAAATTTGAGAGGTTTTATAGATATTAAAAAAATATATTTTTTTACTGCTGTTATAATGGAGAGAAATGGTATCTTTAAAAAAATAAACAAATTCTATAAAAAAAATTTCGACAGATGTTAATTTCCCACTTCTTTTAACTAGCTTTTACTAAGCTGCAATCAATTTCATACCAGTATAAAATTACGAAATTGTAACTATATTTTCCCTCACCTTTTTTTTGGAGGAAAGGTTGAGAGAATTGTGCAAAAAAGGAGTTTTTTTGAATTATTTTGAAATGAATAGGTTAAAGTTCTTCAGTTCAATGATCAATGGTTTTCAAGAGCATCAATCAAATATCTAAAGGACTTTTATATAAAATAAACGTGTACTTAATCTTGGTGTCAATACTCCCTTATTCGAGAGCAGGACTTTAGAAAGCCAAGATCAAGATGGCATGGGATCGAAACTAAGTCGATACCAAGAATTCTGAAGGTTGATCTCAAGAACCACAGCACGAGTGGTACTCAAAACTTGACTTTGACTCGTAAAGAGCTCTTCTTAATACTCCATATTGGTGCAACCACATATATTTAGAATTAAATAACTCTTTTATTTGCGTATAACAAAGAAAAAACCTTTAATATATAAAAAATTCTACATTCATCAATTACAATCAATTGTCAACACATTTATTTGTAGAGACTCAAAAAAGTGCATTTACAATAGGAATGCATAATTACTAAAAAAAAAAAAATAATTATATATATTTCCCTTATGGTAGTTAACTAAGTACATGTGTATTATTAATAACTAATAAATGACTTTCTAAGCTACATAGAGAGCCCTAGAAAATTGATTGATGAAAGGATATATAATATAATGTTGGATTGGAAATAATTTTTGAGTTGTGTCGAGTTCAAGTTTATTAGATCTAAGTCGAGCGTTTACCCTAAAGACATTATTAGATATACCAAATGTTACTTGGAGTTTCCAAAGATAAGTTTAATATGTACAGAGATAGTATCAATGTGATATAGTCCTTATTTCAAGGCTATGCATTTATAGTTTTGAATCTATGTCATAGAAACCTTAATTTGTTGTGAAGTGAAGACATATAATTGCATTTAACAATAATCAATATCTTTTAAGATACTTAAAATGTAATAATTAAAAATGATCAATGTATTGTTTTTGAAAGGTTCATTTTTCGTGCTCACAAAGCATTTCTTTACAATTATAAAACATTCATAAAATATGGGAACATACATATGAATTACATATAATGAATAATTTGATATTTAATTTGAGTCCTTCAAGGTGATAGTAATACCATATAATGAAAAGATTACATTTCAAAAAGATTATAAAAAAATCAGTTTATATGCCACTTAAGACAAAATTTAGGGCTATAAAGGTATTTTTCATGTTTATTGAGATAAAAGAAATCAAGCACATATCATGACAATCCATAAGCTAAACCAAGATAAAAATTTTGAAGAACATTATATTATAAAAGGTCAGATTTATAAATTTGTAAAAAGTAGAATTTATTATAAAAAATTTGTAAGCATCAGATCTGAATCTACTAAACACACCTTACATAACGAATCAATGGAGGTTGCCATGAGGGATAGATAATCAGCATATTCATTTGTTTCAACACACTCAATTCTCGTTTGATATTGTTTCACGAGTTGGGGAGAGAAAAACCTTTCACTTGAAATCAATATACACATTTTGAATAACTTTGGAAAATTATTTTCAAATAATAATGATTTTTGTACATTCATAGTTTTCCAAATTTTGTGATTACATTTCAAACAATTTTTGGCTATAATAGTACGACTATATGACTTAAAATGGCCAAAAATTGTTCGAAATATACGCACAAAATTTACTTTTTACATCGTCACCATCCACAAAGTCAACAAATCGAGAAAAAGTGAGGCCTTCATAAGGTCATTTGTATGAGGGAAAAAGGAATGAAGAAGTTACAAAGGCCTTTAGTTTTTTTGACCGAGTTCCAAGAAAACTCAAATATATATATATATATATATTTTAATAATATAAGTGACTAAATGAATGTACTTATATGTTATACATATATTAGTCCATTGATTGATGTATTATTGATTGAATTCATAATCAAATAAGTAGTCACAAAGCAACAAAATCCATCAAAATGTTTGTTTGTTTTTTGAAGAAAATTGCATTTTTAAATGAGGGATTGTGTTGTTATTTACAATGTATACAAATTATGTACATAGGTAGATATGCTCCAGTCCTGAAAAAAAAATTGCTTTCTTTTTTCATAAAGAGGAGATGGGGGGAGGAGGGGGGGGGTACAATAAAAGAAAATGATTATGATAATATTCAGTCACGAGGTCTGTACACGAGAAGATAATGTTGATTCTATTTTATAAGTAAATAGGAATAATTTGAAGAGTAAGTGAGTAGATATATAAAAACCTCGTTTCAAATCGATATTTTAGAAGTATTTGGTTGATTTATATATTAAACAAATAAAAAAAAAATGAAAAATTCAATATTTATATAATTTAATTCTAAGAAGGCTTTCGATACAAGTATATTTTTTAAAACAAATAAACATAATTGCTCTTCTATTTACAAAGAAAATAAGATTTTCTTTGTAAAAATAAAATATATTTTTTTAATGTTTATTTTTATTATGACTATTTGGGTATATAATTGATATAAGAAACTAAATATCTCTTTCATATATATATATATATATATATATGTTATATACTAAAACTATTGTTCTTTCTAAAGTTATAATATGATAATTTACTTTTACAATTAAGGTACTCCTTTAAATGGAGAACACACAAAAATGGACCTTAAAACATTACAATCAAACAATTAATAATTTGTTTTTGCAAAAACATTTTTCTGTAGGGGTTTTAATGGATGGTTGATTTATATTTGCTAATACATACCTACGTCGAATAATGCAAAGATTAAGACTCAAAAAATTGCTTTTGTGGTTTACAAATTGATTTTTTTTATTTAATAATAGCCTTTTTTCAAGAGACTATGACTCAACAATGTCTAAAAATAGACTTTATATAAATAAATTTTCAATTTATTTAAATTTACTTGATTTATCTTAAAATTGAAAAGTCAAATGTATGCATAATAAAAAATATGGAGCTTCTTTTTGGCCCATACTTAGGCCTTTTTATTGATAAATAGTGAGAAAATAAAATTTTAGTAATTAATTGTTCATTAAATTCTTTTTTTAAATTATAAACAAAAATTGTGAGTGAATAAAATACATAAAGACGGGAGATGTATCAGTTCTTAATATGGGGTAAAAAATCGATTTTTCACCTCCCATTCTTTTCCATTTGTTCTTCTCCCTCATATTTTGTCTTATAAATCTTTCAAATTTTGACATTCTTGTCACTTAGACTTGAGTATAATAAATTAGTTTACTCAATGAACTCGTTTAGTCAAATTTTAAGTATCCTTCAGACAAATGCAGGATGTTCGTTTATTAATATTCTTATAAACATTAAATGTTCCCATAGGCCCCTGAGATAGCTGATAAGGTGAATATCGGCGTTACTGACTGATATAATTGACTAACCTTTGTTCGTTCCATGGTATGGATTTTTCATCCGATAGGGTTGTGTCTTTCAATACAAGTATATTTTTTAAAACAAATAAACATAATTGCTCTTCTATTGAGATCGGGGCTCGACGTCAAAATTTTGTAACAAACATATCCTTGATAAAAAGCCAATATTCTGTGTTTACGTGTCATCATTATTCGTCAATCATGGAAGAGGCATACACCACAAAAAAATTTTGTTAAATTTCTCTACTACAACTATCAAACTTTTTGGCTTTCTTTCATTTTTAAAGTCATTAAATGAAGCTTCTTGTAGATTTTTATTTTTTTTTAAGATTTATTATAGTTCAATAATAACAATAATTATCAACAACAACTCCACAACTAACTATACAATCTGTGGCATCTGTAAAAACACTCTATTATTGTATAATATCTAAAAGAAAAGATGTTCAAACAAAAGCCCAGGTTTTTTTGGTTTTTTTTACAAAAAAAAGAAAAAAATTCTGAGCAAATATGTTTTTTAACTTGTGGTTCTAATTATAATTTTTAAAGATCTCATTTAAAAATATGTATGTATACACCCCATACAGTTTGCTCATTCCTAATTTAAATAAACAAGTATTTCCAGCCTTTTAAATTACCACCCATTCCAGGAAATTATAATTATTTGAGGTAAATTTACCTCTTAAATCTTATATAGTTATAATATATGTGTAGGTAGGAAAATAGAGCCTTCACACCAAAACAAAATCTTAAACAAATATATATTATATAAATAGATGTATAAATTTGTTCATATCTCATTCCACTTTTTTTTTTGTTGTTGTTGTTGTTTACTTTTCTCGTATATATATTTTTTTAAATACATTGTTGTTGTTTTTGTGTTTTTTTTTTTTTTTGTAGAGTAAATATTTAATTACTCATGCAAATAATAATAGTAGCAGTAGTAATGAGGCCTCTCTCATGCAAATTGACGATTATCATTACATTTTTGACGTCATTATGTATTAATTAGAGGAGGCAAACATGCTACTAAATACCTATGTATTGGTTAGGAAATTATTTTTGTTAAAAATCCTTTAGGTTAGAAGACTAATTTAGTTTACAGGTATATTTTGAACTACCTTAGATGAGCAACAACTATCCCCACAAATATAAATTGCTGATATACATATAATTAGATTAACAACCATGGTACTCAAAGAGATATTAAAATGATTGATGAATATAAAAATATGAGACAAGTTGGATAATTATGGCAAATAAATATTTTTTAAAGGATTAAATTTGATGAAATATTCTTTATTTAGTAATTTTAAAAAAGTGAATTCCAATTGATGAAAGTTTAATTTCAAATCCTTAATTTTCGTGATTTTTAAAGAGAGTACTACAGTCAAATATATACAAAACCATTTGAATGTCCCTATTTTTCTCAAATATGGAAGGATGGTACAGGAATCTCGGCCTTCAGCTCTGTACAGGTGCCATACTCTTTCCTTTGCCCACATTTTTCTTAATCCAAACAATTTTATTTTCCAAAAGAAGAAATGACCCTGGAAAAAGGAAATTTAGAATTCATTTTATTTTTAAAATCAAAGGAAAAAGAAATAAGTATCTTGTCAAATTAAATATCTGCAAGAATTTGTTTGCAAATTGCCTTAATGGAAAGCAATAAAATGCAAATTTCTTCTTTCTTTTTTTTTCGTAAATTAAAATTAAAAGGAAATGTTTTAATTCATTTTTTTAAAACTCTATACACATGTAGTCATATGAATATACATTTAAAAAAAAAGTATACTAAGATATTCTTGTACATAGATACAACTCTAACCATATGCAAGTATGTTTGATTAAAAACTTTATAATAGTTATACATATATATACATGAATTCTTACACGGATTGTAACAGCAATCACTCATTTATTTTCTTCCCTCGTATAGTACGGAATTTAAGAGTAAAGTCAAGGTCCGTTATATCTTATTTTACCTACTGTTTGCTTTCTTTTTATATTTTTGCATCTACTCATTCATATTTCATTTTATATTTTTATATATTGAACAAATAAAAATTTGTCACTAGCATACCATCAGCGAGTATGGTCAAGTCTTGAGGAAGACATTCTATGCATAAATCAATTTCCATAATTTTAATATTAGTTATATGCATGTATTTTCAACATATTAAAAAAAAAGAAATTGAATAACTTTGATGGGAAAGCATATTTTCCCCTATATCAAATATTAAACACAATATTACAGTCATGTTATCTCTCAACCTTCTCTAAAAAAAAAGAATTAGGCCCGGAATTACCATTTGCCCAATTTCATCTGACCAGGAAACTATAATTATATTTTTAATTATAGGGTATTTATCAGCATTGCAAGATTGTATTTGAGGTGAGTTCATAAAAATTAACCCTTATTCAGGTCATTCATAATGTGCAAGAGCAGAGAAATGACGGCTGACAAAAGAAATCCGTGTGCATTTTCATTTGAGTGGTGGGATCATGCCGTGTTCATTAAAACTAACTTTTAGTAAATAAATCTTTTTTGTTCAAATATCTTTTCTCATGGTGGAAAAGTTATGACGGAATCTTTTTAAGTTTCTTTACTAAGAAAACAACTGTCTAGATTTGAAAGGAAAAAAACAACAACATTCAAATAGGAGGGAGTCTTTATATATAACAAAAACTGCAAATGTATGAACGCACGAAACAAGTTAATTTATTATCGCTTCATAAATATATAACGACAATAGCTAGAAATACATACCTACATATACTTATACATCAAAAAGTATCAAATCGTTGTGTTTGTGACTAAAGGTGAAAGGAAGCAAGAGGCAAAAAAAAAAAAAACAATTGGGGAAAACAAAAAGAGAACGAGTCTTAAAAAGTGAAAGCCATATTTATAGTTTTCATTTTATTCCAGAATATGTTCAAGTATTTGAATTTTACATATTCATTTAAAATTTCTACATAATAATAATAATAATAATGAAATATGAGCTTCTAATGAATTATGTCATAAGATAATTCATACAAACGATAAAGATTTCTACATGTTATATTTATAAGAGTTTAAAAAATGAAAACTATAAATCATCGGTATTCAATGTGGCGATATCATCATCCATGCTTTTAAATAGTTTTTTTTAATAAAAATAAAAAAAAGGGGGGGAAGCCATCTTTTATATTGCCCCTTATTCAATTGTATTAAAAGGCTCATTTAAACGGATATCTTTTTATATTTCTAAGTGGTGGAGCATGGGACGCCATATTTATGTACATATACTTAGTACTTATTTGAAATCGTAGAGTAAAACCCTTATTTTCCGATTAGACTTTGCAAAATTTAAAGGATTTGATTAGAACTTGATAAATCCCCTTTGAACAATCAATTCATGATACTCCTTAGTTTCTGCATTATTTGTTCCAATACTGAAAAATAATTTAAGACCTATGTATGATTACATAAATATGTGGTTATAAAGACAAATGATTACTTTGATGATCGACAATTTCATATATTTTTTATTCCTACCTCAAATCCCTCATTGTTTGAGTTATTTTTCTATTATCCCAGATTTAAAAATTACATTCTATCCGCCTGGATACTCAAAATATTCATTTATATTATGACTATAATGGCCGACATTATAAATAAATTTCAACCATACTTATTTCGACTACTTTAAGGCTGTATTTCCGTTCACCAGTTTAGAATGTCTAACTTCAGGTTTGAATATAGTCGGAGTCACTGGTCAAGTGGCAAGACTTTCAGAGCCTCAGGCACCGATTTATAAAATTTACTGCCCCTTTTAAGGTATTTTGATCCAGTCATCTTCTTTCTTGAACCTTGATTTCGATGCCCCTTAAAATATTTAGTAGACTGGACCCAAATCATTACATTTACGAATTATTAAATCTGTTAAAAAGTATTTTATTACATATATTGGAAATTTAGGTCATGCCTATAAGAGTCATGCAGACTGAGATACATTTCTACAAACAAATATGAAAATATATAAGAACAATTTATTATAATTTTACAAGTATGTTTTTTTTTGTTTTTTTTCATATTTTCCTCGTCCCCTTTGTCCTTAAAATATTTAATTATTATAGTCAAGAACATTATTCATAAAATTAGCCTTCATCTACAGATGTTAATCCATATTTTTTTTTCCTTTCTTCTTTTGTACTTTTTTTTCAATGTCTGTCATTGCTTTATTTAAATAAAAGTAATGATTTATGTTTCTCTAATACTCATTCTTATCGCTTTTTCATATTAAAAAAAATAAAAATTATATATTTATATATGTATATTACATTGATGTAGTTTTATTCCATTGCTGTCTATCTAGTTTCATTTTTTTCTTTTTTTACAGAGCGTTTTTCATTTGTAAATGAAATTAAAATATTCTCAGTTTATGTGTATTTTTACAACTTCTTTTGAGTTCTATTCTGAATTATCAAAGAAGAAAAAGATGTAGAATGTAGGAATGAGTTTTGAATAATATATGTGTAAACAGTCAATTCCCTTCCTACGAACAGAGAGCGAATCCATAATTTGTATGTATCCTTCTTATTTATTAATATTTTTCTTCATTACAATTCCGCGTTAAACATGTGGAATCATGGTTCTTGCCACTTAAAAGGATTTCTTTCCATGCCTTACTCTTCATTTCTCTGCCTGAAATCAAAACATATATATATATATATATATATATATATATAAATAAAGCGTGTTTTGTCATAGTAACGTTTATTTAATCATATTATTTTTTTGTCAAATTGATATTTAACTATATAGAAATTGAGAGGTAATATTTGTTATTTTGATATCTGCAGTAATTTTTAAACGGAAAGTCATGGTCAATAAAGATCTTGACATTAAGTGATCAACGTCATATAGGCACATAAATTAGAGAATAATTCTAAAGCACTTTTTAAATTATAAAGAAAATAGGAAAAAAAATAGAAAATTTTAGAACTGATCTCGTTTGAAAGAGAATTGACTGCACTTATATACATACATATATCAAAATTCAAATACTTTTTGTATTATATTTCTTGTTTCAAGACAAATAGGTAAAGAGGGGGGGGGGGATGATGAAACATGAAACTTATCAAAAAATGATTTTTTCGTGTGTTTATTTATTTCTTTACAATATAATAACTAACAAAAAGAAAAAGAAAAGTCTTGAAATCTTTATTCATAATATATATATATATATATATATATGGTAAAGTAACTATTTTGAGTTATCCAACCATCCAAACCACGCACAACAAAAAATCCCCAAAAAAATGAAAGAAAAGAGAGATGATAAGGAAAGAAAGATAGGATGGCAGAGTCTTGATAGCAAATTGATATTCATAAATCATAAAAATACACACATATGTATGCTCACATCAGTGCTTCTCAAACTTTTGATTCATTCCAGAGTGTTTCAATAGTCTGCAGCATTGAATCAAATTTTTGCTTTTGTTAATTTATAGATAACATAAATTACACATTTTGTGATGTCCATGGCATTTGTCTATGGTACAGGGCGTGCCTTTGCAGATTTCAGTTATAAAGACACTGTCTTACACCATTATGATCATGTGAAGTCTTCAATGAAGCTCACGTACATATATATATATATATATATATATATGCGTAAAAGAAAAAAGATTTGAACTTATTTTCTGGATGAAGGCATTCCTTGTGTTTTCATTTCTCTCTCTCTCTCTCTCTCTCTCTCTCTCTCTCTCTCTCTCTCTCTCTCTCTCTCTCTCTCTCTCTCTCTCTCTCTCTCTCTCTCTCTCTCTCTCTCTAATAAGTTTACAAAAAGGCTTCTTTGTAGGATATTTATTTTTTTTCTTCATGATTAAGACGAACAATTAACTGCTCTGAGTTTTAGAGGAAGGAAATTGGATGGATTTTTTGTATTAAAAGGTTATACTAAATATATTAAAAGCAAACATAAATGAAGTAATACTTTTTCTCCTCAAATTTGAGTACTCTATGGCTTGCTTACTCTTGAACTAATGACTTTTTATTATTTTTATTGTTATCAGAGACATTTTTTCGATTTATTCGTTATTGACTACAAGGATTAGGACTATAACACATGAAAATTTATTAGAGGACGTTTAATCTCAAATTGCGCAGTAGACACTGCATTAAATTAGTAAATAAGGAATTTAAAGTAAAGTATTGACTTTCATTTACTATCAGCTATGGTTTGTTTTTTGAACTTATTTAATGGTATATTTCCCTTGGTTTTTTACAAAAATCAAAACATAAAAATGTCCTCTTTTTTTGTATTTCTTTCGTTTATCATTTCGTTTTTTATTTGTTTCTCTCCCATAGAGATGAACTGCTGAAAGCAGGTGTCAGTTTAGCATTGTGAGGCAGAAGTAGATAATTTTAAAGAAGAAAAAAAGTTTGGTTTGAAAATATTCAGCAGCTATAAACGGAATGGAAGTAAGGATATCCTTGCATTGAAGAAAAAGTTTGAATTTAATTACGTTAGCTCTATTCATTTAAGTAATATTCCAAAAAGGGGCAAAAATTTAACTTCCAGTTTGAATGCAATGTATTTAACGTTCTCATCATACTTCCAAAAATAAAAATAAACTATTCTTTATGGAACGTAATTTAGTTTGACATGCTACAGTACCTCCAGGCAAGGTATGACTATTCATTTGAATTCATAATATGTAGAGTCAGTTGCTCTAAATGAGAAAAGTATCAACTGATAAAAGCAGTTGAGAGGAGAAATCATAGTACTTTTATAAATCCTAAAACAAGTTCTAGACTTTTCGAATATAAACTTTGAACACAAGATGCACATCCATGTACACAAAACCTAAGTTTAAAACAGTTGAAGTCAATCCATTTCTGTATGTCTACCTTGATATCTCTATGTAGATATACAGGTACGTATATATATCTATATATCTATGAGTTTTACTTATTAGAAAACATAAAATTGAATTCATGTCAAAGAAGGAAAAAAATGATTCATTTTACAAAATTTTTGATTGATTCGTCGAATTTAATTTGCAGAAAATGACGTTTCTTATCAGCCTTTAATGTGTACATTGTACAAATAATAAATGTGTGTAGAAATGCATTTTTTCATGCTGTAAAATATAATAAAGACAATTAGACCTAAAGATTATATTATTTATATATATTATTATATTGAGTTAAATAGTTTTTTCCAACCAAAAAGAAAATCAATAAAATATTAATAACTATTTGTTTTATATTTATTAATTAATTAATAGATTATCGATTAGAAGAGCTGCCTAAAGGGTTTTTACACTGCATGCATGCATACAGAAAATTGTCTTTATAAAAACTAATTGTTACAAAAATATATGGAATGGGAGGAAATATACATTCATTTAAACTTTTTTAAGTTTGATCATGTTCGTAGTATGAGAGCTCCCTGTAGCTTTATTATAATATACAAAATATAATATACAATGAATATAATTCTCTTGGAAATACACGTCTGAGTAAGTCTCTTAAAAACCATGTTGTACCTAAGTACAAGTATCACTAATAAAGTGAAAGCAATTGAGAGTATAATCAACAAATGTTCCTTCTGATATAAGCTCCAACTTTTCGCACATGGTTTTATAAAAGTGAGGGAGTGTTGTTTGTAGTGGTTGGGGTGTTTATATATTGTGTGAGATGAAATTAGGATTATAGTGCCAGAAAGGATTTATAAGGTTATTTATTTGTCCACAAAATAACATATCAGTGTGACACACATATGTACATATATTTAAAAAAAGGGGGTTGGAACGATACTCTAATGTTGTAAGTAAGTATGTGTACACCAAGGGGAGGAGGAAATATTTGTTTTCTTTTTTTTTAAAAAGGGGGTTAAAGAAAGCTTTTTAAAAACTTTTTCCCTATATATTAAATTTGTCTGAGAAAACATAAATAAGAAAGATTAGAAAATTTGTTTATTGAAAAAAAAAATTGTTTATTTATTTATATATTTTGTGTTATCGGTTTTTTCTTTTCAAAAAAAAAAAAAAAAAATTTAGGTATTTGAAAATTCGGTGCTCAGTAGGAAAATGTTAAGTTCCTAGTTATTCCTTATATTTTATGTCCTAGTAAATTCATTCCTTCTTCTTGGACATTTCATTCCAATTTATAAGAGAGATATTGTTCAATAATTTATATTTCTAAACAAATTAGACACGGCTGCACCAACTCAGCTTAAAATTAAGTGGTACTTGATTGTAGTGACGTAGTATGTTCCTACTTATCTACGTGTCTATGTTATAAAAACGATCAAATTTGGGAGGAGGCCATGAGCTGTTTATAAAATACATGTAAGCTCAACTTAAATTAAAGTTTGTCTATTACGCCATTGCAACTGAATTTAAGTGGAGTTTTGTGCAAGAGGACCCAACTAATAAGTTTAAATACTTCACAAGCAATCCCTTCAACAAATTAAAATTTAAATATTCTGGGAATGAATTTTATGGAATTTTATTGAATGAAAATAAACGAAAGAATTTGACAGGGAATGTCACGTTAACTTCTCTTCACGACAAGAATCACTGTATGTCTTCATGATTCAAAATTTTCATATCTCTCAATAAATTATTTAATATTCAAAAACGGTCATAAATAATGATTATGATATTACATCAATTACCCTTTCTAATTGCTTATCTATTTTACACATAAATCCTTTTAAATAAATATCAGTCACCTCTTCTTTTCTTTTTTTTTAAATTAATTCAGCACCTGCTTTTGATAAACATTTTTTTTTTCTTTTTGAAACCTATAAATTACATCTTTCAATGGGCTCTGCTCCTTTCTTTGTATGTATAATTGTATCTACATACGTGTGTGTGTGTATGTAGCAATACATATATGTAGACTAACAACTATGAAACTGAAGTGGAGTCTACAAATTGAAAAAAATCTAGTTCATAAATCTTATTCCTCTATAAATATATGTATATATATATATATATATATATATATATGTACATAAGTACTCTTCTGTTTTCATACACAGGGATTCATGGAGGCAGTTAATAATTCCCTATAGATACTTTAAAAAATATATAGAATCAAAAATTATAATATCCTTTGTGTACTATGAAGAGTATCGGATAAGTACCTAAAAATAAAGTATTAAAAAAATTGTCATTAGATATTACTACCTTTTATTAATATTAAATTGAATCCATTTTTTATTTTATTATTATTATTATTATTATTTTTGACAAAAATGAAAAATGACGGGATTGAAAACGATAGAGAATGGGTGAAGAGGAATTGTAGAAGGAATCCATTTTTGACATCTGTTACACTCTTATTATTTTCTTTATTATTTTTATATTGGCACAAGCTAATATTTTTCTTTTCTTTCTCTCATCTCTATGCCTATTACCTCCATATTATGTATATGTATTATTGCTCCTACTTTGGTAGAGCATGGTACAAAGGGCACACAAATATATACTTATACATACATATATACATACACAAGGTGTGATTCCTATATTAAGTTATGAGAGAGTTAATTTTGTGGGGAGGGGGCTAATCCACTATGTTCGAAAAATGTTCGACCATTCATATGTACAACCAATAACATACAAATATATGTACTTAATTGGTTCACTAAGGGAACACATAATTGGATTTGGGAGCATCTGGCTGCATCATTAAATGAAGAAAAAAAAGCAACATATATGAGACAAAATTGAAAGGTTTTGTTATTTGAAAAAAAAAATCAAATTAAAACAAGAAACACTATTCGGGAGGAGCAAAGATGATGTCACATAAAAATACCTTATTTTTTATGGTAGGAGTAGTTTTATTAAGTCTTATTAAGTGTGCTATAACACGTATAAAGTTACACATTGTCAACCCCTGAAAAGTTTCGTCATTTATTCCTCAAAAAATATTAATTTCCTTAATTTATAAGTCAAATTGAATTTATTAAACTGTTGCAACATTTGACCTCCTGTCAAATTCAAATGCAATTTGAGAAAATAAAACTACTGACTAATATAACAACTTTTATGTTCATTTAATAAAACAACTAAACGAGTGTAGTTACATATATGTTGTCAAAATAAAGCCAAGTCCGAGTACTTGAACCAAAAAAAAATCAAAGTGTTACAACTGTTTCCCCCCCCCCTCCTCCCTATGTATGCAATAACAATTTATTTTATGTATGATCGTAAATAAAGTTATTTTCAAATCAGCTACTTTTAACATATGCTGAGTTTATAACCAATCAGAGTCACGACAGTTAAGACATTCTATGTTGTACAATGAGTTACATGATTCTACATAAGTGCAAATTTTAAATAGGTTATAATCAGTGAACGTGGTTCTTAGAATAAAAAAAAAACAAGAAATGTAATTGAGAATTTTATTATTATGGTTATAGTTCTTGGCTAACGCTGGTTTTTATGGGTTTTTTTATCATAGCACATCCCTCTGCTCTTTGACACATTTATAAGTCAAATGTATATAAGTGGGTCATATGTAAATTAAACCTTTCATTTGAATATATATATGTAAAGGTTTTGATTATTTGATTACTCCTACATTATATGTATCACATGGTGGTCTGCTACTGACTGATTGCGATTAAAAAGAGTTCCAAACAAGTTATTGTTCTTGGTGTAGTGTAGAATCGTGTGTTGTTTTTCTTGTATATAACTACTTTAAAAAATAAAAATAAATCAAGACTGCAGAGTATATGTAGACCACAAATTATGGAGTAGATATTTCTTGGAAAGGTGATCATCTAGTACAATTTATTTGATTAAATACGTCTTTGAATGTTGGTGTAAATAAGTAGTCTTTTTCTGTAGACTTACCTACATATTTACAGAAAAGAAAGGCTCTAGCAAAACTTTGTCAAATATTAGAGTAACAGAGTAGAATTTTAGATGAAAATATTTTCAATATATTGCTGGGGTTTTTTTTAACATACAGCTGGAAAAACAAAATATTACATATATTTAATTTATTTGTTGTTTTCCTTTACTAAAGCAGATAGGTAAAGAGTATTTATCTTCTATAACTAATATAAAAGAAATTTAGTCAAGAGGCAAATAGAATGAAAATATTTCCCCACTTTGCCCTACAAAAATTTGTAATTTTTTCTCAGCGTAAAAACAAAAAAAGTGGGAGTACCTAAATTGTGATACAATGTGTCAATTACCTTTCATGCGTAATAGTATGTACATATGTATGATACGACAATAACAACAATACAAAAATCATAAAAATAATTTTTCCCTTAGGCCTTACATATTATATATTGTATGGAAAACAATGCATTGAATATGCTCCTTCTATGTATGTATGTAGTCCTGAATGAAAGGTTTCCCTAATTTCCTTATTTATGTACCCTAAATAATATTATATTTTCATATATTGCATGACTTTGTATATTATTATTATTATTATTATCTGCTTTGTCTTTACTTTTTTTTTTTTTGTTATTGCCGGTGGTTGTATGTACTAGGGGCAGACCTCTTCCTTCCGATACAGAATGTGTACGTACTTAATTACTATAATTACTTATTTATATAACATAATACATTTTAGAAAGCAAAGCAAAGCAAGAAGAAGAATCTTTCATGTAAAATGTCAAAGAAAGTGCAATAGTTGAAGGAGTGAAATAATATATAAACCTACGTACATATCCATAGATATCTATATTTGGCACATTTTGTTTGTTGCCTTGAATTATTATTTTTTGTACGAGGCAGATATGAATCGTACATTGAGTATGGAAGGATCCTTATCTCTCAAAACATGGACCTCCCACTCTTACGTTTAGGCTTATGCTATATTTTTGTACAACCTTCAAAACTAATGAGATGTATATTTTACATATACAATTTGTAAAGATATTTACAATTTTTAAATCACAATCCAATTCATAAAAGTTAAACCTCACTCAATCTTTTATTGCTGTTTAGCTATATTCTGATGAGGTATCATAGCAGGACTTAGTATCAGCACTCATGTGGATATTATCATTGCTCATTGGATAACTTAGGAAAGTAGTCACCTTCTCAACAAATCATCTTTTGATTTCAAAAATAACACGTCAAGAGCGAGCACCTACCACAAAAGCACAAAAAGCATCTCTTAGCCCTACTTATAAAAAGAAATGAGTGAAAAAAAGCCGAAAGTGTTTGATTCTTGAGTTAATAATGTCACTTTCTCCAAGGTTTAGACTATTTGTTATTTAGCAGTAGTAGTATTAGTTGGGATATACTCACTTTTTAACGAGAAATATTTTAAATTCAACAAATCAGCATCTGGTAAAAATGCAAAAAAACATGTACATTTTCATATTTATAGAATGACAATCTGATTTTGTGAGTTGAATTTGCAGATCGTGACATGTTTGAACAATGGATACTGAATTTTAACATCTTAACAAGTATTCTCCTTTTCAATATAGAGAGATAATGTACGCACTAGGGTCAGATCACTACGCAAAATCTGATATCCAAAATACGATACTAACTGCTTTTTGGTACTCAACCACCTCATTTCTATAACTACATAGGTTGCAGGTGGGAAAATATCATTTTTGTTGAATCACTTTTTGGGAGCACGTTAATGCATTTTCCCTTCTACAAACTGTAAAAATTTGTTATGTACATGGCCCTGAGGAAGTGGCAATTCACCCTAATTAATAAATTTATTGGGTTTCCATAATAATAGTTATTATCAGAAGAAACTGAATCGCACTTATTATTTCATGGGTTATATGAAAACTTGATCCAGGATGCTTAGCATACGTAAGGAGTTCCATAATGAATCAGAAGTAACAACTGCATCATAGTCAAAATATAGAACAAACTGTGAGTGTCTTCTCCAACTATATTTTTTTTGCCTGACTTGCCAAATCACAATAAGTTAAAAGGAGGGTGTGAAATAATCTATAAAAAAAAAGAAATGCAATCTAATTTAAAATCAGTTTATTGTGAGTTGAACACGTGACCTCTCTCTAGTGTTTCTGAGGAGGATCCAATTCAATGTTTCTCCTAATACAGTGATTAATCATGTTTCAATATATATAAATATCTTATTTGGGTTTGACATCCTCTATTGTATTATTGTAAATTATTAATATTACAATGATAATAATAATTATTATTTTGAAGAAATATTGGGAAATGAATGTATGTATTAGGTAAAAAGTTTACTGGTGTTCATACAAGATATAAAAAAAAACATGCAAGTAGGATTACTTCTAATTTGTTATAGAACTCTCAGCCAGGGATCCATGTACTTCAATTATTATCAAAAGAAAGAACTTAACAATCATCAAATGCAAGGGAAAAAATAGCCATAGTCTCTAGTAAAGTCAAAAACCCCAAACTCACGTCCCACACCTGTTTTTCTTTGACATAGACATATTTTCATAGCCCTATAAAGTATTTTATTGACATTAAAATATACTATGAATATATGCATGCATGTAAATCGTCTGACTTCATTGTAGTTTTTATTTTAATCATTCATTTCAACTAAAATAAATGATTGTATCAAAAATATATATCATTTTTATGGGTATATATATATATATATATATATATATATATATATATATATACATTGGCTCATATGTACCAGACACATTCAATAAATCTTATGGATTTATGAGTCTAAGTAGTCTACTATCATCATCTTCACCCAATCTTTAAATTACAAAGAGAGCCATTATTGTCTAGATAACAAATAATTATATTACACTCTATCCCTATTTGTTCCATTAAAGTTACAAAATGCTTTGTGTATATTTTTTTTTATTAATAAAAGAGCAGCTTTTCTTTTCATTTTATGAGTCTGAAATATGTACATAAATATTTATTTATTTAATACCTTATTCGACCAACTGTTTAATATAATTTTTTGCACCATTTACTTACTATTTTTATTGTTTAAATGATTGTGTATACATACATATAAAATACAAAAAATAAAATATGGGTTTTTTATATATACGAAAAAGTAATGATTCTCTTTAAATCAAGCATTATTCAATGCTCTTTATTTTTAAAGAAAAGCTAAAGGGAGCTTGCATAGCCTAAAGGTATTAAATCAATTTTTGATTAGAATAATGTGAAATCATATTTTAATGATCTTCATCAATCACATAAATAAATAAGAAAAAAATTACACAAACAAGTTGCTGTTGTTTTATTTATATGTACAACCACCAAGCAACCAACTAACTAACTAAATAACCAACCAACCAAAGCAAAAATCATCATCATTACTCAATAATGTATTTTCTGCACAACCATAAGTACATGCATGTAGAAGGATGTATGTATAAAAAACCCCAAAAACAAAGCAACAAAACCTACATACATCCGGTCTGATGAATACAATGTCTAGAATATCAAATTAATTTATCAAACAATTTTATTTTTGTTAGGGAAAATGAATTAAATTTGAAAGAGAAATATAAATACTAAACTTATGAAAAATATTACTTAAAATCTTTCTCACCTTTTCTTGTATGTTTTATAGATATATATATACATATATATTGAACTATGTTGAAAATATACTGAAGCTAATCTAATTAGTAATTTTATAAATACATTTAAAAAATTCTATATTTTGTAAGTTTAGAAGGGGATTTTTTTTAAAAATTAGATGTATTTAATTATCCATAAACAGGTATTTTGTACCTAATAGACATACTCTTCTGCTATAACATCAGACTAGAAAACGATTTATTCTTTAATCATAAAACTTGTTTCTATTTGTTTGATCATTTCATACATGATAGTATAATATATAATAATTATATACATGTATGTATTTTTAAATTTGGACTTTTTAATTAGAATCAATTGATTTAAATCAACCTCATCTTGGTTTTAGGTACTTACATACGACTGCTGGATCAGTACACAAAATTAACCGACGACACAAAACTGAAGTTTGGCATTGACTAGGTGCCTGAGAACATGAAAAAAGAAGCATTGGAATCTCAGAAATTGAATAACGCCTTTTTTAATAAAGTGCAATTTCTTCCTTTTAAAGTTGGAGCTGAATGAGTTGTACTTTACCGTTCCACGATTCCGTACTCTACTTCCCGGTCCTAGTGCATACATTAAGTAAGTGAATAACTTTTTAAACATTTGCAGGGCTAATATTTATTCATTTATTTATTCTATTGGCTAACGGCTGAGACAGCTCAATGTTGTCGACTTAAGATAATATTGGTCATTAAGAAAAATATTATGTATAATAAAAAGATTAAGCAATGAACATCTACGAGGATAAAACAATAAAAGAAACAAAAACAATAAAACAAGATGAAAAAAAGTATACATCTATAGTACCAATAAACTAAAATTCAATTAAGAGTCTAACCTTTTTTAACGTATTCTTAAAAACGGTAAGTGAGGAGCATTCACTTAACTCTGCTCATAAGACATTCCATTTGGCCACTCCTCCATTTAAAAAACTATGTTGAAGGTAGTTATCATTAACAAATAATTGTTTGAAACTACTACTATTGGATGAAAGTCGGGTGTTAGAGTTATTTTTGCTGATTTTTTTAAAAATCCCTGTCTAAGAACACTTGCAGACAAACCATTAAATATTTTATATAGCATCATTAAGCCATGCAGATTCCTTCTTTACTCTAGAGTTGTCATATCCAACCCACCCAGACCTACTTCGTTGCAAATATTTCGTAACAGCAGCCGAGCAAATCGCCTTTTGACGTTTTCTATTGCAGTGCTTTCTTTTTTGTAAATGGGATT
Source organism: Lepeophtheirus nordmannii (assembly GCA_963680855.1). Lineage (NCBI taxonomy): Eukaryota > Metazoa > Arthropoda > Copepoda > Siphonostomatoida > Caligidae > Lepeophtheirus > Lepeophtheirus nordmannii. The sequence continues at coordinate 26,951,497 of OY804519.1, read as the reverse complement.
CCACATTTGAGACGCGTAGATTAGTAAGGGTATAACATTTACTTCAAATAGTTTTTTTACTAGGTGTATGTATACTTTGAGTGGTAAAGTTTCGCCTAAAAAAATCCCATGACTTTTTTTTTGCTCTTCTTGCGATGTTAAAAACCTTAGATTGCTCAAAGTTAGTAGACCTAGATCCATGGAGTAAACGACTCTTTTCATTCCATTTAGATTTACAATATCCCCATGGAAGACCGTTGGAGCTCTCTTTTCTAGATTAACTGGGATCTACCACTCATTACTCAATCTCAAGGATTCAATGAGGTCATGTTTTGCGTCTTCTTCTGTACGAAGTACTAACTTTGTATTATCAGGATACATATAAACAGTTGATTTTAAATTGTCATATAAATCATTTACATATATAGTGAAGAGAATTAGGCCTAAGACGCTTCTTTGAGGCACTAATGATGGGATTCTGGTAGGGCAGAAAGTTATTTCGTCAATTATAACCCGTTGTTCATGGTTTATTAGCCAGGAATTTATCCATATTATCAATTCTCTATCTAAACCCATTCTCTGCATTTTTTTTCACTTAAAATAGAAAATATTCAAGTTCCTTGATAGAAAGATCATCTGATTTTAGACTATACAAGATGTTTTCAATTGTGCAAAGATAAGCTGGCTATTATGTTTCCTTCATATATCCGTCTTCCTAAAGAGACCTGAGGTCTGATTTCTATTAGAAGTATATTTATCGTAATTTTGAGGACAAAGAATGAAATATGTCTCGTTGTGTTGACCACATATCATCAACTCCAGGAAGTTCATTTGTTGTGGGGGTATGGAGCAGAAAAATCAGAAACCCAGTCAACACTTGACAAAGAAACATTAATTGAGTCATAGTTTACATTTTTGTAATCCAGTTTAACAGAATTTAAAGGCTCCTGAACACATATTTATTTATTAAAGTAATCAGATTTTGTATTAATATTGAGAGTCGAAGTAGAAAGTATCAGGTCCAAGACGTTTCCGTTGATTTGGGTTGGATTTTTTTAAATATCTAATGAAGGAATGTGTCTAGTTATGTATCTTAAAGGGCTGTTACAAATGGAAAAGCAGCACTAGTTGAAGGTTTCTATGTTTTTTAGTCAATCGTTGGAATATTAAAATCCTATACAGATTATCATCAATTCTTACCAAATCTAAACCATGGTTACCAATAAAAAAAGAATCTAAAACAAGGAAATGTCTAATTGCTTTCCAAAATCTAAGTAAGAAACAGACTCGTAGAACAAAATGAAATGGAGATAATTAAACTAAAATATTTTACTTTCTATTTGGATTCTATCTTTATTTTTTTCCCTTAATCATTCCACCTAAACAAAAAGAAAAAAAATACCAAAAATTTGAAATTGACTTGTATGTTAGTTGGCCAATATCGTTCTTCCTTTTAAGTGTAATAGGGTACTATAATTTGAATGGCAGTGATATGTATTGTATTTCTCAATCTTTTTTCTATAAAAAAGAAGGAAAAAAATAGCCTATAATCCATTATTGGTAGTTGTTCAAATCTCCCCCTCCAACTATTGAAATAATGGAAATGTGTATCCTTGTGTGTTATTTAGTCTAAGATTGATTCCTTTTTGTAAAAAAAATACGCAAAATATGGAAGGGTTTTGTTCATTAAAAAAAAAAGTTTTAACAATTTATTTCTACAAAAAAAATAAATAATTCAATTTTCATGAGTTTTTAATATACTTATATTTATTTTTTATAATACTCGTTCGACAATGCATTTTGAAACTATGTAATTTAAAATGTCGTTTAATGGTTAATTAAAATCGAAAAAAAATAAAGAAAATATACAAAAGGCTGCTCTCATTTTGATGATGCATTTTTTACTCTGAGTATAAAAATATATAGGTAAGAAGCATAATCAATTTAAATCCTTGATTTAAGATGTCTATCCTTGACAAAATCAGGAATGATTATTTATCATTTTCTAGTCATTTGTTCGAGACAGTTTTTATTTTCAATAAAGGGTTATTAGCTAGACTTTTATGCATTTGTATACTTTGATGTTGTTGCTGATAGATCATTAACTTCATCTTTCACCGAATCACTTCTAATAAGCAATGATTGAAATATATAATAATAATTTCAAAAAAGAAGTTTTTATTGGATATCTATGGATTGGATGCCTAATCTCTTAAAAAAATATTTATAATTATTAAAATTTTAATTTCGTCAAATCAAAGCTTCCTGCTTTTAGTCTAAATACAGTTTGTAAGTATATATATATATACATATTTATGTACGTTGTTTTTTCTACAACATATTATGACAATATTTTCTTAAGAGGCATTTCTTTTTAATATAAGTTATTCTTGGAAACAACTATTTGAGAGCAACAATTTTAAATCCTCTACAAAACATGTAAAAGTAATTAAGGAAATATGCCTTAAAGCTTGGGTAGAGGAAGTTGTCTTTCTTTTACGTTGAAATGACTTGATTTCATTTTCATTTTATCTTTATTTAAAGACTATTTCCATAATTGGAAAGTTAAACTCTCTCAATACAGAAGAAAAATTCTTAAAAGTTTTCTTTTTTAACAAAAAAAAACATATATAAAAGTTCTGGGACAAACTTTACAAATAGAAATAATACATATGGCTAAAATAAATGGAAATAAAAAAAAACTTATTTCGTAATATCTTAACTCAAAATATTTTATTAAATGGGTTTTTTTGAACAAAAGCAAAAAATAATATAAAAATAACTATTTGGGAAGGGAAACGACATTTAAATTTTCATATCATGACGTGGACCTAGAATATAGCATATTAATATATATATATATATATATATATATATGCAGTTATGAATATTTTAATATTGAAAATTTAATATTTCAAAAAAATAATGTTGTCACACATTTTCTCAGGATATTCAATTGAATATAAAAAATGTATTGCCTAAGACGAGTGATCAATAATAGATGCCATAAATCGAATTGATTAATTATAATTTAGCGCGTAAAACTTGAGTGATAAAAAAATGCAATATATATATATATATGAGATATAATTACGGTTATGGATCTTTTAAACTTTCTATAGATACTGTTAATTTCTTCTGATCCCTAGAATATTTTTTGTAAGAGAAAAGGGAGAGGGAGGCAGTACTCTTCTGATTGAAACTTATAGGTACATTTTAAAGAAATGGAATAAATGTAAAAAAAAAGTACCAGAAATTGCAAAGGGGGTCAAGAAAGAACGGGTTGCAAAAATTGACTATCGAATTTTGAATTGTCTAGAGATGTAATTGCAAAATAGTTTTTTATTAGGGATACATACATATATATCTAAGTATATACGATGACCTAGAGATAAACAGAGAAAATAGAGAGAGAAAAAAAGGGAAGACTAAAGAATGAGAAGGAGGGGGGGGGGGGGGATCATCCAAAGAATAAGAAAAAAATAGAGCCTTAATGAATAATTTAATCTAGTTAGTAAAAGAATATAAATGTAATTCTGGAATCACATTCTACAAGTTTCTATTCTTTGTTTTGATTGTTGCGTTGATACATACAACTCGGATTGGAGAGTGGTACTTGATCTGATTTTCTTTTGGACAACGAGTGCCATGTTTTCCTCATGTAGATCATTTTTTTGCCAAAATGCTATCTCTTTCTAGTATCAGTATACTATTGTAGTTATACTTTTTGAAGATAGAGCCAAATATATGGGAGAGATTATTTGACATTTAATTTTTATTGCAATGGCAAAGATTCCAATGTTAAAAGTCCTGATAATTCATTTGAGAAAGTTATACATAGGTCCAGAGCAGTTGAATGTAGGAGAAATTTAGTTGCTTTTGTTTTGATCTGAGTAAAAAAAGAAGAGATTTTGCACCGAAAATATCCTCTTTTTGATTTTAATAGGAATATTTTAATGAGACTCCTAGTTCTAGAACAACAATGTTAAACATGTAAACTGCATCTGGGATTTAGCTGAAGGATACATCTGCTTTCTAAGAAAAAAAAAACTCAACTCTTAATTATTTTTGGTGAGCAAGACGGTATTTTTTAATAAAAACAAAAGCCCCATCGAGATCAGACAAACTGAAAACATCTGTGCATCCCTTCTCAAGAAGAATCAAAAATTTGTGTCATCCCCAATTCAATTCGTACAATTGTTAAACTACGAGAAGACATAGGTATGTATATACACTTAGAAAGCAAGGGCTGTGTCAGTTTTCCTTTAGAAACACCCAGAGGTTGCGTGTGTGAAATTCAAAATGACACTCTACTTGTCCATTAATCACTCAGATCTACATGGAAACAGGAATTTTAACATCATTGAAATGGGAGAAGGAGAGCCTTTTTCTCCCTTTCCACCCACTCCTCATCCCTTTCTTATCTCACAAGGGCTATTTCATTCCAATTTACCTATTACATATTATAGCTTTTATAGTTCCCCCATGGGAAGAATAAAAACTATAGGGATAGGTAGTGTGTATTTAATACAATTTTTTGTTCTATTATTTCCTAGTCATTCGACTTTTGGGATATTTATTTAATTTTTAAATATTGACTCATAAATAAGAGTAGTCCCTTCTACTTCTACCTACCTGCATGGATATATTGACCTTGGGAATTATTTATAGATTTTTGCATTGTTCTCTCAGAAGAAAGTGCAACTTTAAGTATGTTTGCATGTAGTTCCTTCTAAATCATTACATGGGTACTTTTCTCTCTCTCCTCTTCTAGTACTATTTTTTCAATTTAATAGGATTTAAAAGATAAAAACCAGATTTTTCTTGCTTAGACAACATAACTCCAAACATTAGAGAAGTATTTATTCTATAGCAACCTTTATTTTATTTTTTATATATATATATATAATGATATACAAAATGTTGCACAAAAAAAAAGGGAGAGCAAATCCGAGTTGTTTATTATATTAGATGTATTAAGATCTTTAGTTAGTATATTATAAAAGTTTTTAAGGATTGCAAAACTATATTAGAACAAAAATAAATAAAGAAAAAAAAAGAGCAAACTAGACTATTGATTATATCTCCTCTGCAGTTCTTAACTACGATCTTAAATTAACAGACAGAGGAAATCATTTTGTGAATACCAACATGTAAATAATATATGTATATAAACCATTCATAATCTTATATATGTATGTACACTCTAATTAAGAATAATGTTGGACAGATGAAGTCTGAGGAAATTGGACCGGATTTACTCTCATTTTCTACAAAAATTATTATTTTAAATGTTATTTTTATGTCAATGTGTGTCTCTTTGAGAACCTTATATGCTGTACTTTTCAAACTTTCTAGATTCCACCCCTTCCTCAGACCCTATTTGGACATTCAATCTTTTTTATTCAAAAAGGAAGAGTTCTCTTTTTTTATTTTGTTTTAATGAAAAAAAACAAAAAACTTTTGTGATTTTTGATAAAGTTTTTTAATATATGGTGTATTTGCATTTAAAATCTACTTTCTAAAAGCCTCCTCTTGCCCATGGGGATTGCCACACTATATGTAGTGCACTTATGTAAGTTTAAATGTGTTGAGTCACTCTATTTTTTTTCCGTAAAATTACTGAAAAAAGGTCATCACAGTATCACGTCATTCGAGAAGAATGGCTAGCAATGTAAAATCACAACAGTTTCTTGTTGTGTTTGATATTTCCTTGGTTATTCAAACAGTTTTGATGTTCCTGTTGTTGTTTTTTAACATTTTATGTATATCAGATGGGGATTTTAGTAGGTGAGCTCGCTAATTTCTTTATACTCAAAAATAGACTTTAATCTACAGATCTTAAATCAATGACTCTCAGAAAGTTAAAACGAGTGGTACAAAAAAAAAAGTCGCAACAAAATAATGTGTTTATACCTGTATATTAAAAGTAGCTAGTGTCTCTGAAAAGTTAAGGTTGGTTCACTCTTAGGAGTAAGAAGCTGATTTTTGCCCTTTTCTGCTTCCTTTTGGTTACTATTAACAACAAACCTATACAAAAATAATAATAACATAAAAAGAGCTGAGTTGTGGAAATTGTGTCCTTTTGCTCCTAGTAGTAAACCGACCTTACAAATATATTTATTTTCCAATAATGGTGTTGAATAGTTTTATAGAAAACTCAACACTGAGTGAAAAAATGTTTATAGACTATTAGTATAAAATTTTTATACATTCATTCTAGAGTCAAACCCAAATAAAATCCCCCTCTTCATAAATAAGTGTAAATAGTATGTAAATAATTTATAAAACTTAAAATAGTCAGAGATTTGAATATTAAAAAATGGACGTAAGGTTTGTTTCCTTTCAAGGATGGCCAAGAACCTAGAGGACGTGCATCAAAAATGACCCATGGCTTCATACTACAATGCAACAACCATTTTTATACCCGGGTTTTTATGGTTATTTCATATTATTTGCATTTATATTGAATAACACGTAAATGTACATCTGATATTAAAAATTCTACTTTCGAGATCAGCTGAATGTTTGTTTTGGAGTTTTTTAGTGCTTTCTAAAAAAATATTCAGACTCAACATGAAAAAATGATTTTTTTTTTAAAAAGCCTCAATGAAAGTTATAGACTTCATTGTTCAAATTATAAAATGGTTGTCGAAATTTCCTTTTATCAAATATTAGGTACATTTAAAAATACCCAATGTATTCAAAGACATATTTCCCAAAAAATACAACAATATAAGGTCGCTCTTTTTTAAAGTTGTGCAATTGCCTACAAAAGGCAATTTGCTTGCTTATGTCTTATTAGTATATTCATTTAACTTTTGTTTTCACAAAACTTCCTCAATGTATATGTAGATCAAAGAGTCCTTGCAAATAAAATTACAACGTGACACTTAATTACGTACTTACTTAAATGTACTAAATGAACAAGAAGAAGATATGAAAAGGGGGTTTTCTATGAAAAAGTTTGCATGACCGTACATCATGGACAGTTTTTTTTTTTTTTTTTTTTTTTTTTTTTTTGCAAAAAAGTGACATTCAATTTGATTTTACAATCACCGAAAGGGAAAATATGGAATAAAATCACTCTATTTTCATCTTTTTTTTTTAATTTGAAAAAGAAAATTACTATCGTAGTAGTTAGGTATGTAAAATGCCCTGATTCAATTTGAATAGAAATTGAGTAAAAAGAGTGACTCATTACTTTCTATTATATAATATATATATATATATATAAATATGTTAAGTTGTTTTTATTATTATTATTATTATCATAATTGAGTATTGAAGGAGGAGAAAGAGAAAATGAGGGAATGAAGAAAAAAAGACGCTTTAAAATTATCTAAAATTAATCAATAAGGAAAATACCCATTTCTTATGATTAGGTGCTATTGCAATGTACGTTACATGTACCTATAAATAATATATTTAAAAATATGTACAACATAAAAAACCAAACGACAAACATAAATGAGAAGATTATATATCCAGGACTGAGCTATTGACCTTAGCTGACAAAAGGGATAAGTTGTTAAAAGGATGCTCCGTCAGAGATGACGTCATATTTATTTTATTAATAATATTAAGTTATTTCATAGGATGTGATCTTTGTTGTATTTCTTAACATTTTCTTTGAAAGAAAAGAGGCACAAAAGGGGTTTTTTTTTAGGCCAGTTCCTTACATTTTTGGGACCTACATTTTCTTTCTTTCTTTTTTTTTCATTTAATGAGTGGGGAATTGTTTCCAACTTAGCAAGAACTAATTATAGTTAAACTCATCAACGTTCAAAATGCTAATAGTAAGGAACATGAAGAGTAGAAAAACTGACAGATAAACATATACATAGACAGTGTATATTACATAATACTATGTTAGTGGGAATAGCATTGTCTTCAATCATTTCAATAAATTGGTGGTTCCATGGATATAGCCAATAGTTGTATATAAATATCTAAATTGATCGAGACTCCCAATGCAACGAATTAACATGTAATTAAATGCTGAATTTTACATCTAAAAAAGTCTAAAATGAAAAACTATAGTTAACCAGGAGAGATTGAATCCAGACGGAATAACACAATTATATCTAAATTCCCTTTTCTCATCTAAATTTACGGTACAGACCTGAGATTTTAGAGTAGATTCACAGGGGCAGAGTAAAAACTCTTCTGACTCTTTTTTCATTATCTTTAACCATTCCCAACTTTTAAATGGAATCATGTGCCCCCATCTTGGGGAGAATTTAAAGACATTATTGGCCAATATAATTATCAAGTGATTATGGGTCTTTCTCTCTCTCTCTCTCTTTTATAAGGGAAGATTGAGGAGTAGTGTAAGGAGGAGTTTCTATCTCTAAGAGATTATACAGCGGCCTTTCATTACTTTAAAAGGGTGAGTATAATGAATCAGTCTCACAAAGTCTATGTCATAATTTAACAAACCATTATTCATATGTAATTAACATTATGTATATTTATGAGTCTACTGACCTAGTTTGCTTTTCAAATACTATGGGTCGTGTTTGACGACTACTTCATTCCTAGACGAAAGAATAAAAAAGATTTTTACTTGTACGTAGGTAAGCGTAGAAGAAAGACGAATTAAAAGTTGTAGCATGGTAGTAATTATATCAATAGCTGTGTATGTATCCAGATATATCAACCCCCCCCCCCTCCTCCCCAATAGCATGTGTTTTTTCCCCTTTTCTTTCCTTCTTTTTGCTGAATCCCCACAAGACCTTTCCATTTCCCAGGACACTTAATTTAAACTTTGACAACTTTAATTAGAAATGGTGCATTTTATATTTATGAAAATTTCATCAAAAAGTAATTATTGTTCCACGTATTTTTTTATTGTACATATATTGTGGTTTTAATGATAATTGTAGTTTTTAAATCTTTCATTCTCTGTACTTCTTTCTTTTTCTCTCTCTCTCTCTCTCTCTCTCTCTCTCTCTCTATATATATATATATATATATATATATATATATATATATTGTCCTTCCTCTATACCTTACCTGATCCTGGCTTTCTAAGTAATATATAAGTAAAAAAAATATGTAAATAAATTACTCTAAAATACTTTTTGATATTAAGAATTAATCTCGACTGTTTTTAATTATTGTTTTTATTTAGTTACAAAAAAACATTAAAATTTTCTTTTTTTTTACAATATTACAAACGTGTATATTGTTTGCGTACAAGGCATATATTTTTGCAGGAATTCATATATACATATATATATATATATATATATACAATGCAAGATATGTAAAATTGTAAATACATACATATTTGGTGAATCAACACAAAAGAAATATTGAACAAAAATCAAGAAAATGAGATTTCTCTAAATAACTTATTACTTCGTAAATATTTGTACACGTCCCAATTTTTATGGATAAATGTAAGGAGGAGTAGTGTCCCATAAGGAGGTCGTGAAGTAACTCCAGAGGGATTATTTGGGAACAATAAAAAAATAATGAATCTGCAGATACTAATTATATACACTATTATTTATGTACGATTTCTTGTTTGTATTCAAATGGTCTAAATTTAGTTGGGTTAAAATAAGATAGTTTATTGCTTTCGTTGGAAAAAACAATATTTGTTTAGTTTACGGAAATATTTTGTGATTTCCTTTCCGTAAATAAATATATAAAATGGTCTTTTAATCTCTTGAGTGTATAAAATACCTTGGGGCTCATTTGTGTTATTTGTTTTGTTTTTTTGAGTTACATTTAAATCGATTGTACTTATTGTCTTTGAGAGTTCTCTCAATTTTTTTTTAAATTAAAGTTAAATATTATTATTTTGGATAATAAAATATTGGTTTGAGTAAAACAGTTGTTATATGTAAAGTCAAAATAGTTGCTTATTTCGTACTGATAAACAGTTTTTATAATTTCACTCAGACCTATTAATTGTCCATCCACCAAATGAGAGTACAATTTAGTAGTGGGAGGTAAAAATTTACTACAATTCCACTTACACTATATTTATTGTAGAAATTTTGCGAAGACCTTAAATTTTTGGGACAAAAATTTATTTCTGCGTTTGATTGTTTTTTATCATAAATCAACTTTTGCTTTCACAAAAACTCCAATCTTTTAATCAAAGGACTGTCGTAATTTGTAGATTAGAATATTAAAAGTCTTTCAATTCCTTTGATAGTTCATAAAATTACAAAAGCAATTAAAAATGAGCCTGGACCTATTTATATTACTTTGTGCTTTCAAATATTTTTTTTTCGCTGTAATGAAGCTAACTTAGTTTACATACTCAAATGGTGGATATAAGCTTAGGGTGGTGGGTAAAAATATTAATCTACACATCAGTTTTAGCTATAACATCATTTAAAGCTACTAAAAAACAACTGTAATAGACTGAAATAGTAACGCACAGAAGGATTTGAGCTGATTTCGTAATTCTTCTGCGCCGCTACTACTTTAGTAGATCGATGGTGAGTCATTGATTTCTAGTAGATTTTTGCTCGAAATTGAATGAAAATTTACACATTTAGATAAACGATTTCTTCTTAGTTAAGAGTTCTTATGGGACTGTTGATATCTCGTTCAAAAGCTGTGGGTCTCATCTCTTTAATGCATTCCTTATTAATCAATTTTATGTAATATTCTAAGAGTTATTTCAGTGAAAATATTTTGATCGACTTTTGGGACTACTCCTGCTACCTATGTCACTAGGAGTCCCCTTAGGTCAAAATGAAGACTGGAAATAGAATTTGAATTAAATTATTTTTGAATGCACAAAATGAGTAATTTTCTAGGTTTAAATTGAAGTTGATGTTAGAAAATGGGCCAAACTAGCTCAAAAAGTAGTGTCCAATTTCTTGAAAACTCTCGAAAATTTTTTTTACAGATTTGAAATCAGCGTGCAAAACTGAATAACTTTTAATATACTTATAGCTCTTAGAATTTTTGACCTTAGAAATTATTCATTTTCACAATTTATTTTATACTTAATACCTACTTGGAAAAGATCAGACAGAGTATAAAGGTCAGAGTAAAAGTGGAAAAGTCAATATAATGAATAATACAGTAAATTAACAAACAAGTTTAATTCGTTCTACATGACTGAGCTTGTATATCGAATCAATGCTATGACTGTGTGAGCAGTCCTGATCGACGCATTCAGGTCTCATCTGGTACTTAACTGAACTTTGTTTCTTCCCATAATGTTGTGATTCGTGATATTTCTGTCATTTTAAATCGAGATTCGATTTTTGTTCGATTTTTGTACAATCTATTTTTGTTTACTAAAACATATTTTTAAATATTAAAAAAATAAATGGAATTCAAATTAAGTAGTAATTTTTAGCATTCATATAAATTTAATATATTTTATTACATACATACAATGTTATAATAATTTTTATAGAGCTGATACAGTATTTTATATATGTTTTGATCCTTTAAACCTCAGTTGATGGGGGCTTAATAAAAACAAATGACTTGACAAGGACTCGCATCATTGGAACGTATTCACCTTTTATATTCCAGAAATTTTAAAATATGATTTTAAATTTGGCCTAAATAATTAAAGTTTGAGCAGGTTGATTGATAACTCTGCTCATTAACTCCATGTTTAAAGCTTTAAAATGGCTTACTCTATGTTATAAATGGAGGGAGAGAACCATAAAATTATTGTAATGTGCTGATTCAAAATTGTGATTTGAATAACGTGATCAAGATTTAGTACAGCACACACCTCATCCTGTAAATGTAATTTAAATATAACGTACTACTATAAGCAAAAAATAACGGGAAATTTGATAGTTCCGATGGTTGGCACTACTGTCATTGACATCTGTGCCAAATTACACGTCAAAATGTTCATTTTGTGTTTGAGATACGCGTCCCTTTGTTATCAGTTAAAATAGAATTCTTCATTTTTTTTTTTTAATATGTCCCAATGATGATGACTAAAATGCAATTGTGAGAAATGTTGTTACAACCAAAAAAGTTACAATAAATACGACAGACTCTATTGTTTTAAAACACTTTTCCGAGATACATAATCTATTGCTCAAGAAACTGATGATTTAACTTTAATAACATATCTAAACTCAGCAGTTATTGTTATTTAATTAATATTGACTTGGTTAAAAACCTGTTTTGAAAATTAGACAAAAAAAAATGTTAGTAGAATTTTTGAGAGAGATGAAATGAATTTTGATGATGAAATAAAGATTGTATGATTATCCACAATGTTTGCCCATACCAGTAGAGCATAAAACTCTCATTACTTAAGTCACAATATATATATATATATATAGAATAATTACGACTGGTTCGATGTTGAGTTGACTTTTTTTTTTTTTAACAAATAATGTACATATGTTGACACGAAGCAAACTTAGTGTTTCTACTTATTGTCTTTCTTTTTTCTTTTTTTCTTTTTTTTTGGTAAATAGGTAGTTACTAAATACACACATACATACACAATAATATATGAGTCAATAAAGAAATATCTCACAAATAAATATATGTATGTATGTAATCCATACATACATGACTATGTACTTTCTTTGATATTCAAGGCATGAAAATGTTTTTTGTTATTCTCCTTAGTATGTACGGATCCCTCCCCTATTATGTATGTGCATAAAATAACTATTCGTTATTCGTCAATACCTTAGCAAATAAATACATAGGTGGATGATAAAACATGGGGGAATGAAAGAGAAATGAGTATGTACACACATATTCAAATATAAGGTGAAAGGCCATAAGTCCTTTGATTCTTACTCGTCCCCCTCCCCTCAAGAAGTTTAAATGGAAAATCAATTATCTTTTAATAAGATAATTAGTATTCTATGTATTTATATACATAGATTTGACATTATATTAGATTTGTACTATTGCCTACATATGAACATAGGTACTTAGATTAATGTACATATGTAAAAAAAAAAAACTATTAATTAACTAAGGAGGAGTTGCTATGAAGAGTTTAATAGATAAACTACATATTATATATATATACTTATGTAAAAAGTTTTATAATGAAGAAAAATGAGTGGAATTTATATATTTATACAAGTTCATAGCTCTTTGATTCTATTCATCTTTCTTCTTTCTTTCTTTCTTTTTCCCCTCACTTTCTCTTCATTTATCATACATATATATATATATATATATATAATATGCAGTACTTCATGTACTAATTGAGATAAAACTATTAATCAAAGACCATTCACAAAATTTTGCATATAGAATGAATAGTTAATTTGCATAATTTATATATTTCACGATTATCTAAATATAGCTTTGAGCATTGATGTAAGCATTATTTTTTCTATGTATATATATATATATATATATATATATATATACATACTCCTTTTCCTGCCTCTGCATGGATGTAAAAAAAAAAAATTCTTTCTCTACAGAAAATACATATTTTATCTCTAGAAACGTCGTCAACAATAAATTTCTTTCTCTCCCCGAATAAATGTGCTTTGATTGTTAATTTCAAGGACTCAAATTAATAATCTTGTTATATATATATTCAAGAAAATTATAGTGAATAGTCCAAGATATAAAAAAGACGACGTCGTTGGTCAACTAGAAGTCTACATATATCACGACGAGCTTTTTGGGGATAGACGAAAACACTATGTATTCTCCTTTCAACGGATACTCATCAGTTGACTCCTCTGATTTAAAGCAGCTGACTCTACGTGTATCAATAGCATAAATAATAGCAACTATACCCTTTTTGAGTTCATAACGTTATGAACACAAAAAGGGTATCATTATTATTTATTATTTTGATATTATATAAAAAATATATTAAATTGCGCGCCTTTTTTTTTTTGAATTTTTATATATATGTACATACAAGTATTAACGATTGATTTGTATATTGATAGAATTTATGAATGCCTAGTACATCTAAATAATAAATCTGCCCAATATTAAAAAGTTGGCATCAAAGAAAATACAGAGGAGTAGCTACCAGTTGTTGTTTTTCAAATTTTTCCAAAAAAGCTCGTCGTGTATTGGATCTTTTTTCATATTATTATTTTTTTTGTAAGAAAAGGTTGATAGATATAATGAGGACCTCTATTTGAAAAGGAAAGGTTTTCACAGACGTCATAGATTGCATAGTGAATCAAAAACTAGTTTCTTATTGGGGATTGATACATATACATATTTATGACCCTGAATGATGACGTCAATTAAAGTTCATATATAGTTCAAAATATATAGGCACTGATGGCCGTGAATAATCCTATTGGAATTATATATATATATTTAGTATAAAAGAAGCAAAAATGGGGAATCCTTCCCCCTTCAATTAAGTTTCTCCAAAAAGGAAAATGTCTAAGGGTATATAAAAAAACGGCTTTTCTGATTCATTTAACACGCATATCCATGTAAAATTTCCTTGGAAGGGATTTTGTTACTTTTTTAAGACTCATATCTCTTTTTTGAATTAAAGTTCTTGATTATACATACATACATACATAATTAAAATACCTCTCTACCCTGTCTCATCTCCTGTCGTCTTTAGGGTTGACTCGTAGGTAGAGATATAATAATAAAGCTCAACTTTTGTATAATAAATCTTCATTTTATCATATTTAAAAAGATGAGTAGATTTGTCAACGATGTAAGTGTACCTATATGTGAGCTTGCTTTTCGTTGTTTTTGTCTTTATCTTTTTGTTCTTTGTATACGTGGATCTTTTAAATTAAATCCTCTTTATTGAACATATTTAATTATAAAACTTAAAAAAAAAAAAAAAAAATTATATGCTACATACACAAAGTATAAAAGTTTGTACATAAGTAGGAGATACGAAGTTATACTATGTACTACTACTACTACTAGTTATATAGTAGTATGTATATGTAACTCATTATGAGAGGTTCTGTTGGTAGTGTCTTATACATTTTAGATTAAACACTTTGACAAAATTTTAATTAATATCAAGAGAATCAAATATTATTACAATAGCGAAAAAGTAATTGATGATTTATGTACATAATGAGAACAAGAAATTAAAAAAAATATCTATAACTAGTTGATAATTTAAAAAAAAGAAAAAATATGTCATCTTTTGTGGTAATCACTTTATATCATATATTTACTATGTAAAAAGACCACTTCAAAAATTAAAAAAAAACCACCTTCATCTCTACAGTATTAGAAAGGAATATCAGCTTTGCCATCAACATATGCCTACAAATGAAATATATATATATATATATATATACTAGTGATGTATCAATTTAAATTTGCAAATAATTACTCTAAACATCTTCAAAATATTATTATCCGCAAATTTTTCAAATTTGCATTCACATTAATTGTATTTGTGATCTTTTCGACATAAAAAACATTATATTTTTGTTTTATTCGTTATTATCCGTGTTTTGAAAATATTCGACGACTCCACATCCATAGATAATTTGATGTTTGCATCCCGTTTATTTATCCGCATTTTTAGATATTTGACAACCCACATATATACATGAATGTACGCAATTAGCCTACGCTCAGGGTATTTCTAAATTTAAAGATGACCATTCTTTTTACTCGCACGCTTTTGTTTTACAATAGACCAAAATTAATTAACTTTGTATCTTATACATACATTCATTTCCCAATATTTCTTCAAAATAATAATTATTATTATCATTGTAATATTAATAATTTACAATAATACAATAGAGGATGTCAAACCCAAATAAGATATTTATATATATTGAAACATGATTAATCACTGTATTAGGAGAAACATTGAATTGGATCCTCCACAGAAACACTAGAGAGAGGTCACGGTGTTCAACTCACAATAAACTGATTTTAAATTAGATTGCATTTATTTTTTTAACTTATTGTGATTTGCCAAGTCAGGCAAAAAAAAATTATTGAGAGAAGACACTCACAGTTTGTTCAATATTTTGACTATAATGCAGTTGTTACTTCTGATTCATTATGGAACTCATTATGTCACCCATTTCTATATTTTTATACTCAAATTCCTATCCACAAATTCAATACATCACTAAAATACATATTTATATATGTAAATTAGTGGTGTATCAAATGTAATCACGTAATCAAAATAGGCTTGCAACCTTTTTTTTTTTTTCTTCTTTTTCTTTCCTCTCTTTGATTGGTAATTCATGCATATTCCTTGGTTCATTTTCTTTTATATGTATATATATATATATATACCATTAAGTGTATCTCTTAGAATACGATTTTTTTGATGTATTAATCTTGAAATCCATTTGCCGGATTTTTTATTTTATTCCTTTAAGACAGCACAAAAAAAATCTTTATATTTTATTTTCCATTTGTCGTAAAAATAAATAGATTATATATAGAGAGAGAGTTAAACAATGAAACATTTAACATATAAATGTACAATAATATATATATATATTTATATATCTGTAATATTGGATATTCAATGGAAGTACCAAGAGTTTGTAACTAACAAGACAAAGAGAAAGGGAGAAAGAGAGAGGACGTAAAAAAAGAGAATAATCTTGGCCATCAAACATTGAGGGAATAAGAAAAAATTAGGTGTCTTAGTGGAGAAGCAGGAGAAGTAAGATTTTGTGTACCATTTTATGTCCTTAAACCCCCCTTATTTTTCTTTCTTTAAAAAAAAATCATTTCAAGACACACACGAAAAATGAAGGGATCAAAATAAATTAAATTTGATTATTTTATTTTTTGAAGACATTTGGATTCATATAACTTTTTTCCAATACAAAAACTTTATGGTTATAAAACTTAGTACAGAGAAAGCTTCTCCTTTATTTCCAAAAGGGTGGGATATAAAACCTAGGTCCTTTGTAACATACTTAGTTGTGCCCTTTGGGCACATAGTTCTAAACTATTGCATAAAACTAATTGCAACTTGAAAAACTTGCTTATGAGTTTATTTGTTTTTTAAACCCAAAATATTTTGATGGAAGGTCTTCCATATTTCCTTGCTAAAGAGCAATCACTTTTGTCTAGACCAAGTTGACCTTCAAGTGCCTACACCCCACTAGACATGTTTATTATTATAATTTTTCTCATAACAAGGTAATAAATTCATTCATATGAACCGATTTATTTTTGGTTTTTAAAAGTGTTTTTAATTATAGTTAGTACGTTGACGTACGTCGTTACGGAAGTTGCTCTCACTACACTAACTATAACTCGATTATGATCATATAATCGATTATACATAAACATAAATGTGGTACTACGTAGCAAATAAAACTGATTTATTGAACAAAATAGAAATGTTAAAAGTCTTAATAAAACAAACATTCTCAAATAGCCAATAGAAAATGAGCAAATTAACAAAATATTTAACCAAGAGATGGCACCTAGGTTCCTAGTCTTTCTAAATCAACAAATAAGGGCTTAAATAACATTAAATTCATCCTTCATTGCAATTACTTTTTCACAATTATTGTTCATTCATTTTAGTGACTTTTCCTCTAAAGTCATAGCCCTATTGTTCCTATATGCATTTTAGTGTATGTATGTATATTATTTATTGTAGCAATATAAAGCAACAGTAAAATTTGCATTTTTTTCTTTATTTATGTAAAAGTCTGATAGCTGATACATGGTATTGTAAGGGAACCATTTTCTATGCAGATTGAAAGTCATTACTATATTTTTTTTTAAATTATATGGGTATGAAAAGTAAATCCTATGGGAAAATATCTAGACTTAAAATTAAAATAGAAAATTAAATGTACACCCAACTCTAATACGTAGAAAGTGAAATGACAAATAATGAATATTTTCACAAAGGACTCTTTGTAATCTGATATGCGAGGAATTCATCATCATGGGTATATTATGTAGGGTCTAATTAAATGTTTATTGAACATTTGTCCAATGATAAGGATCGAAGTCATGTTGACTATATGCTTTTGATTATGAAAAATAATGAAATAAATAGACTGATTGCAAAGTAGGTAGACACATACATATTATCTATATTTATTTACCAATAACAGTATCAAGAGATAAAGTACCAAAAGGAAAGGAAGAACGAATAAAGAAAGAAAGAAAGAGACAGAGCGTCTTATCTTTTAGATGTCTTTTACAGAAATATTTATAATACAATTTAATAAAGAATGAAGGAGAGGAAAGTGAAGATGGAAGGAAAAGATTGAAGAAATCTTTCCTTTTTTGAAAAAAAAAAAAAAAAAAAAAAATAGAAGAAACTCATAGATACAATATTAAGTATCTCAATGTTGATTATTGTCAAAAATAAAATCTCTTTAGAGAGAGAGAGCCCCTCAGGACTTAATGAATCATCAAAGTCAGAGGGGGCCTTTTGAATAACATTACACTATGTAACATATTTATCTATAAAAAAAAAAAGAATACTGCGAACACCTTCAAGGAAATGGAATTGAAGAAGGACATTTTCTTTAGCATTAAATGTGGTTGAGATAAAATATTTGACTTGGAGCTAAATTTTGATGTACATATGTACAAACATAGGTAGAAGCTGTAGATAGTATAGATTATTGTTACCATCTGTAGTTCCCTGTTTTATAGAGAAAAATATATAATTGCTTTAAAGTGAAGCAATGAAAGTTAGTCATTGGCAGTTAGCTTGAAAATATATTCTTGACTATGAGGTAACTTTTTCACCACACACAAGATATTGTCTTTGTGCTATATAAATTGGGATGTATAAAGAACATAAATAACGTCAATCAGTCACAATTTGCCCTTCCCTTTGCAGATTTTTGCTGGAAAAATGTAACTGATATTGCTAAAAACACATCAAACTCATTGTTTAAATTATAAGAAAACTTATATTTTTGAATTTGTCTTTTAGAGAGGGTCACTTTTACCACAATGATCTAAGCATTTTCAAATAAAAGACTGTACTTCTTCTTTGCAAAAGTTACATCCATAAATATAAGTATAAATAGAAATTTGTAGAGATAGGCTTGAACCCCATGAGGAGAAGAAGAAATTTCTTATGAATGTTAGGAAATTGTCATCCTGGATTATATTAGAAACAAAATGTTAAGTATTAGAAATAGATTGTCCAAGAACCATAAAAACAAGAAACAAAAATGAGTGTGCCTTTCCAAATACAAACATATTGCAGGCTATCAACAGTTACGATTTTGGAGTGATGGGCCATGAATCCCTCTATTTTGACATATCTTTAAGTATTTATGTATGTCCTGAATTGGTTCCAATACTTTAGTCATTCTTATAAAAAAAACCAACAGCTTCTCTCATTCAAAACCCTTCAAATGTTTTGAGAACCATTCAACTTCTTCTGACTGAGGGAGTGTGGATCATTGAGGATGAGTGATTGTCAAGTTATGTCTAAGCTCTGAGTTAGATTAGATTACCGAGTACTTCTTTCAAACGGATATTTATCGTAAGTAATTTTTTCTACTGAGGTTTCGATTTTTGCAGAGTTGGACATAGTAAACTATTTGTGGAACATATTTTAAAAGACTCTTTAAATTTTGCTCTACTGAATAGAATAAATATGTTTATGGAAAAGTTTCAAAACAGTTTCAATGACTGACATACTTTTTAATAAAATTCTATCTTTTGATTTAAAAAATAAATAAATTCAGAAAGTCCCATGGATAACTACAAAAAATTACCACATAAAAGAGAAGATTTTATACGCAAAGTTAGGGAGAGGAAGCTGCCATGAGAGGATGATCATAACATTTTGTACATCTAAATTCAAAGAGTTTGAGTTTTATGATAATGTAATTTATTTTTTCTTCCTCCAAGAATGTGAAGGAGCAAGGGTTAGATAAAAAAATTTATTCCTTCTTGATCGTAGAAGGAAGAAGAAGCCTTAAGATATTCAAATAGTCATAAATCTTTAGCATAAGAAGAAAAATAATATGTTTAAGTATGTATTTCCAGGATTTGATAAAAGAGTAAAAGGAAAAAAAAATATAATAAGAGGAAGAAGAGGGAGAAAGAAAAGAAGAAAAGTGAAGGCCCTTCGTGATGATCTATTAGATGTATTTAACCATTTTCATATTTTATTCTAATTTTTGGGGGGGATTTTTGAAGATAAGGAAAATCGAAATTACAATTTTTTTATGTTAAAATATTTTGTACGTGTATAATAATGGCTCATAATATGTATGTATGTAAATTTATATACCTATTACTATCTACCTATCTTGCTATATTTTCTTATGAATCCTCACTTTTGTAGTATATGTATGTAGATAGTAGCACTTTGCTACCAATTCCAGCATAATCCCTCTTCTAAACATTTAATCTCCATTGTACCACTCAATCTTTCCTTCAGAAAGAAATAGAAATAAAAGTAGTATGCCAATGTCGCCATTTTCTCAACTGTTGGGCTATTTATGAGTAGGAATGTAAATCATATGCAATTCGGGCGTGTGATAAAAAAGTGGAGTTGGCTCTTCAAACAGGTCTTTTTGTTTTCAGCAGCTGTTATCATTTTTCCAATATTACTGAGGGGAGAACATCTACCTGATAGTAAAGATGTCGCATGAAGGAATACATGCATTAAGTTTAATAAAGCAAAAAAAATGTAAACAAAAAGGGCTCAAGTCCTCGTATAATTATTATTAGTTAAAAATATATAATTTCCTGACATTAATTTCAGTTAATTTTCTGCCTCTCATCTATGTTATTATTTATTGTTGTATATATAATGGAGAATAGCAGCTTGTAGCTCAGTAAAACGTCATGACAGCTCAAGCTGCTTCCCCCCTCGACATTCATTGAATTGTCAGGGTTGCCAGGTTGATTTTCTCTTTCTTTTTTTATAACACGCCCGAATTGCATATGATTTACATTCCTATTTATGAGTAGGAATGTAAAAAATATGCAAATGGGGTGGGTAAAATAAAAAGAAAGAGAAAATCATCAACCTGGTAACTTTGACAATTTGATGAATGTTGAGAGGGAAGCAACTTGAGCTGTCATGACGTTTTACTGAGCTACAAGCTGCTATTTTCCTTTATATATGTATACAAATGAAGACATCAATACGTAATAAATAATAACATTATGTACACCATAGATGAGAGGCAGAAAATTAACTCAAATTAATGTCAGAAAATTATATATTTTAAATTAATAATCATACGAGAACATGAGCCCTTTTCTAACATTGTATTTACTATTGTATGTAGCTGTTCTCCCCTCAGTAATAAAGGAAAAATGATACCAGCTTTGAAAAACAAAAGGTACTGCTAAAAGTGCCAACTCCACAAAATCTCGCACGCGGCATTTTGCATATTTTTTACTTTCCTATTTATGAGTAAGAAAATGTTCACTGCCTACCGAGATTTAATTTGAGCTTGACTAATCAAGAATACACTCATAAAAAACCAAAAAACACTGAGAATCTTGTGGGAATAACATTGTGAGGAGCATTCAGTCCAATTAGACTTTGGTACTTGAGGATATTGATACAAGAAATGATAACTACAAGTTAAAAGGATTGAATGTGAGCTCAATATATAGCATTCAGAATATTGAAATTTTAGTGTTAGTGTACTAATGGCGAGAACAATGGGCTCTGAATCTTCTTTAATTATATTGTGTAGGAAATATGTATAATTAAATATGATGTCAGTATGCTATACATATAGTATTTTCTATCTAAAATATTAAATTGAATTAATTCATAGAATTTCCCTACAAAAGAGTTCCTTTGAAATTATGTTCCTTTACTCTAATAAGCTAATTAATTTTCCACGAATTATGTATAACTTAATGGATTCAATTAATTATTTTCTACTTATATGTATATATTTATTCCTCTTCGTAACAAAGTAACATATATATTTTAGACTTCATTCAAGAACCAGTAATGCTCCAATAGAATAGGAAATGACTGCATTTATAATCAAGATTATCACCAATTCCTTAAGAGTCATGGTGGCAGTTCATAGGTTGTTTATAAATTAAGGATCTTTTAAAACCTCTTAAACCTTTTATAAAGATTGCAAAACAGCAGCTATAATCCTCAAGATACAGAAGGCCAGAACTAGCCCAAAAAATCCCCCTTCCTTCCCACACTGAGGGGATTGAATTGTTATATACAGGGTTTCTCCTTAGCACATAGCTAACTTTCTTTCATTAACGATAGTGTCACAAAAGATTTTGAACTGCAAATCAACTTTCCATATGTGTTGTCAGAGTTCTAGGATTGATTTAACCTTCCTTAGACACGTGTATTTATTATAAAAGCAAGGCTCTTTGAGGATAATCGCTCTCAGAGGGATGCAGACTGAGATCAAATTCCTTATCTTATGGAACTATCCTATTTTCTTTTTGTTTCTTATTAAAACACTTTTCAAATAAATATATTGATATATACAGAAATGAAGATCTTATATTAAAATAGTTCACTGTACAAATATATGTACATACTATGTAATCTATCAAATTGGCTTTTGGATTTTCTTTCCTCTCTAATCAAGCCTCTAAATTAAAGACACTCAAGAAGTGGCATTGTCTTACATACATATATGTAAGTTTATCAAACATTCAAGTGCGTCACTTTCTTTTCTTTTTACAAGAAATGGAATATATAAAAAATGACATATTAAATGTTCATTTTATCCTTTTTACGAATTTATTTTTGATATTTATTAGATATGAAAATCTCAACATTTATAAGAATGTATATACATATATATATTTTTTTTTCATAAAGAATAAGATTATTCAACATTATTTATTTTTCTCGCTTTTTTTTTCTTTCTTTTCCTCTTCAAACCACTTTTTATGTGTTTGATTTAGAACAACCATTTTTGTTTGGTCATCAGAAAAGATATTCAAAAAAGTAAAAAAAAATATATTTATAGTTAAAAACCCAATTCGTTTTTTTGTAGAACAAAGTAAGCTAGCCACAATTAGAAAGCCAGTCCTTTCCTAAATAAATAAATCTATATACATATATATAGTAAGTGTTGAATAAAATAAATATTGTAATATATTATATAATATTTTTCCTGTTCAAAAATTTACAAAATATGAATTTATTCAAATAATAATTCGTTAGCATCAATTATCCTCAAAAATAAAATGATTTTTTTAAAGAGAATACATTTTAAAATATTGCAGTTTGTTATCAATTATGATTTTGAAATTTGTCAACAAAAAACTATTTATCTTTTGTTAAAGTTTAGAAGAGATTTCAATTATTTTTTGTTATTTGTTTTGGTTCATTTATGTAACTCATCATTTTTAAAGATTGAAATAGTCTGTTTCTAGAAAAATATATTTATTATTTCAATTCTTGAACGCCACGAATCTCGAGGCCCCACTTCACCAATGAATAATAATATAAATCCATTTATCTAAGATATTCTTATTTATGTACATACATACATTTAGTATGTATGAATTTCGTTCTTTTAAGTTAATTTATGATTTGCAAAAGTGACATGAAAGTTCTAATGAATAAATGACTTTTGCATTCTGTGTGTGTGTGTGTGTATGTGTTTATTAAATTATAATAGGAGTATACAAAAAAAAATTAGGCACTACATATATGCATACATATGTAGGCATATTTGCTATGCATGTATACAGCTGTACATATAACAAAAGTATATATTCAAATGAGACAAATTTTCATTTCGTTTATTAGTCTTTTCTTTTTAACAATTTTCTATTTATATTAAGGAGAGTTTCTTCATCTTTGAATAACTTACTTTTTGGCTATTTCTTTTATATATACATAGTCCATATTTTCATGGCCATGACATTTCCTTCCTTCGTTAATGGAAAAGAAGAAGAGGAAGATACGGCTAAATATGTGTTTATGGCAACATTTAGCTCGTAGTTTTCCCTTTTTACCATTACTATTTTTTTTTTTTAACAAATGGCTTTCTAATTTCCTTTCATCCTTGTATTTTCGATATTGAAAGACCTTGAGGGCCTTGAATTTGAATTAAGAAAATACATTCTAGAGCCAAAAAAAAAAAATACTATCTTTAAATAAATAAACTAGAAACTACTTACTACATATGTATATAAATATGTAATAGTACATAAAAGTACAATACTAGATAAGAACTGCTACATACATCACCATTTATCTATGAACTATACTTGAAAAAGAAGTCAGTTCAAGTTTTTAACACCGCACAATAAAAAAATAATAAATTGATAAAGATAGATGAGGCTTGATTAAAACAGGAGTAGTATGTAAGTACTCCCTAAGTCTCCTTCCATCAATATATAGCCTTTCTTAACGTTTCATTAATTTTATTTTTACCTTTTTACATACTTCAATAATATTTGATTTGATTTGATTTTCAAAAACATTTAGTATCTTCAAATAACATATACATAGGGAACATTCATATGATTGAGCTGTATTCTCTTAGTAGAGCCTTTGAAGGTTCCGTATAGATAGCTCCTTGGAGTTCATTTAGACTCCAATCAACATGCATGTTTGTGAATAAAGTAGTACACATTGTCAATAAAATGGTGGGGAAAAGGGGGGCTCCTATGATATAATGTTGAAATATGAATCCAAGATTCATAAGTCTTCCCTAAACCCTTATAAATTTTGTCGTTAAAACAAATATAAATATCATTAAATATCATAAATGGTTTGTCTCAGACCTCCTGAAATGTACTAAAAAAATGTCTACATCTCTTTGTTAATAATTGATTCAAAGAGAATATTAGTTAATTATTTTTCGTATAGTACCATTATAATACCAGTATATACCATTATATGTAAGTTTCTATATACTCTATTGAATTAAAAGTCATATTTCTTATCTAATAAATCATTTTAATGACCTCTTTTCAACTTCAAGGTTCCTGTTGCAATCATTCCGTGTCTCTCCTACAACTTCAAAAGTTATTTCTTTCTTATACAATGTCATTAAATTTCTTCATCAAATTATACACCTCCTTGATTTTATTTGACTTTTTTTTCTGCACTATCATGATCCTTAATTATAAAACAGCTTCTTTCCTCAACTGTTTATTTTTTAAGGACAACGTTATATGTGATGTCTTCAATGTATTTATTATTAGAAAATAAAAATTGTTAAACGTAATTAAACATATATATATTTTGATCCTTACAATTGAATTTGAAATGTTCTTTTAATATTTGTCAAAACATAATTTTGTTTTTCTTAGATGCGACCATCTATTGAACACTACATTAATTCACTAGTTCTTCAAGAACAGAGTACAACTATGTACTTTTGTAGATAGACAAATAACTGGAGGCAATGTTTGTAGTGTACAAATGTATGTATGTATCTTACTATTTGCTATTCCACGTATGTATGTATATATTAGTATTTTAGGCACGAAATAAATTACAAGGATATCTCTCTTCTAACCTTTGTTAGTTTAATCACAAAAATAATTTATATTTATGTCATTTATTTTAGAGAGGCTTGTTTTTCTACATTTAATTTATATTATGATTTCTATGAATATGTATATTCAGACCTTTTTGCTTACATATATGTATATGTAATTTTGTTCAAGTATTTTTTGAAGAGTCCAAAACGAGATTTTTTTTTGTCCACTTAAAATAAGAAAAGAAAAAAATCAACCAAAACATATTCTAGCATTGGATTGCTTTGATTATAATTATAAGATATATCTAAAAAAAAACTATACTAACGTGAGCGAATATAATAATTTTCTGCTGGCAAGACATTTTTGTTTTCTTATAGGTTGTAAATTGAGAAATTTTGCTATGAAAAACTATTTGAGCATTTACATAAAGCAAGGAAAAAGACACACACAAAAAAAAGATTTAAATATTATTGTACGTACTTCTTTATTCCGTATTTTTTTAATATAGAGATTTCCCTATACTAACACACTTTTGAATTCATAAATAAGTAGAATTTACTACTTTAAAGCAGAAAAGAAGTCAGCTGATGAATGAAACTAAAGGGTAAAGACATGTACGTACTTAGTATCTGTCTTTATACCCTATTTGAACGTACAACTTCAATTATTATTAGAGTTTTCGAAAAAGTGGAATTCCTTACGTAGAAAGAAAGCATATGGTAACCATGGGAAATAATAGTATACTTGACGGTGATGAATGAGGATTCAACACTAAAAAACAGGAGGTAATTGGTAGAATTAGACAACTTCTTTGTCAATTCAGTACATAAAGTTCTTCATCATACATTTTTCACCATGTGATAATCTGCCTTAAAACCTTTTAAACAACCAACATGGCCTCTAGTATAAGGTGTGGAGTATCATTTATATATATATATATATTCATGCCTAGCTCGAACTTAAAATGTGTGTATTCATTTGAAATATAAATACTTTTTCTAATATTTTGTCCAATAGAAAGAGAAGAAGGAGAGGGTATTAAGGTCATCATTACCTATGTAACATATAGGCCTTTCCTTGCTTTAGGACGATAGAAAGGAAGGAAGGAATTTGTTTTTTTCTTTTATAATTATGATTATTATTTCATTAGAATGGTTTGTTTTGTTTTTTTACTAATGTTTTTTTGTGGTTGCTATATATATAGCAAAAGTTTTTCTATCCGCTTTTATCAAAAGTTTTTTTTTTATTTTTAAAATATTTTCCTCCATAAAATATTACTAATCTCTTATTATTAAATCTCTCACTCCCTAAGTTGTTTATTTTCATTAAATTAAATCTCTTTCTGGACGATAGGCTAAACTTCCTTCTTCTCCATTTGTATATACATATGTATCTACATGTACTTTCCATTCTTTCAATTTAGGTAATTTAAATCCTTATATATTTTGCAATATAGATCATATGTAAAATATCTATGTACATATGTATATATAAGTTACAAATATTCTCTAGAAAGTTAAACCATAAACACTCACACACACGAGAAAAAAAAGCTTTCTACCAAAAAGGAGGGGAGAAGAATACTTGATGAAGGAAACAATAATATGTATTATACTAATAGTATATTGAATCCACGCCTTGTGGTTAAATATATATATATATATATAGATGTATCAATAAATAATAATTTGTTAAATTGGCAAAACTCCAAAATAATCTAATTTCAAGGATAAGATGAAGGGAAATTGTATAGAGATATAACATAATACATAGAATGTACAAGGGCGGAAGGTTTTTATTTCATTCCATATTTATACTACTCCCTCTGTTATAATAATCAAAATCAAAACTATTTATACATCAGATCATGCATGAGACAAGATTATATATATATATATATAAAATGGCAGAGGGCTTAAACCTTTCAATTTATTTATTTTTTCTCCTTTTTTTTCCTTCCAGTCAATTGAGTCTAATTTAAATTGATTTTTTTAAATAAAAATCCTAGGAATAAAAAAATAGATGAAGAAGGTAAATAGCTTCTTGTTTCTTGATTTGTGTCATTACTCTAATCTCTTAATTGT
The DNA here is from genome assembly GCA_963680855.1 of Lepeophtheirus nordmannii. Lineage (NCBI taxonomy): Eukaryota > Metazoa > Arthropoda > Copepoda > Siphonostomatoida > Caligidae > Lepeophtheirus > Lepeophtheirus nordmannii. The sequence continues at coordinate 26,924,102 of OY804519.1, read as the reverse complement.
ATATTCTTTTCTTGAATAACTACGAAGGAGTCACAAAACCCATCAGTACACTTATATGTATCTTTGTACTATTTAAAAAGCTATTTGAACTATCTACAAATGTATACTTAACAAACATACACACACTGCCTACTAGATAATCTTTTAAAGAGGTTTGCCAGTCACAAAAGTCACAAAGACTCTATATTTTTTTTCTTGGTCTTTTTTGGGCTACTTTTATTCTGGAAAGGCAAAAGGATTCAAACACTAAAAGTCACAAAACCTATGTATTTAAACTTTCTTATTAACTACACTGGTCAAGAGTCAAAAATCCTAAGGGGTATAAGTATAATAAAAGTTATTCAACTTTGCTCACTGATTTCAAATCTGTATTTTTTTTCGAGAGTTCGACGGTTTTTGAGAAATTGGATCCTACTTTTTGAGCTAATTTGGCTCATTTTCCAACTTCAACTTCAATTTAAGCCAAGAAGGATTTGGTGCATTGAAAAATAATAATTCTCTAGTGTTTTTAATGCATTTTCAGTCTTTATTTTGACCTAAAGGAACTCCTGGGGTCATAGGCGGTGGGATTAGGCCCAAAAGTCGGACGAATCCTTTGTACTTAATAACTCCTTAAATATTACATGAAATGGATTCATAAGAAGTGCATCCAAGAGCTTAGACTCGCAGCTTTCAAACAAGATCTCAAGCGCACGATAAGACTCCTTAATCGAGAAGAAATCATCCATCTAAATGTGTAAATTTTCAATGCATTTTGATCAAAAATTCGCTAGAAATCAAAAATACACGGTAGACTTACTTAAAAAGTAGCGCGCAGAAGTATTTCAGCTGATTTATTAATCCTTCTGTCAGCTATTACTTTTGTAGCTCTACCGTGAGTTTTTGACTTCTAGTGAATTTTTGCTCAAAATTGAATGAAAATTTACATATTTAGATGAACGATTTCAAATTTGTTGACGTGTGTAATTATTATTATAGTTTATTTTTCATTCACGACGAAAAGATTGGATTTTACATTCATCCCCCAACCTTTTTTCTATTTTTATTAGCATACCCAACTATTTGAATATGGTTATTTTATTTTTGTTATTTTTATTAGAATTAAAGTGGTTTTTTATAGCCCAATGAATTTTACCTCTCATAAAATGTATTATTTCTTACTCCAAGATTTCTTTTTGATCTAATATTATGTGACATACATATATATGGCACTTTCTTGAGCACTGGCCTATGTGTTTACATACAATGTTCATACACAAATATATATTTGTGATTTAACAAATATACATTATAAATAAATATATGTACATTTGAATATACATATGTAAGTTATCTGTAAACATACTTTGCTTTGAGGTGTTGTCTGTGCGTACGAATAACTGAAAGTTAAATAAATTGAAGTAGTACATACTATATACCATATTTAAGTAAGTATATACTTACTTGGTTTATTTGCACTTTTAAAATACATACTTCCTTTCCAACAGAATTATATCCATGTGTTTGTATAATTTCGGCTTTTTTCTTCAAGTTCTATATTTTTATATAAATAATATGTATATATGTATTTTTAGGGAGGGGGGGGGGGGAGGAAAAAAACTTTAAAATGGTCAACTGTTACATACAATTTTTTATTTTTTTAACAAAATAAAAATATGTTAATATAAAACTTTTGTCCTATTACGCACACAAAATAATGTACGATCTCCATTGTTTCAGAATCATCTCTCTCTCTCTAAATCAAAACCTTTTTACTGCTATGAAAAACGAGGATGACAGAGCAAATTGAGACTTTTCTCATTGGGGCTGACTACTATGGATAAAGAAGAAGTCCTGGATGGATATTGCTTAGGGTTGTTTTGCCTCTCACAGAATACCGTAGAATGCTCCAGGGATTTCGTGCTCTCGTGCTCTTTGCATTTCTAATCCGCTCTGTCTCCGTCTCTTCAAGAGAATCTTGTCCTTCTCCTTGTGAGTGCAAATGGAAAAAGGGAAAGGAAACGGTTTCATGTCCAAATGATAACTTCAGTGTCATTCCGAGGATGGAAAAACATTCCGGGACTCAGGTAGGGCTTTAAAAATGAGTCAAAAGTGTATTTATATGTAACTGTATCCAGATACTTAACTTGTTAGTAAGGGTTGTCTGGTATTCGAGTACTATAAGGGTACTGAAATACTGATGCCGTTTAAAACAGTGGGTTTATACTAAATTGGTATTTAGTCTACTCATGACGCAAGAGCAAAAAAACTGTCAGGTTTCTATGCAACCATTATACTGCCTGTTTTCTTTTTTAAGTCAACAAATGATCGTACCAATTTTGGTTACGGAACCAGTGCAAAAATATTGGTAGCGTGACTACATTAATAAAAGTCCTAATATTCAATTCTACATTGATAAAAGTAATTAATTCAAATTAATTCTTTCAAAAAAAAAAAAAAAGGAGAGGAGTAAAACAAAGGCATGATTTTGTTTTTGCTTTTTCTACATTTTTTTTCTAAGTAAAGAGAAAGCACTTTACCCTATGTATTATGTATATTCATTATTTTTTGTCTATTATATGTTATATGGTCCGTTGAGAATTTACATGGTATTTTTTGCCTTTTTAGAGTCTATTATGTACTTTTTAAAGCACTTATGCAAAAAAAAAAAAAAAAAATGTTTGCTTTTTCCTTTTTGTTCGACTCAAAGGAAGTTTACTCATTTAGAAAAAGGAAAATATGTCTAATGACAGTAGGTAAGAGAGAGAGAGAGTTGAGTTCAGTTTCTTTGTTATTGAATATTAATACTTTCTATTTGCATTAAAGTGCCAAGGGCAGTCTATATAAAGGTGCATCAGGTTTTCCTGTTATAAGCTGGTATTTCATACTCTAATAACTAATTAGATGCATCTACAATCAATGGGCCCAGAGCGAATGCGTCGTCACAAATCCCTTTTTTTTTTTAAATGATACTACAAATTTAAATCATATTCCATACCTTTAGTCAAATCTACGCTACAAAAACATAACAACCTTACATCAAAAGTAGAACTCACTCTTGGGACGGATTATTTTGGAGTAGAGTTAAAATTGCCAGAAAATGAAGAATCTACTTTTCTTGTTTTGTTTTGTAATTTTTTTTACTTTTGACTCCCAGTCCAATTTTCAGGCTCTGTGTCCAATATGTATCAACATTGCCCTTTTCGAAAATGAACAAAAATAATATAAAAATATGTATATCGATATATTGCCCATATATACATATGTAAATAGGTTCCAATTGTCGTCCAGCTGGCCTGACGGTAGGATGTATTACATACATATATAAATATATGCATACTAATGTGTGTAAATCTCTAAATAAATATGACACATGGGCAAAAGATATAGTTACATAGTATTAATCAACTTTTTATGTATCTACAAAAGTATATTTCTTTTGTATAAAATTTCCACTTTTATGGTCGATTGAATCCTGGACAGCCCACTTTATATCCTTCCATAAAAATACATGAGTCCAGGTTTTTTTTGTTTTTTGTTTTATTTTATCTTAGCTTTTAGGCTGAATTACATTTTCTACTTTATTGAACATTACGGGGTAGAGTGGAAAACATGAATGAATGTGAAGCAAGCACATAAAATAAGGCCACTTTTGATGCATTATTTTTATAGCTATAACAAACTTATTTGTCTCATTTGAGGCCCATTTATCCTGCTACATTTTAATCGACTTTTTTTCACTATTTTGGTTTTTACTAGATTGAATTGTAATAAAGTGCAAAACTAAATAACTTTTATTGTACTTCTACCCCCTAGAATTTTTGAAGGTTCAAATTTGTTGACCAGTGTAGTTAGGATCTAGGGTTCTATTCTCAAAGTCATCAAATTCTATGAATGATATATTTATGAGTTTCTCTTCTTTTTTTTTCTTTTTTTTCAATTATGTGGTTAAATTTTTTAAACTTCAATTAAAACTGCAGTAAAGTGTGTGTCAATCTAAGAGCTTTAAATTTGGCATGGAGCCCTACATGACTTGTTAGAGGACTAGAGTCTAAAATGTCTGAGTTAATGATTACGGTAACTCATTGTGGTTTATTCCGATCCATACTTTTTAATAATAAAAACAATTATAATACGGAAAAAAAAACTTATTCTTGCTATAAATCCGATGGAGTTATTTCCTTATTTTTTTTATGAAGAATGTAACAACGTAACGAACAAATATTATATATATTATAATATAAAACAAAAGTTTGTAATAGAGATTTGTAAAAAAAAATTAAAAAGCACAACGAAAATGGATATTAAAAAGGCTGAAAAAAGGTAAAAAAAAAAAAGAGTAATACCATCAAATAGGTATATAAAAAGAGAAAGCCAAGAAATATCAAGGTTGAACGGATGTGAATCAGAATAAAGGCTATCGTTTTTTTTATAACATATGACATAAAGTTATATATAGTGGACACCATATTAAGTCATGGATACAATGGTTTTAGTTTGAGGTAAAAAATGTTCTTGCACCCTTCAACATTTTCTACTTCAAAAAGGGAAAGGCCTGAAATTTTCTCCATTGATTTGACAAATTGAATTTGAGTTTAACACATTAAGAGTAGAAATTATAAACACGGGCAATAGCAGAGGTAAAAAAAATAGTTACCCGTAGATTTTTCCACTACTCAAACTGCTCCTTATTAGTGTTCTGTATGTTTATTGGTTCAACTCCAATTTCAGTTTGTTAAGCTCTGAACATAATCACAACTATTAAATAAGAAATATTTCATTAATTGAGATACATATTAAAGATTGTTCTTTGGTGAAAGGGTTTTATTAGACCATAATGTGAAATTAGAAATTAGTCCTCAGTACTTGAAAAACTCCCAATTTTTTAAATTTTGTATATTTTAGTAAAGTATCTACCTACTTTAGTTTACCAATTGAGTTCATTTAGTAAAACTTGAGGACGTAGAGTCATAGACAAAAATAGTTTGTCATTGTTCGTACACAATTAAGATTTGATTAAGATATTAATTATTCATAAATATATAAAGGATATTTAAACTTTCGACATAGACCAGGGGTCTCAAACTCAATTCACCTGAATGCCACTGGAGGCAGAGCTTGGGTGAGGCTGGGCTGCATCAGGATTTCCACAATAAAAGTGCTGATAAAACATTCCAATGTTCTCAAATATCTTTATTTTTAACACAAAATAATGAATGAAATAAATAAATGAAAATGATCATACAGCAGTTAGGGGCGACTGAAGAAACCACATATTGACTGACTGACTGACTGGCTATATAGAGAAATTAATTATTTTTATTCAGTTCCAAATGTCTGTATTAATTATAGTTAGGTATTTAACCTTAAACTTTCTGAACATGAATATAACATTAAACCTGAACTTTTCTGAATAAAGCATATACTCCGTGCTGCTAGAGACCTGGCAACAAGTGTCATTCATATCAATTTTGCGGGCCGCACAAACATTAATCTTCCATATTAAGATAGACCGCAAATTATTGTCCTGAGGCCGCAGTTGGCCCGGGGCCACGAGTCTAAGACCCCTGACATAGATGCAGTAGATTGATGTTGACGTCACTGGTTGATATCATTTATGATGACGTCATTCTTCAAAACCTATCATGATGTGACCACATATTCAGGGACCCTGCATAATATGCAAATAAGGGTATATATTTTATCCTTTTTAAAATGTTTATTAATATTCACGAAATGAAGGACTAACATGTTTGACCAGAAAAGAATGGAAGAAAAGTAACAAAATATGTTGTTTTTTTTTTTGTTAGAAAAATATATAATCATAATGACATTCAAGAAAGGAAAAATGTGAATAATAATTTGACGAAAAAAAAATTTATTTAATTTTTTTATTATCTATAAAATATGATTTGTGTGTCATTTCTGAAGGCCTTTTTTTTAGATGTCTTTAAGTATATATATATGTTAATGTATAGTATGTAATACGTGGTTGGTTACATACATGCTAATAACATGTGTACATACATACATGCATATATATACACGTTGGAAGCTGTAAAAATATTACAAATAATTATTTTTTATAGCTGATAAGGAGAAAAAAAAAGAGGTTTATATTCCATCTAGTTAATGAGGACCCATTAGAAACTCTAATTAAATTTACATTTGATAACGTTAAATAAAATAAAAATAAAAAAATAAACGGGGAATTAATTAAATATAACATACATATATATGTATATATAAACATACATGATAAAGAGAGGTTTTGTAGGCTCTTATTTTTTTAGTGGTGATGTAACGGAAATTTCCTAAAGAAGGATGTTCTTTTCACTTGAATATAATATTGACTACGTTTTGAGCTACATTCTTGGTCCTACACGTAGAAGAGACAAAATGTGGTCCAGATTGTGTGGCCATGGGCCACACAAAAGGAGCAAGGTATGCTCAATGGCACATATGTCTTTGAATAATGAGTATTTTGCTATTTATTTCAAGTTACATATAGTAATAGCGGAAACTAACTGAATTGCTTGAGACTTTCCTTGCATGTAATTACCATGTGTATTTTATTAAAAGGCAGTGGCTTTTATACTTGTTGTGGTTGATAATTAATTTCCTCTATATTCTGATCCTACATATGGCGTTTTTCTATGATTTTAACAGTCTCTGGAATCTCAAACTCCCACTTCCAGATTTGTTCAAGTCTTTAATATAGATAAATATATTAATACTCAAAGGGTAATGGTGAGATTTTAGGCTATGATTTTTTGTTTTTGCTTTGCTCTGTTGTTGAGATTGTGGCTTTTAAAGTATACATAGGCATATGTTTGCATCAAAAGAATTTAAGAATTAATTTCTACTTAGATCACTCAATAGGTATAATAGCTCAATTTTGTATAATTTTTAGAAAAAATAATCAAAACGGCATTGGACTTTGAGTTCACCTCAAGACAGGTTTCTTGAAATAATAATCCCTAACAAAGAAAAATGTTTCAAATTAAAATATAAATAATAATGTAATAAAGAACCCTACATTTAGCATGAATGAAGTAGTAGTAATATGATTTTATTTAATATATATTAAATGATACTCAAATTAATTATTTGGCTCCTTTTAACTTTGAAGTGATGATTGTATACACGGTATCCTGCAGTTAAAGTCCTGTAAGGATGTATCCATTCTCTATCCTCCCGGCTATTTAGGCCCTTCTTTAAAGAGTAATAAAAAATGACAAACCCAGACTGATTGAACCCAAACTACACAAAGCTTAACCAAGCTGAATTTATGATGCAAACATTAGATTTTGGGTCTACTGTTGCCAAACTGTAAATATATATATATATATATAAATCTTTGACCTATCTATGTTTGTTCATCTGAGAACTACGTGGGAAGAAAGTGTGAAGACAAAAAAATCAATGGTTGGTCCTTGCATCTTGAGGTCACTTTACTAGGATAGTTCTTCTCTTAGCTTCGTTTATTCTATACATATTTGAATAGAGCAAAATGATCAATAAATGGCAATAGGGGTTGTTGATACAAGGACACTAAGGAGCATTCTTTAATTGAAAATATCCTTACTTTTTTCATTTTCTCAAAATATCCAGGCCTACGTATGCCTAATTGAATCAGGGATTTTTCCTACTGAGATGAAACTATATCTGCACATTTAGTTGTCTGCATGAATGACTTTGAAGACTTCTTAGCCATTCAGGAGATTGAAGCCATAAAAAAAGTTGATTTTCCTCCTGAGTCATGTGTGGGTATTTCAATGTAATGTAGTGGACGTACCTTAGTTTAAAGTAATAGAGGAGAAAGTTTGAGTAGCTGGTGCTATAATTTAATAACTTTTCTTTATTAGATTGTGGGATATCGGAGTATGTATAGTGTAAAGCTAATAATCCTGCTTCATGTCCTCTTTTATCATAGATCCTGGTATTTCTAACGGGGGACTCCTAATTATAGGGCAGGAATTTCAAACTTTTTTTTTTTGCTCCTACGTAACAAGAATCATTTGTGTTCAGAGAACTTTCTCATTTTGAACACCTGAAGTTTCGAGATAATAATATGAAGAGTTCCATTAAATAAATAATGTTACATTACCCAAACTCTTCGTTGATACATTAATTAACTTAAAGAGTTATGGAATCTCACTTTTCAGTTTACATACATATATATGTAAATACTTAGTTCTTTATAACGAATTCCCCAGTAATTTGAATCAGGTTTATTTGAACGTATTATAGTATAAATATGAAATAATTAATTACTACTTTTATACGGCAAAAGTATGTGTCAAGATGACAATCTGATATTAGTATAGCCTCTCAGGTATATTTCATATTAAATATGAAAAAATATGTAGTATACTTAAATTATTGCATTGTACCAATTTGGCTCACAAACATGTAATAATTTATTTTCTTTTTCTCTTCTTCATTACTAGGTCTTGGACTTTCCAGGAAATCCCCTAAAAATCCTTCGAAATGACGTTTTCATCGACAAGAATCTATTAAATCTTCAAGAACTGTACTTATCCTCATGCTCAATAGGGAATATAGAACCAAATGCTCTTAGAGATTTGATTAATCTTGTTCGTTTGGATCTAAGTGGAAATTCTCTTGTCTCCGTACCCGAGAAATCCCTCAACAGTGTTACTCAGCTCCGAGAGCTCTCTCTCACAGGAAATCCTATACGAAAGATCAAAAACTATGCATTCTCACCTTTAAGTCAACTTGTTAAGTTAGAGATCAGTGACTGTCAGCTAACTTGGATTGAGCCCTACGCGTTTAATGGGCTTGAGACTTTACGTCGACTCAAGATAGATGGAAATCGGTTGTCAGAGTTAAACCCTGCTGTTTGGTATCCTCTGAGAAATTCTCTTTATGGCATTGATTTGCATTCTAATCCATGGAACTGCTCCTGTGCTCTTCGACCCACACTTGAGTGGATTCGGACTGCTAATGTACCTCCAAGTATTCCGCCAGTTTGTGCTTCTCCACTGCGACTAAGACACAAATCATGGAGTTCCTTACGTGAACGGGACTTTGCCTGCTCCCCTGTTATTGTGCTACTTGCATCATCTAAATCAGGTAATAAGAGATCATAAATAAATAAATTGTAGATACTGTAAAATTTCAGCTTTCACCGCCTAAAGGGGTTGATTACCTATATTGATATGTACATACATATGTAGACGCAATTCACGTACATGGAAGTCTGATTTATTAATGGGACTGACTACCTAATGTCCCTAAATACTTCTTACTTAGACATGCATATTGTACATTGATTGATACAACCATCAAGTAGTCTCATTACATTTGAGATATATCTATGTATGCATGTATGCAGGTCCCTGTGTATACACCAAAGAGAAAAGATAATAATAGTCCTTCCTATGCTTAGTGAGCAAGATTATTTTTAAGGAAGGAAGAGTACTTTCATTGTTTAGCTTTCTTTCATAACTATAGTACATGAGTTGAACTCATTAGTCATGGTTTATAAATATTCATAACCTCATTTCCCATCACAACATACTTTTACGTATATATAAATTCATACTTATACAGGTATGTACATAATTTCTCCATTATTTTTACAGATAATGTTACATTAACATGCCGAATACGAGGTGATCCTCTTGTAGACATTAACTGGTTTTGGGAGGGAAACCCTGTGGATCTAGCTGGATCCTATTCAAAAAATAGATCCACCTCCAGGAAATACATCCTCAAAGAAGGCAGTGCTCCAAAATCCTATATTCGAATTTCGAACTTGACTATACTAAACAAGGACTCGGAAACCGGTACTTATCGTTGCTCTGGAAAGAATGCAGCAGGTCATGTGGAAGAATCCATTCGTCTAACTGATGCACATTCCATTCTCGGAGGAACTCCTGTCACTACTCTTCGAAAGCGATCTTCGCGAGATAACTTTTACTTTGTTTTAGGGTCCTTATCTGTAGGGTCATTAGTATTTTTGTGTCTCTTCGGAGCATGTTGCATCTATGGAGTTCATCAACGCTCAAGACCTATGCCAGAAATGGCTAAAACCACAGTCACCTATACTAATGGCTCTTCATCAGTTGCCACAAATGGTCATACTCTTAAAACATCCCAGACATTGTTGCAGCAGCAACAGTCAAACTCCATAGAACTTCAAAACATGCTCAAAACTACTCAAGCAACAGCAAGATCCTCCAAAGAGGATGAAACTACTAGAGTATCGCCAGATCTTATTAAGTACAACGAAGGCTATGAGGACAATGAACAGACCTTACTCGATCCTTCACTCTCTAAATCTTCCACTGACTGCTATGTTGAAATCGAACCTGTGATGAAGTCTGAGCTTTTGGCAACAGCACGTGAAACTGAAATACGTGGTGTGAGCACTGTTGTTGCAAAAAAAGTATATCCTCAAAGAGCTCTACTCTCATACAGAACTGGGCTTGACGAAAATGAAGGAGAGGATCAACATCTCCTTGGAAACAATTTACCATCTCATCGATCCCACACTCTAGATGGGAGGCGATCCTCTGGATCTTACTCCTACAACGACGACAACAATCATTCACTACGACGATACTCTGTCACTGAGGACATTGGTCATCCCAAAATTAAGACATTTCTCAAGGAATACTCTCAGCTGCAATCTCAGCTCACCAGGCTACGAGAAGCTCGCTCAGAGAGTCTTGGCGCATCACTCCTTTGTAATTCGTCCCAAAATTCTCCAGATCTGCGATATAACTACTCCTCAAATAAACGAGTTAACAACGTAAACTCTGGAAATATCTCCTCTTCCAAGGATTATTTCATTGAAGAAGAGGAATACGAGGCTTAAAAGCTCGTCCCTGGGAGTTCCATCATTTTTCGTTAACTCTATGTGTCAGGACACTTTCTTACTTTTCTGTTGTTGATCATTAATATATAATAACTAAAAATTTATCAACTGATAACTATTATTAATAAAAATTCGTATATAATCTATATCAATAAAATATTCAAAATCTATTTGAATGGTACATAAATCTTTTCATAATTTGTTGTGAGGGCGGTAAGTTGTTGTAATAAACTCTTCGGGTTTGTTTGTTTGTTGTTCAAAGAAGTGATTGGTATGCATTTAGACACATCAACATTTGAGGAATTATGCAAATTGAAAGCATTTTTTAAACTACATTTTATAAAAATCTTTTTATCAGCGAGGAATTTAAAAAATGAGAGAACTGATTACTTCATCATATTTTTTGAATTTAATGTCATTATACATATTTATTTGTTGCCCTGATCTTATAAAAAAATCTTATTAAATCTCATTAAAAATGTGTATGTACATATTTTGTTTTAGTTTTTAACATATGCCACAAATTACCTATTAAATATGCAAATAATAATAATAATATAATCAATATATTTCAAGGCATTTAGATTACATTTATAAGAATGTAGGGGAGACCGGAGGCGGTTGCAATAATTTTTGCTTTTGGCTCAATTACTTAATTGAAGTTGATTTGAATTAGATCATTGATTATTTAACTTATTCAATTAATTAAATGAGAGTCTTTGCAGGAATAAGTTTCTTAACAACATGTCCCATGATTCATCACACTTAGACAAGAAATTAATTAATACTTCCCTTCCTTTGATTAAATGAAAAAATAATTATTTGTTTCATTAAATATAATTGCAAAGTTATATAATGGAGATTACATACCTATTGCATAACCAGATATTTCGTTACTCACCAAAATCTAATACAAGATATAACGTTTCTCTGTTATCGATTAAATCTATTTATAGATAATATGAGTCAGTAGTTTTTTGACAAATTGCATTTGATTGCAGGATTTGTAACGTTGTAGAGGTTGTAAATGGTTTTAAAAAAATGAATTAGACTTTAAATTAAGAAAATTACATAGACTCACAATTATTTTTGAGGAATAAATAACTAAACTTGTATAGTTATCATAATCAGTAGCACATTAAGATACTAAAACATCTTGATTCAGATATAATTTAACTTGAATTTGATGCACGTGTACTCTCACAAAAGCAAGGGCCTAGCTGCTTCTCTTAGCTTATACATGCATAAAGTAGAAGAGTCCGGTCAATACGTACACACCCTAGTGAGAAAGTGATGAATTATGGGTTTACGGCACAATTTTATCTATAAAGCATCTACTTTGGTACAATTTTGTTAACAATAGAATACATTTTTTGAATATAAATTAGTTTACAATAACAAGAGCGAAGACGTAAAGTACTTAAATTAATTTATGTATTAAAATTGCTCTCATTTTTAAACATATGGACTTTACGTTTGTTTACATAAAAATTAGCTGCTTAAAATCGGTTGTCAATTGACTAACTTGTACTCTAAATGCATTTATTCTAATGTTTAACGCATTGAAGATATGTTATAATGCTTGCACTTTTTGGATGTAATTGAGTTACAAATTTTTCTAGCTGATTTAATGTATAGAAGTTTTTAAATCTACATTTAAAAAAAAACAAGAACTCATTACAACTATTCACGACGAGCTTTTTTGTAACCTCGATTCTTTAAAGGAAAAGGAAAAATTTGGGGAAACAACTGGTAGCTATCTTCTGTATTTTCCTTGTTGCCAACTTTTTAATATTGGGCAGAGTTATTATTTAGATGTACTATACATTGATAAATTCTACGAGTATACAAATCAGTCTTAATACTTGTTTATTATTCAATAATTCAAAAAAAGGGCGCTCAATCCCTGATTTAATATATTGTTTATATAATATCAAAATCATAAATAATAATAATACCCTTTTTGAGTGCATTACACGTAGAGTTAGTTGCATTAAATCAAAAGAGTGTACTGACGAAAAACAACTGAAGGGAAAATACAGTGTGTTTTTGTTTATCCCAAAAAGCTCGTCGTGATTGTACCAATTGGCAACTTTATAAAGTTACTATCATATGGATGAATGTTTTGCTTATGATGACATAATAGGGTGGTATGTTAATGAAAACAATTGAAATTTTTGAATATAATCACATGATGAAATTATGTAAAAGTTTAGTGATGGAGGGAGGGGGGAATGAAGTAGCCACTTAAAAAAGAAAATATCTATATCCATATCTCTTTTCTCTAATAATCCAAAAGTTGATGTGTCCGGTATGTTGTTAATATTGTAGTTAGTATCTTCAGAGCTTGTTTTTTTAACATACTAAAGCTCAACATTATGATCCCCTAAACAATTTTCATGTTGGGCAACTACAAAAAGCCCTGGAAGGAGTTACTCATATTCAAAAGAAGGTTGAAGGAGAGTGACAGTAGGAACAGCTTCTGACAATGATGCCAAAGAACAATTAGACACCATATTATAAATATAAAGAGGCGGCGAACTACAAAAAAGAAGGAAGATACCGAGAAATCGATGGGGGCAACAGAAACCAGTTACAAAGTATAAGGAAGAACAACCAATCAAAGAAGAGAAGTATATTTATTGCATGTAACACCAGCGATCAAACATTTGGTACACTTGAACATCTGTTGTATGCTGAATTTGGTAGTAAAGAGGCATAAGATCTGCAGCACACTAAGTGCAGAGCATATATTGTCTCAATATATAAATCAACAGCTTACGAAAAAAAAATACCAATTGTGTGAATATCATGTATCAATTATCTTTATTTCAAGATTATAAAGGAATGGAAACCTCTAAACGCGCTTCAACCAACCATTTGTATATGAGGACTGTTACAAAAATCAAATCTGACGATCATAACTTATAGTTATATTTGTTGAGCTGTAAGAATGTATCACAATAACAGGTTGATCCATTCACACGACGAGCTTTTTGGGATAAACAAAAACACACTTTATTCTCCCTTCAGCTGATTTTCATCATAAGACTCTTTTGATTTGATGCAGCTGACTCTACGTGTTATGAACTCGTAAAGGGTATTATTATTATTTACGATTTTGATATATAAAAAATATATGAAATTGCGTGCCTCTTTTTTGAATTATTGAATAATAAACAAGTATTAACGATTGATTTGTATATTGATAGAATTTATAAATGTATAGAGTATATCTCTAAACAATAACTCTGTCCAATATTAAAAAGTTGGCAACGGGGAAAATACAGAAGAGTAGCTACCAGTTGTTTTTCCAAAATTTTCTTTTCCCTTTTGTGAGTCGAGGTTGCGAGTGGACAAAAAAGCTCGGTGTGTCACAAAAAAATATGTATCCCCATTATATTTAATTTTTCAAGAGTTGTCTTCCTATCTTTGCCGTTCAAAATTTGCCGGAATTAAATACATTTTGTTAAACTCAGAATATAACTTATATCATGGTATAAATAACATATATGGGGCAGAGTATCAACAGTAAATTCTATCCGATTCATGATAAATCCCATTACAAATTTGAGCGAAATAACATATCTACAAAATGTCAGTTAAATTGAATATAACTGATAATGAATTATTTAAAGTCATGCAGGAAGATAAAAAAGCTAAAAACTCATAAGTACAAGAGTCTCAAAGTCTTATTACATTGTAACTTGAGGCTCAACTTAGACCTGAAGTTAAAAACTTTAGAAACTGAATGCTTAATTTTTCAAATACAGATATGATTTGATACGTAGAAAGTTAATTGAAATATTGCTGTTCTTTAAAAAGTATTTTAATTATTGAGTTTGAAAACGATAATTATTACTAATCTAATTAATTGCCAGTAATATATTATAATTAATATATTAATTAGTTATTATCTATCAATCTATAACCTATATTAATATCTCATAAAAGGAAATAATGTAATTATTATGTATACTTCCTAAGAGGTTTATTAGATATTTATGAAAATGTTCCGTTTCATAATAAAATATTACATTTAAAATTATAAGTCAATTTGGAAAAAAAACCCCAAAAAGGTATTTTAAAATTCCGCATGATTATTACAAATGTATTCATTGGGTTGAATTTTTTTTAAATCTAAGTATATTTGACTGAATGACTTGTTCATTCTAAATTCAATGATTTTTCTTTAGTTAATCTTTTTCCCATTGAGTGTGTTGAATTTAAATGACTAAGCATGCATGTATTCGCATGCAATTCTTTTAATTAATTATTTCTTTACTTGCTTGCATGCACTTTTTTTTCTTTACTTCAATTATGGATTGAATGCACCAGGTTTTAATAACTCTTGAAAGGTTTTTTCTATGAAAAAGCAATGCAAATTTCAATTTCTCAATATATAGAAATCATGATATAACACTTATAAATTGATCTGATTATTATGTATTTTTTGAAATAATGAGTAAAAGCAATGGGGAGACTGGACTGTGTAGACAAATAATAATAATAATAATAATATATTAGATATTCGTTCTGTATATTGTAATCATATATTTATGCCTCTACTACGCATGAATTTATTAAACACATATATGAAGTGGATTAATTAAACAAAATAATAATCTCTCTTTAATTATACAAGTCATTAAAATGCAAAATATGAATATTAATGTATGCAAATTTAAGCAATTTAGTGCTGCTCCTCCGATTGCATCTTTTACTAGAGAGTACTTTGATATATACATCAAAGTGCTATAAAAAATCATTACCATGTGTCTATGTATGGCTTGCAAGCCTCTTTGAGATATGAAAATCTGTATACAGTATAAAATGATTAACATTTTAATAATGTCGTTTCTATGGTGTTTTTCGTAAAACTTATACTTAGAACATATGAGTCATTTCTCTTTATTTGATGTAATTGATTTAAAATATTAAGAAAATAATACTACATATAAGTTATAGCAGTTGTAAAGAACTAAACGGAGGCTGATACATAGTTATTTAGCCAATTAAATTTAGTCAGAGTTGAGGATATCCTTTCATAAAAAATTTTAATTTGTAAGAAAATTTGTTGTTACATGTAAAAACATTTTTTTTTTATTAATGAAATGAATAAAGTGAATAACATTTGTAAGACAATTGATTTAGCTAGTCCCCTTTATATCCAACCAATTATTTAGTTACATTCATGTTTGTAAAAAAGATATTCCAGGCATAGATATATACTATTTCATTTCAAACTTTCATGTAAAGATATTGAGTGCCAAAAATTTTATACAAGATTTTGTACCTCTTCTCGAAGTAAAATTTTAACAAATTATCTAAAGTCTAAAGTTTCAATAAGAGATGCAAAAAAAAATTAAAATTTTATTATAAGTATTGATGATAAATTAAGACATAGATTTGAAGTTTTTTTTTACAAATATATCATTTTCCCTGCTACAAAGATGTTTTAAGGCTAAAAATACAATCAGTAGTGTCATACAACAACTATTGGCTTATTTTAGTTTATAACTAACATAAGATTTTAGAATAATATTCTATAATTATTTTTGAATTGCAGGAAATAACAGTCATATTTGCTAAATTTACATATAGATATAAATTATATTTTAACTTTTCAATTAATTTTAGTAAAATTCAAGGCATTCTTAGAGGAATGTAAAATTAATTGATTCATATTGGACGAATAAGGTAAATCAATTAGAAGAGATAAAACTGAAGACCATAAATTTTTTTAACGTGCCCATAGAATGTTTATAAATAAATAATTGTAGAAAAAGTCAAAAATTACTTCATTCACATATTATACAGTCTTAATATTTTAACTATTCATATCACATAAATTTTAAATTTAAAAGACTTTATCTAATTTCTACTTACAATTTGTACAGAAAATATAAGTCTATGTGAATATACATTTATAAATTTTAAATGCAATGATTATTCTAAAATAGTGCTTACTTTTGATATCTTTTTCCTTCAAAAGCTTGTTCTGAGAATTCATTTCTCCAAAGATGCTTTGAGCATATAAAAACGATTTTTCAGACAGTTCATATCTTTTGGATAAGAATAATATATATATTCAGTTTCTATTAAATTGGAAGTACGCTCATTACAAGTGAGCCTTTTCATATAACTTGAGGAACATTCTTTTTCACTCTCTATTTCATGACTTTGATAACTGATTTCTTTAATGAAAGTGATGTCAAGTAGACAGGTGAAAAATAGTTTGAAGAATTAATTTATCTACCTTCAATAGTGGCACTGACCAAATCATTTCAAATCTGTAATTTTTTTTTGGAGAGTCTGACAGTTTTTGAAAAATCGGACCCTATTTTTCTAGCTTTTTTGGCCCATTTTCCAACTTCAACTTCAATTTAAGCCTCTAAGAATACTCATTTTGTGCATTAAAAATGATGATCCGCTTGTGTATTTAACGCAAATTCCATATTCAGTCTAAAATGTAGTTGAAGTCAGAAAACGGGCCAAAAAAGCTCAAAAAGTAGGATCCGATTTCTCGAAAACCGTCTGACTCTCGAAAAAAATTTTACAGATTTGAAATTATCATGGAAAACTGAATAACTTTTATTATATTTATACCCCTTAGGGTTTTTGACCTTTGACTAGTATTATTAGACTCTGCAAAAGAAACTCTTTACTTTTTAAATAAGAAGCGGCTTTTTTCGTCGAAGCAGCAGCTATTTTTTTGTAGTTTATTTAATACGTGGGACAACAACGCCCTCAATCAGTCTAAGTAGAAGCTATACATATATGGCTTATGTTCAAACCTTTGTATGTACTTTTGATATACATCAGAGAATTAAATCAATCTTTAACTATATTTATGAATGTCAGGGTACATATCGTTGTTCAATTAGAATTAATTTCATAATCATATACCTAATCAACTCTTAAAAGACGAAATGACCTTGATCAAAATGTACTTTTTCTCTTTTGTATGTATCTAGGTTTTCTCTTTATTTGAGACTTTTATGAGTCTGATTGATTGTTGTTAATTGCATTTTGTTGTTTTCCAGACTTTATCTGTTTTACCTGGATGGTCCTAACTTTAAATATGTTTTTATAAAATAAAAAAAACTCTGTTGTAATATACATTCCAATGGCAGTCCCCTAATATCCACAGTTAATATATAAATTCTCGTCTGCTGTTATTCTTTATGGTCTATCCTCCAATAACATTGAGAAATATTAATCACATTTCTCAATCTTCCCTTCAAAAGGAACAAAAAAAAACTTAAAATTAACTGGTAGTTAGACAATCTAGTGTTGAGATCAATTTGACCTAGATCAAGACATTTAAGGGCCGAGATCAAACAATATCAAGACTTTAAAGAGTCGAAACGGAGAAAAAATTGATTTCTTTTTTTAAAAAAAAAATATTAATTATGTTGCTTTGGTTGTGGTCTTGGTGAGGATACCAAACAATGAGGTGTCAAAACCAAAAACAAACCAGGATCTTCAAAAATTGTCCTCAAGGCGGATAATTATCTAGGTACAAATACATCAGAAATCAATCTGTAGACCACAAAATCAAAATTTTTGCTTTTCGTGTCCCTTGACATTGTAAAAACAGGTACATTGTAGTAACCATTAAAATCCCAGAACAAAAAAAAAAGTTATACAGTGGCACAACTCATCCTAATGAGTAATCTTCCTCCATATACATAACTTACCCATTGGGGGGGGGGGGGGGGGTAAGTCATACCTGAATATCAATTTTTTTAGAAAGTCATAACAGTTAGATAATATATCAAAGTTAATTAATCTCACAAATACACAACATATACAACTATGTATATGTTTGTACTTTAATTGAAGGCATAAAATACTGTTGGCGATTATCTTTAGTTATTTAAAGCATAAAAATGGCACAACTCACCCCATTCTTCCCTATGAAGCTAAGTTATTCTAATGAACATAATAATGAACATATATGTATATATTATAATTCTTAAGTTGCAGTATATCCAATTAATTATACAACTACATATATAATATTATATATACTATATAGAGAATATCACTTGTATTATATATGCATGGTTTTTTGCCTAATACTTTTTTAGGATCAAGACCTAGACAATACCGCCAAGACTTTCAAAAATTATGTCTCAAGAACTACATGAACATTCTAATGGATAACCTCCAAATCCTTCCCATGATGAATGGAACATTACAAGAAAATAGAGCAATCAACACTCTCATGATATATTTTTAATGAAATCCGCAACTAATGTCAGCGAGAATCTTTAAATTCTTCCTTTCGAGTTCGATCTTCTCCTTCAAGAGTCTAATCTAACTAATATTAAATTTGACTGACTCGCAAGGATTTGCAAATAAATTAAAAGGAGTTATTCCCAACACCCTTAATAGGTAGAATAAACAAAAAGACCTCTGAACTATTATTGATGGTGGATCGATGATGTAATTTTTGTCATCCCTGAATATATATACATATATATATATATATTTGAATGGACCTATTCTATATAAAGAATAGTTTGAGGATTAAGGTCATTTCATTATTCTTATTTTATTTCCTTTATGAAAGCATTTCTTCAAAAGAAAAAAGAGATTTTGCAAAGCCAAGGGACGGCGTAATTATTTTTTTCTTGTAAAGAAACATTTATGAAATGTATTATATATATATATATAAATATACTTTTTTTTGTAAAGAATATAATTTTACTGGATTGTATTTTTTTTTTTTTTTTTTTTTAAATAACCCACACATTTTGAAGAGTCTACTTTCATATATTTACCTATGTACATAGTACCTTGCTACATACATACATTTCTAAGAGTATTTCTGGAATTTACATGATAAGAAATAAAGTTAGGTACATTAGAACACAAATACCTACCTAACTATGTATTTAATTGTATGTGTAAACAAGGAGTATAATTTATAATTGTATTTCCATAATGGTTTTAGTTTATATTTTAGATACATATATTTCCCTTCCAACTTTTTACTTTATTTTTGAAAGACATTAGTTTATTCATAAATAAGAAGAGAGCATGAGGCTTGCTTTACTTTGAAACTTGAGTTGTTTTTTTTCAATGAGAAAACTTGGGATACTCCTCTTCTACGAAATCATTCTAGGAATGTGCCATAATGTAAGGATTCTGTTAATATAATAAATTCTACTTCTTTTTTTTTATCAATTGAATACTCCTAGGAATTCAAAGGAAAAAGACAATGCATTTATAATGCATCGTGGGGATTCTTTTTCTGGGTCGTTCAAAGACCATCTGTACCAACAATATTTGTGTCTTAATAAAACAGAAATTGATTTCCATGAATTCCCTGCATTGTATTCTTGACCCTTTTTAATAAATATTAAAAGTTTTGTTACAACAAAATTCACTTGCTTGCGTCAGAAGAAGAAGAAGGGAATTGAATAAATCCATTTGTCATCGTGATATCCTCATTGAGTCCCTCAACCTTTTCTCTGGGTAGATATATAATAAAAAAAAAGTATGAACTATGTCCGATTTTACCCAATAACCTATTTCTCATCATTTACATTATATGTACATAGCTGGTACGAGTCCAAGTCCTGTATGGAGTCTTTAAGCTCAAATCTAAGTCGAGTCCCACATATTTTCACACTCACTCTAAGTTTAGGCTGAAATCGATGAGTTATATTAAGTAACATATACACTTTGAACACTTTTCTATGATACATTGCCGTCTTAAAATTAGGTAAATTTTAAACCTAAAAATGTTTATTTTGATAGTACCATGCTAAAAAGGGTTTAAAGGGTCTGAAATTTTCTAGATACTTTTTTAAGAACATAGTGCAGTCACAAAAAAAAATTATATTAAAATGGAATACATATTATTATAGACATATGATACATCCAAAAGTCAAACATGATAGACAACAACATTTTAAGTTACTTTTAGAAAAACATACAACTTCTAATGAAAATGGAGAGAAGGGAAATCAACATATACAGACACTAGAAACAACAGTTATGTGTCTGAGTCTACATATATTAAAACTTTCCTTTTCAATGTTTTTTTTTTGTCGGATATTTAACATCTAGGATTTAATGGATCTTCATATTCCTTACAATAGGAGAAACTGTCCTTGACATTTAAAATACATTAACATTCAATTAACTCATTAATTATTCATTACTTTTATAATAATTTTTGTATCAAGAAAGTAAAAAAATGTATTTCTTTGTTATGATTAAGTATAATTTAAAATTATGATATTATACTGGAACTATCCTAAGTAATGCTCTTTTTGACATTTTAAGGATAGTTCCAGTATAATATCATAAGTTTCGTTCGGTTCAGAACGATATTTAATATTAAAGAAAAAAACAATCAACTCTTTTTCAGAGATGATGATTTACTTACAAACCCGTCAAATGCATTCCTGTTACTGAAAATCATCTTGCTTGTTACAAAAGGAATGGAAATGAATATATGTATTTATTTTTCAATTGGCTTTAATTAACATAGTAGGAAGGACCCGGAACAGGGTTGCCAAAGGGAACTTCCCCCGCCCCAAGCAAAATAGTTATTAATAAAAAGTGATATGACCATCGTGTCATTAATACTTGTCGTCATTTTTGTAAGACTAACCCCTTCCCCCTAACTTATGATTTGGTTCCAGTGGCTCTGAGTCCCAAGAGGAAGGATTTTATATACAGCAGATGATATTTTTTGTTGAAAATGGAATAACCATGGACTTATTAGTAGAACCCAAATTTAAATCTATTTACTTTACACGTCGTTAACTTTTTTTATTTATCGCAACCTTTTTTTCTCAAAAAAAAAAAATGAGAAAAAATACCCCAAAATCACTTGGTGGTGAGCCAATTCTTCCAGGCTGTTGAGTTATTCTTCCTTTAATAGAGAAAAATTGATCACAAATGAACTGCAGCTAATTCTAGTTAGACCAATCAACATTCAAAGCACATTCAGAACACATAGTTCAATTGCTCTAATTATATCATACTTTAATTTTGTATAAAAATTGATGCTGAGTGAGAATGCTATTATTACACATTTAAGTAACTTTGTGGGTACCCTAATATTCTAAATGAAACTGTCCTTATTTTTAAATGAAGAAAATGAGATTTTTAAGGGGAAAAAGTTACACAGCAGTTTTATAGGTCCAAACTGGTTTGAGCTAACATTTCTCGAAAGAAAGAAAATTGGGGGGAAAAAAAGCAATGTAATCAAAAAAAAATTAAAAATACATTCAAATGTTAATCTTTTAAGGAATAATTTAATAAAGTACGTATAAATTCCCTTGATTGAGGATTAGTTTGAAAATACTAGTCGAACTGCAGACTTGTAAATGTCATACATCATGAGAGAAGGTAACTTCTCAAGTTTGTTAATTATCATGAAATTATTTTCTCCGTTGTTCTTATTTAGGATTCTTAGTTTTGATTTTATATATTGGGACCATGGTACTGATCCCAGGGATTGAGGCTTTGCCAAATGTAGACCTTGCACCCAATAGAGGTAATGAATGGTATTCTTGACGTCGTTTTTTAAATATCTATCCTTTTGATACGATTTTTCTTCTTTTTTTTTTCCTTGAACAATTCAGCTCGATTGATTTTCAATATTATCAAATTTGAGAATGATCCTTGTGGAACGGGTACCATGGTTGGAACCTGTTATACGAGGTAAGATGATTGTGATTATTATAGTTCTTTACAATATTAACATCCAATTTTAATTGTGTATAGTGATGAATGCTCTTCAAGAGGAGGAACAGCTGGAGGGTCCTGTGCTTCAGGCTACGGAACCTGTTGTGTCTGTAAGAATATCTTTAACGAACATATGTATTTAAAACCACTCTTTTTGTATATTTTAAGTCTCACTTGGTTGCGGAGGAACTACATCCGAGAATTCAACCTATTTGGAAGTCACATCCCAAACCACTGATTGCTCTTACACCATTTGTAAATGTAGTTCCAATGTTTGTCGAATTAGATTGGACTTCCTGGTAAGCTCTTCAAAATAAAAGAGGATAATGAAATATCATAATTATTTATTTTGGCACTCCCTAGAGTTTTGTAATAAATGGTCCTGATATGGCTGATGACAACCCAAATTCCTATGGTAATTGTAATACAGATAGCTTTGTGATTTCTGGAGACCAAAGAGCTTCTCCCGTTATCTGTGGATTTAATACAGGGCAGCATAGTGAGTATTAGTCAAAAATATATGTACATATGTTTAACGAATTATATTAATAATATTTTTATTTTAGTGATTGTTGATGCTCAAGAGACATGCAATACAGCATTATTCAACATTGGAGACGCTACTGGTGGTGTCACAAGAACTTGGAACATTAATGTGACTCAATATGAATGTGGAGACGAATTTGGTGGACCTCCAGGATGTCTTCAATATTTGACAAGTACTTCAGGCTTTGTACAGAGCTTTAACTACAATACGAGAAGTAATCATGACTCATTATTCGAGAGCTAAACTTCTTTTTAACTTTTAATTCGATATTTTTCTATTCAGCCACGGCCGTGCATTTAGCGGATCAGGATTACAACGTTTGTTTTAGAAGAACCTCTGGAAACTGTAGGATATGTTATTCTTCTGTAAATGAGGGTATAGACATTGAAACATTTGGTTTGAGTATTTCTACAGACGCTGCAGAACCTAAAAGCGGAGTGAATACGGATTGTACAACAGACTTTATTGAAGTAAGACATACAACTATTACTCTATACAACTATATGTATGTTAACTCACATCATCATTTGATCCTGTAGATTCCAGCTGGAGTAAGAGAAACGGATTTGACGTTGACAACTCTCCCTGCCAATACGGCTTTCCGAAACTGCGGTCGTTTCCTTAATACTAAAAGAAATTTAAAAGCAACCACAACAGTTTGTTCCTTTGCAGTACCTTTCAGATTCAGATTCGTTACGGATACCACAGAGGCACTGTAAGTATTTGTAAAAATTATTTTTCTTTCATAAAAATACCAACGTGGCTTAAATTGCAGGGCTGCTGGAGGTGCAAACGTAAAGGAAACAAAGTTAGATCCTTCTGGTGTGATTGGATACAAATTATTTTACAAGCAAATGTCTTGCTAATTTTTACGTTAATTTAGACCTATTATTATTATAAGTTCTTTTACTTATAAGGATTTACTATTTCAATTTTTATGAAATGCTCTATAGATTATAATGAAAAAAAAAATTAAATACACATTATGTTGTAAAAACACTAAAGCACATAAATATACTATATCATTGTGTGACTTTTATTGTATCTATCAAACTTTCCTTCTAAGAGAGTTGATAAATAAGGCCCAAAATTAATTTTGTCAATTCTTCCAAACTGTTTCACTAGGTATTTAATAGTAATAAATTGTGCACAGCTATATGTATGTACATGATCTTATCCGATTTTGACGAATCAACACTTAGAGCAGTAATAAATAGTATAAAAATTGACAACTGACAAAAAAATATACATTGTAAATTTACGTGTTAGTAATAGAAAAGCGCCTTAATTTGAAGCAATAGAAAAAAAAAAGGAGCAAAAATTGGTGTTTAATTTTTGGAACAATTTTTTTTATTTTATACTTATCTGTTTAAATTTGTTACATTTACACTGTGGGCAAATCTCAAGTCAAAATTGGGATTGGTTGCAACTTTGTGGCACATATTTTTGTTAATTTTATGCATTTATTTGAAAGAATATTTTTCACAACAATAATTTGCTTAGTATTGACTTTTTATCAAAATAAATACTTTAGTTTAGTAATCTATATAACTAAAATATTAGTAACAATTTTAGCTAAAATGGATCAAATGTTTATATATACAGGATATGCAGAATTGCAAAGTTTAAGTGATAAATTTGCAGTCCTTCAAAAGTTATGACGGTTTGAAGATGGATCTAATTTACACTTTTTTCATTTGTTTTTTGTTCATAGTCTATATAACGGATTTTGTAAGAAAAAATAATTAGCTATATTCTTTGAAGTATTAAACCAATCTAGTTGAGAATTGAAATGTAGACCTTCTTTAAATAAATAGATTCAAAATTGCATTGAAAACATTTGATTCTCAACGGAAAAATACTTTTTCTTTTTAGTTGAAATGTCATGTCTTAAAAAATATCAAACCCGATAGAGGGAATCACTGGAAACAAAATTGCCAGTCCTATCCAATCATTAACCTTTTTTGAACGTAAGGAAGTCGGGGAAAGTTGAAACCCGTCACACACTTTATTACAAATTTTAAACATAGTATAAATAATTATCTTAACTTTTATTCACTAAATGTTAGTTCGTTTTATAAAAATTTGGAAGGAGGGATCTAAGAAAACTTTTACTCCTTAAATGCTTTAAATATTTGCATACAACAGTGTAAGTTGACAGGAAGGAACTACCTAGTCTCATCAGCTCACATAATTCCATTTTTAACTTCGTAGCTTCATTCGGTCAAATGATTAGAAACAAGGCATGGAAGGGGGGTTGTCTAAGATAGTAAAAGGTCGCATAAAATTTGAAGGGCCTTCTCATTATTTTGGCTTGCGGTCAAGTGAGATCAAATTTACAGTTATAGGAGTTCAATGGAGAGTCATTCTAGAGATTTTCTTATTTATGTGACAACGGCATTAGTCGGATTGAATCAGAACGCGTAGGATGTGCAGATCCTAAAGGAATGAAACGGGATGTGTATTTTGTTTGTCTTTTTATTTTATTTCATACACATGAAGGTTATTTAACCAAGAGTAATAAAAAAGTGTTGACTAATATATCGAAAAAAATTAAAAAGTAATATATTTCCAAGTAAACGAAAATCCCTGATATTTTGGATACTTTCTCTAAATAATATAAAAATATATGAAGATATGTGAGTATGTATTTTGTTTAATTAATTACATAGTATGACAAAAAAAATAATTTATAGTGGATATATGCAATTAAATATTTACATATGAAGATCCTTTAATAATAATATTCTTATTTATAGCATTCAGTAGAGAACAGGGCGTTGGTTGGTGGTTCTCTCTAAAATTAACGTTATGATTTATTTTAAAATGAAAGTTGTAAGTTGTTTAAATAAAAATAAATAACGGTTCAATGAATTCACGGTTACAGGATATATCATAGAGAACTGTTGGAGTGATCAAGTCATTTGAACTCAGGTATTGAAAAACGTGTTCTTAGAAAAGTCTTGATTTGGCTGTCCCTGAAGGGGCTATATCATGTCAATTCAATCATGAAATGTTTTTATTTATTTAAATGTTTATTATTTACTTTGTAGTTTAAATAGTCTGCGGTTCGAACTTGTGAGTAATTCACCCTCATTCGAACATGAAAACCGTTCCAAATTCTTAAGCTCTCTTTCTCTTAAATAATTTCCGCACATTTTTTCTTCTTCTTTCTTAAAAGAAACCAAAAGAAGATGCAAGAAATTTGTGAAATAGGAAAGGTTTTGTTAATAAGTCCTCGACATGTAGAAGGAGCAATCGCATTTGATATTGCTGTGGAAAAAATAAAAACAAAAAGGGAGAAAAAATGCGATAGAAAATCGTGGATAAGCCCTTCAGTGAACCAAGAACGTTTTTATACTTCACACGGACAGCGACCTCATCAACAAAGATAAGTTTCATTGGTACCTACATATTAGGGTGAGAAAGTTCAAGAATGACAATAACAGAGGATTCAATGATAAAAAAAATAGTAGGAAGGAGTATGGTAATTATTAATTAAATCTATAATTCATATTGCAGATTAATGAAATACAAAAATAAAATAATTGTATTTAATCATCATCTGCTCCAGTGTCTACTTTTTTTTATTCAACCATTTTATCATCTTCTAATTTGTTTGAGAAAAAAATAAAATAGGATCATATTCCAATATCTCAATTACTATCATATATAGTTACATCAGAAAAACTGAGCATTGATTCGGAAAGGGAATGTGTTTAAAGATTAAGTTTTCATAAACAAACCAAAAATTGATATAAATAAATTTGATATACATTTGCATTGAAAGCAAGATCAAATATACGTTAAAATGGTTACTATAACAATTTCATATATACATATTTCAGATATAATTATATATAAAAGAAAAAAAGTAATGTTATGGATTCTTGAGGGTTGATCATATTTTGAGTTGAGATTATTTTGTGCTAATTTGGATTTTCTATATTTTTATTTATATATTTTGTATTTAGTTTCGAATTCATTAAAACTCATAAGGAAAGACATGTTTCAAAATCACATCCTATTATATAGTATTATTCTATATAGTATTGAAAAAGAAATAAAACAAATATTGATTTAATGCACTCATGTGTACAGAGGTAATACAAGTGCCAAATTTAGCTACTTCGCTGGAGAAGGGAGACTCATTCTTAAATCTTGCAGTTTATTTTCTGCCTCTCTCATCTATGGTATATATAATATAATATATATGTTATATCTTCATCTGTAAATATAAAGGGGAAAAACACCTTGTAGCTTAGAAAAACATCATGACAGCTGAAGCTGCTCCCCTCAAACATTCATCAAGTGTTTAGATTCATAGGTATATTTCATTAAGTTCTAATAATATCTGGAGTGGAATAACGCTATGTCACTCAACCTCCTGTGCAGGGATTTGTATTTTTTAAAAGTAAGAATCCAAAACCTCGTAAAAACATATTTTTTCTATTTGATTATGTCACATCATACATGCTTTATCAAAATCTAATTTTGAGTAATGGACTTCCTTATTGTTAACTTTTTTTGTAATTCACATGTAGACAAAAGAGAATAACAGTAGAACCTTCATGTCAGTCATGGAGAGGAGCTATATCAAAGTCAATATCTATGAAGAGTTTCAACTTTGAGATACCTTCAAAAAGTTATTACAGACAAACACAATTGGTTTTTATCATTTGGATTTTAGCTATTAAAAAAAAAATACGACCCCCCCCCCTCCCTTACAATAGGTTGAGTGACTTGTTGTTCCATACCAGATATTTTAAGAACTCACTGTATCTTTCGATTGTATTCACTAATAACTCTTTAGTAATGATTAATGACGCTTAACCCAATAGTATTTTGTATTTACTAACCAGTAATTTCTGTTGTAATTGAGCATAAATAATTCATGAATGAAGTATGAATTATATTAATTTTTTTATCGCAAAATTACAAATTAAAAGGACAGGATAGTTTAAAATCGTCTTCCAAATTAGCCAATAGGATCAATGTAATCAAAATAATAACTTTTGATCCATGTTTTGTTTTTAATTTTAATTTTTAAAGGTAGTAAGTATCAAATATGTGACGTCAATGCTCAGTTAGTAGCTATTATTATTTTATGTAGAAGTATATCGAAGACAAATCCGCTACGCGCATGTGCGCGAACGTATATTTATTGTACTTATATTAATATTGTGACGTGACAGAAAACTTACGTCACACGTCATTTAAAATGTAAATAACTGAAATGAGAGATGAGCTTGAAGCAGGGTTTGGAAACGGCGGGCCTGGGCTCCAAGGATTCGGAGAACAAACAGCTTGTTTATTCAAGTAGTAGAGAAGTCAAATCGACAGAAGAGGCCCTTGTGCGAAAAACACTCGAGGTAAAGACCCGAATTGATGCCTTTTATGATGTTAAAGATAATGGCTCCATGGAAAAGCTCAATGCACTCGTACGTGGAGATTTGGAGGAAATCCGTAATTTGATAGGAGAGTTGAAGCATTTATCTGTTAATCAAAGAGATCCTGAAGCTCATTCCATGCTTCGAAGGGATGTAGAAACACATCGTAGTCAGTTAGAGTCTCTTTTGTTATCCTTCAAGAAGGCCAATTTAAGTTGTATTAAAGGTCGGTTGAGCAAGGATGCTCACTTAATAAATATATATATATATGTATTTATATTCTTTATAGAGTTAGAAAAAGTAAAGAGAGATGATCTCTTTGCTTCTTCACTTTCATCAGGGAGCTCTTCTCTGCGTCAGCGAAGTAGTAAAAAAGAAACATTGGACATTCTGAAGGAAACCTCTGGTGTTACGAATAGGCTTAATTCTATTGCAAGGTATAAAACACTTTGTCTTCTTAATATATATATATATATTAATGTACAATGTTATAACAATAGGCAATTAGCGTCAACAGTTGAGCGCTCTTCCCTGACACTTGATGATCTGCAAGAATCCTCTCAAACAGTTCGCGAAATAAATGATGAACATAAAGGCATTGGGGCTACACTAGGATTGTCCCGTAAGCTCATTACAAAATATGGTCGGCGTGAAGTGACAGACAGGGTTCTCATTTTCCTTGCTGTTGCATTTTTTTTCGCTATAGTCTTTTATATTGTTCGTAAACGAATGTTTTTCTAATTTTATTTAACATTAAAGTTTATTTTTAATTATCTGTAATTATTATTTGTCATTGCATTTAGGTTGGGTAAGACTTTACGGTTAAAGGACCAAGGTATTGTTGGAGCGTTACGCATTATTTAAATTTTGAATAAGTAGTTTTTGTTTTGTTTTATGGAGTAGATATTGTAAAGGATGGTTTTCAAATATATTTAATTAATGAATAGTGTAAGTATTACTCCTATCAATGATATTAAAATTGAGCTGGATACTAGTGAGAAGGTTTTCGATTCTCTGAATCAGGAGTGTCATTAGGTTTTAAAAACAGAGGTGATTAGTCACAAGAAGATTTGTTTATTTTCCTATTGGAGTACTAATAGTTCAATACGAAGGTTTTTTTGATTTTTTTGGGGGGTAGAATTATTATTGATGATGATGTCATTGCTCAGGATTGTGCGTTCTGTGCGCTTTTTTAATCAGCCCTAAAGATTAATGGTTTCAATATTATTTAAAATCATGACCTTTGAGACAAATTGCTCTTTTTACTTATGGAAAACTATTTTCATTTTGGCTCTATTGCGGAAGTAATATTAATAAGCAAATATGTGTACATAAGCTTCCCCTGTTGAGTTAAATATGCAATAATAAGAAAACAAGTGATATGCGATGCAATAAGATTATAATATATTTCAGGGAAACAAGTTCTAAATTTTTATTCAAACTTAGCAACAAATGAAATAACGATTCCCTCTTTTGGCCCCAGTTTAACATCTTTGAAATAAACTCGATTGCCTGGAGCATAACCTTCCTTCTTTTGAGTTGGGTTGCTTTCCACCCGAGACACAATAGAAATGGTACCATATTCAGGAAAGAACTTTCCTCTTTGAGACATATTAACTAAAGCTTCATCTTCGCCAAAGTTAACCAAAACTACAAGACCAGGATTACCCTTTTTAATCCTGGAGTATCCAAAGACATCACCTTCCAAAACAGGATTAAATGATCCTAAGAGTACTGCATCATTCATTCTCAATTTTGCAAGTACTTTATAATTTGAAAAATGGGACAATGGATCATTCATTTGATTTTCAGCATTTAATGCTTTGTAATTATCTGTAATTTTTAACCATGGCGTCCCATTTGTGAAACCAGCGTTTTCTTGATCATTCCAAATCATGGGTGATCGTTCAGGATCCCTCGGATCATTTTGAACTTCTAACAAATCTTCCATTCCCAATTCTTCTCCGTAATAAGTAATGGGCGTTCCTGGTAAGAGCATAACAAGCATGTTCATTCCATCCACGAGTTCTGGTCCAAACCTTTGAAAAAAGAATTAGATTTGAATAGGCAGAAGATCTTTTAATTACAATATTCAAATGATCAAATACCTGGATCTCACTCTGGGGTTATCATGATTTCCTAAGTTGAAGTTAGGCCATGTGTGATTAACCTTCTTTACTTCTTCAATGTATGGAATGATGGCATCATGTAGGGCTTTAGCAGAAACAGCTGATTTATCTTTGAATGCTGTAATTAAATTGAAATTGATTGGCATGTGAGAAATGGTTCCATTGGGTCCGTAGTATTTATTCAAATCATCAGTATAGGCCTCAGTCATCATAATTCTAAGTAAAAGTGTCTTTAATTAAAAAATATTGCTAAACAGTATAAGGTATACCTTGGATTCATTTCATCTTCAGCGGTTTTATCATCTAAGACTTTTCTAAATTCAGCAAGCAAATCCAAGTTTTCAGGTTGTTCATAGGTTTTAGTATGAAGGAGGGAACTGTAAGCTGTTTCATCACCAGCATTAGGGGCATCGTTGACAGGTTCATCAGCAAAGTCTTCAGATTCAAACATATGGGCAACGGAATCAAAACGATAACCATCAACTCCCAAATTCAACCAAAATTTCATCACTTCTATCAGGCGTTGAACGACGAGTGGATTTCTTAAATTCAGGTCCGGTTGAGATTTTTTGAATTGATGAAGATACCATTCTCCACGCTTTTCATCAAAGGACCATGCAGATCCTCCAAAAACGGAGAGCTAAGTGTAAAAAATACAACATTATTACTATATTCCTAAGAATTTTCATTATATAATATTTATACCCAATTGTTTGGAGGAGTAGAAGAATCTCCAGCTCTCCAGACATAATAATCGGTATATTCTCCATCTTTTTCGATAGACTTCTGGAACCATGGATGTTGATCAGATGAGTGATTGGGAACAAGATCCATAATGAGTTTTAGGCCTCTCTTTTTCATTTCAGCGACAAGTTCTTTAAAATCTTCAATAGTACCAAAAGTGGGATCAATGGATTCAAAATCAGCTATATCATAACCATTGTCATCCATAGGAGATTTGTAAACAGGTGATAGCCAAACAGAGCCAACGCCCAAGCTAGCTAAATAATCCAATTTTGACGTAACGCCTACGAAAAACGAATATTAATTATAGACGAATATACGATTAAGAGAAATTACCCTTGAGATCTCCCAATCCATCACCATTTGAATCTTTAAATGACTTTGCGTACACTTCATAGATAGGAGCCTTTTGCCACCATTCCTTTGGTTTTGGTGTAGGACATTTCGGTGTAAGAACAATGATGATAATTGAAACAACGAGCATTGCAATCCAGACAGCCCAAAACAAAATGAAAAGGAGCCATCGGATTTTACTCCAAAAGGGATCTTTAGCATATTCAGCCAATTCTTCTTTAGACAAGGGTCGGAATTGATTCTCCTTCTTACTACACCCTTCTTCTACATCCTCATTTCCACCAACAAATTTAACCTTCATAGGATCGTTGCCTTCGTTCCCTGTAAGACTTTCCACTTCACTTGGGGACATTCCACCCCCATTTTCTATCTTACTCATTTCTAACAGAAAAATAGCAATGAATAAAGGATATAAATATATTATTATAATAAAATATTGAATCAATATTTAATACCTCAAGGTTTATTGGATATGAGATCCCTCTTCCAATAGAATTACAGTTCAGAATAAAAATTGAGACTATTGAGAGAGCACTGTAATCCAACTTCCGTTCGACCTTTAACTACTGCTTGTATACTTTACTTTTCAAGTCTACACATAATATGTAGTCAGCCACAGTAATATAAAAATAAATTAAGGAAAAAGTTATGTATAGGAACACTGCTTGCATATGTAGCACAAAAGTAGCTTGCCCTAACACTATAGGAGGGGAAAAAATGAATGTTGTCATAAATATTCGTTTCTCTCCTGGGGGAGATGAAATAATAATGACAATTTAGTTTCACTTTGATAATAATATTATATTCCTGTACTCCTTAAATGAACTTACATTGTGAGATATCAAATATTTAAAATAAACAGTGGAATTTAATTGTATATATGTCACATTTTATCAAGACCGTAGCTCATAAAATGATTAATCAGAATAAAATATTTGACGAATATTTATATGAATCAAGTTTTGATGATTTAATTCATAGATGATTAGTAGTGGCATCTAGTGTTTATTTTTCGTGTGTTTATAATGGCAATTGCTCCTGAGCTGGTGATGGAAATGTGAAATATACATCTAACATCCATTACTCAGTGCTGTTTTATAGAAATGAATAGTTCTAAGTTAGAGAGCGAACACTATTTATTTTATCCTCGTCTTGTTAGACTTGTAATTTTAAATAGTAAATAACTTATGAATTAAAATAAGAGAACAAAATGCATGAACATTTACCTGCTTGTTATATTGTAGCTAGGAGGCAAGGAGAAGAAGTCAAGGATAGGTTTACTTCTTCTGCCATGTTTATTTAAGAATGTCAAGACTATATGTTGATTCTATAATTAAACATATAGTTTGTATTTTTGCATTGCTTTTAATATGAATCGACAATAAATACATAGATACATTAAATTCTTTACTCATTTAATCTAAGATATCAATGATTAATGCATTTCAAATCAAACAAACTTCAAAATGATGACATTAAAAGACAGAAAAATTGAGGAAACTTGAGTTTAATTCATCTTTCAATGGAAGTTGAGTTTCATTATAGCATCAGTTTGACGCTCGACGTAAGGAAAACATTTATTGGGGGTTGGAGGAGTGGACAATTATGGCATTTATGAAATATTATAATGATTAATGAGAGTCGAAAGGTTTAAAACAATAGAGGGTCCAATTTCCTTCCTAAATTTTGACTTACTTATTAGTGTTGATGAAGGGTCAAATGCCGTCTCTGTCGCCGTTATTCTGACAACCCTTCTTGTCAGTATGATATATTTATTAATTATTATATATATTTACAGAATTCATTCCCTTGTATTTAAAAATACTATCAGCAGAGTCTCTGCATAAAAAGTATACATTTTTCAACGATTAGGGGTTAATAAGTCCTGATATATATAACCAATAAATTGTTAAATTAGCAAATAATTTGTTAGGTAGTAAAATAGTTGTTCATTACTTAAATTATGATGATTAATAATGATCAATGACTAATGATTCATTATTCATTGTCCATCAATTTTTCTATAAAACACTGGTGCTGAAAGCAAATAAAAATACAGTGTTGAGAGAGTTAGTTTAAATAAAGTTCCGCTGAATGTTAAGGAATTGTGTTCACGAATAGCTGGGTAATTATTTATTACTAATAAATTTTAATGAATAACTATTTAGTGATAAAAATTATATATACTTTTTTTTGTAGATAGTGGAAGCCCAAATGTATTCTAAAACTTGAATTATTCCAAAAGACTTATATTATAAACTATTAATCGTAAATATGAATATTAGGGTTTGATGAAAATATATTTGGGATAATTTTACAGATAATTTAGTAGATTCATAAGGCTCATAATTTGTGGAACAATTTTCATTATCTTTTAAACTTTCTCAAAAAAAATTGACCTCAATGAATTATTTATAAATATAGTAACATGATAGTTTGTTCCAGTTGTTGAAAATTGAGCTCATAAAGTTATATTTTAAAACTTTATAAATAGTTTCACTGGACTTATTTGAAAAATGTTTTAATTAGACATTCTTAATTAATAGATTTTATAGTACAAATTTATCAGAAGTTAAATAATTTTTTAGTCGGGCATGAATATACATAAGTAGTAACTTTGATAACATCTAAAATAATGTCTTATTGCTCCCAAATTAATTGTATAATCAATACATTTTATTTATATAGTGATACATAACAATTAATTAATTATTTATTGAAATAATAATCCCTCTACCTGGGATTGTAGTTTTTTTGATTCAATTTTGCAATTGAATCATACATACTTATATAAGTTCATAGATATTTCAATTCAATCACTCATCGTATATTATGGAAGATTTTTCTATATTACAAAATTAAATCCAAACTGGAGATACTGGTAACTGTATTTAAATATAACAATGAGGCGGTGAAAGGATTTTTGTCTAGTGTATGGTCGGAGTGGGCCTTGTAAATTATATATCGATATGAAGAATTTGTGGCTTATGCTGATACATTTGATGATATTTGTCTCAAAAATATTGCTAAGTAAGGAACAATAAGATTTCAAATTTTGCATCATTAAAAAAGGTGGTTTTTTCTTCATTTCTTGCTGTCGCATTTCTTTTTAAATATATAACTAAGCTAGTCCAATATAAGTTGTAGATCGTTTTAAATTAATTGACGTCATTATTGTAGAAGTCGGCCATTTTGAAAATATAAAAAAACAAATTTATAATATGATTAAAAAATCTTGTTTCTTTTTATTAAGGAAAATTGAGAATTACAGTAATTTAGAGGATGTTACGATGAAACAAACAATTAAAAACCTTTACCGTCATTTAAAAATATCTGTACTATACTACATCTTAGAGCCTAATATGTATTTTAAATATGTTTTGTAGGATTGTACATTCTCAATTATATAGGATAGCAAATAAATTAGTAATTATCTCTAATCCATCTGTAGAAATATAACCAATTCAGAGGGATTTTTACTACCTACTAATTTGATCTTTAATTCAAATACAAATGTTATTTTATTTTGTAAGACTATTTGACGGAGTTCCCTAAATATTTTTTATGTAAATTTGTCCACTTTATTTAATAAATATACGGACAAATATGTATAATCCTCTAGGGCATTACTTTTGATTTATTATACTATTATCTGTGACGTCAGTGAAAACGCTTTATGTATAGATATTAGTTATTATAAACATGCATAATTGCTTAATGTATGATGGTAAATTTGACATATATAGGGATGATTTTAGAAACTTTAATCCTTGTTAATCTCAGCATTGAAATAAGAGGCAATAAAAGACAAATGGTGCATACAAGAAAATATTGGGGATACATATTACGTATGTTGCAGTTTTAGAAAGAAAGAAGGATTTTGATTGGAGCAATGCAATAATACTTGACCTTTTCTTTACTTTTTCAGATGACATTTAAAATTTATATACATGTATATATATTTTTTAAATGGTTAAATATGGATGTCTTAATCTGCTGAGTTGTGAAATTTGCAATTTCTCATTTTTAAAAGGAACTTTCACATTAGTCAGTGGCGCCAGAACCAAAGGGGTCATTGGGCCTCCCACTTTTTGAAACAATGAGGTTTCGTGATATAATTATAGAATAGATTTGGTCATAAATAAACTTGAGATGTCATAATTATAGAATCCCCTTCCCCTACTATTTACAAGTCTATTCCGGCAACGCTGACTTTAGTTCTGTATAATTGGGTAACAGTAGATTTAAAATCTTATGTCTGTTCTTTAAATTCAGCCAGGGATAGGGGCAATATATTTATAAAGTTGTAATGCCAGGGTTAATAAGGGTATAGTTTCATTTCAAGAAACTTTTAATAAAATCTGCCATTTATTTATATGTTAGTTCTTAACACTGAGAGTCTCAAATATATCCACAAAACCAATCACCAGAGCTAGGGACTCGTAACTTGAGCTTAAATAACACTTACCTAATTACACTAGTCGACAAAATTTCGATTTTTTTGTTCCGATCATAGGTTTTAATGCTCAAAACAACAAAAATCGAATGTTTGGCTGAATAATTTTATTTTTGTGACAGCAGGATCATTTTTACTGAATCGTGATTTTCGTCTGATAACATCAATTCAAACTAAAATTTCAAGATAACTAAGCAAGTTACTTTACAAAAGTACTGAAAGTTATTGTTGATAAATGTATTGACATTTTATAAAAAGTAATGAACATTTCTGTACCTCTTTTCATATTTGAGAAAATTTATATTGAATGCTGAAAAATTACGAAAAACTGATTAATTTCTTCAGAATTTAGTATCTTTTTCATCTTTGAGACTAAAAATAAATAATTTGTACTAAATGAAAGAAAAATTATATATCTGAAGTAAATAAAAAAGAGCTTTTTTTCAAAAATCACTTATTTCAAAAAATAGTAACGATTTAATATAACTTAGAGATATATAATGTATTAGATTTATGTTGAGGTTTTGTTATATTTATTGATACAAAGTTCCGAGAATAAATGTTTTTATAGACGCAAATACATATGTATTATTATTTATTATTAATCAAATGATTAGGTTGAACGTTTTAAAGGAATGATATGTCGTAAAGAAAGTACCTGAAGGTATACATACTGGACTCGCATCTCAATAATTTTAAAGACAATATGGAGGTATATTCTGAGGAACATGATAACTTTTCCATCAAGAAATCTCCAAGCTTGAGAACATTTATCAGGGAAATAAGAAAAGAGGTACATAAATGTTCATTACTGTTTATAGCATTTTAAGATATGTATCCACAATAAGTTTTAACAATTTTGTAAAGCAACTTGCATCGTTATCTTAAAATTTTAGTTTGAATTGATGTTATCAAACGAAAATCAATATTTAGTAAAAATTATCCTGTGGTCACAAAAATAAAGTTATTGGTTTAAAATTTCGATTTTTGTATTTTCGAGCATAAAAGGTATTATGAGCAGAGCAATAAAATCCGTAATCGAAAGGGCTGTTGATTAGTTTTATCATTAAATAGAGACTATAGACTCGACTATGATTTTTATATTTTTATTTAAAAAAATAATAAACAATTCAAATTTTATTAGGTATGTAAAAATAAATGTACTGATATGGTGTCCATTGAGCTATACCAAAATGGTTGCGTCATTCGTAAACGATTTGCTCAGAAAGAACAAATCTTTTGAGTGAACGGACTAAACGAATCACTTAATAAATTGATTCATTATTTTCTTAGTTCAGTTGAGTTCATCCGAACTGCCGTTAGCATGCCAGTTGGGAGTGGAACTATCTGATTCACTCGTTATTAGGGATGTAACTTTTGTAGAGCGCAAGGAGAAGGCGGAATCAAGCGAGACTTATGAATGATACAATTGAAATAAGCCCTATTATTCAAGTAGAGCTACTTGTGTAGTAGTGGACAGAAGAATTACGAAATCAGCTGAAATTCCTCTGTGCTACTACTTAAGTAGCTCTACCGTGAGTCTTAGATTTCTAGCGAATTTGGATGAAAATTTACATGTTTACCATAGACAATTTCTTCTTAATTAAGGATTTTTATTAGGTGCTTGACATCTCGTTTGAAATCGGAGGTTCTTACCTTTTGAATGCATTCCTTATTAATTCATTTCATGTAATATTCAAGGAGATATCTAAGTACAAAGAATTCGACTGACTTTTGGGCCTACTCCCGTACCCTAATCCCCTGGTAGTCCTTTTAGGTCAAAACAAAGACTGGAAATGGAATTTGTATTAAATATAATAGCGAATCATCATTTTTTAATGGGCAAAATGAGTATCCGTCTAGGCTTAAATTGAAGTTGAAGTTGGAGAACGGGCAAAAAAGCTAAAAACCGCCGGACTCTCCAAAAAAAATTACAGATTTGAAATCAATGTGCAAAACTGAATATCTTTCATATACTTATACCCCTTAGGATTTTTGAAAATTCAAATTTGTTGACCTGTGTAATTTATCTTCGGCTAGTGATGCAACAGACTGCACACAGAGAACTAAGAAAAGAATTAATCAATTAATTTATTGATTTAATCACTTTCACGTGAGTCATGACTCATAATATGATTCGTGAGTCTAAAGTGAACTGCAGCTCCCATCACTCAAATTTACTAACCAGTGAATTCCAATTAGCTAACGTTAAAATAAAAGAAGCAAACAAATGGATCGAAGAAATAGTTTTAACTTTATAACACCCTAGAAAGTAGCACACTCATGACTTTTACTAGCTGCATTCATTTTCCCAAGTGCAAAATTTAAGTACTACACTAACTCCAATCTGCCTTATTGGACTTATAATTTTTTAAGATTTTTACCTTGATGCTGATGGCTATTCTAAGACTTGCGACTTGATTTGGACTCTTATGGGAAGGATAAGACTTGACTCGAGTTTATATCTCAAGTCTGGAGCTCAAAAGCTCTGACTCGTAAAAAAATGGTTCGTGAAAAGCTCTCCTTAGTTACCCGGACTGTTCAGGCATTGTGTTGTGTCATCAATTGAATATCCCTTGTACTTTTACATACCTCTTTTTGTCAGCTGTGAGACAAGCTATAAGAGAATGTACATTTAAAAAATAAATTTTGCAGAAGGCGTTCTTTTGATTTGCCAAAACAATAATAAATAAGGCTTAATGACCATCCTTTTTTGCAACTTCTAGATGGATAGATTTACTGATATATATGTACATACTATGTGCATATAAAAACTAAGGTATTATTAAAGCATGTAGGTCATGGACATCAGATGTGCATTTAAGATTTGAAACCCGTATTCATTGATCCACGCTTTCTACATAATAAATAAGCTATTTACCTTTTATGTTATGCATTTATAAGGTGACCATACATATTATAAATTCCAAAAAAGATGACACTTTGAGGGTTGTTCAAATTTCAAATATTATTGAGTTTTATTTAGAAATTATAATTTGAATCCTTTTTTTTTTTTTTTTGGACAACAATTTTTTTTGAATATTATTCGAAAAAGTCGATTTTCTACTGTTTTTGCCCATAAAAAACCTCGAAGATTTCATGAATTTATAAATTAAAAAAATCCCCTGTAACCTCAGACAGGATATAAAAAGAGCACAGTGTCCGGTGCAAATAGTGTAATTGATTACTTTATAAAAAATTCTGTCTCAACTGCTAAGAATTTTTTGAAATTGATGTTAATATCGCCTTAAAAAAAAAACTCGATTACCGATTAATTACTGATTTTTTTAAAAACAACAAGGTTTTTTTGAATAATTTTCAT
Source organism: Lepeophtheirus nordmannii (assembly GCA_963680855.1). Lineage (NCBI taxonomy): Eukaryota > Metazoa > Arthropoda > Copepoda > Siphonostomatoida > Caligidae > Lepeophtheirus > Lepeophtheirus nordmannii. The sequence goes on along the minus strand of OY804519.1, from coordinate 26,884,614 downwards.
ATTTAAAAAAAAAAAAGGTTTTTATTTATTAAAGGCAATTTAATTCAATACCCACTTTTCATAATTCATATATTTGTATGATATATATCGACAGGGAATCCCAATTATCCATTATTATTATTCTCAAGAAGTCAATAGTCGGTCGAACTACTAGTTATATCTAAATGTTGGTAATTTGATAACATTATTCATAAAATGTTGTCTCTCCTTTGCTATTTTATAGACAGAACAAATTGATTTTTAAGCCCTATGAACAAGGTTTCATTTCGTTTTTGTGATTTAAAAGTTATTTTGATCAAATAACGAGCCTACCCTTAGAACATTTCATATACATACATATATGTTAAATAAGTAATTCGTCTAAGTTGTTCAATTCTTCCCATTCAAAATAATATGTACGTAGGTTTCAAACATAACAACCTCAATGGGTTTTTACAAGGATGAATACAAAGTTTAAATGTTAGCAGAGTTTTAAAAAAGGAGTGTTTTGCACTGAGCGCAGTAGTTAATACTTTTGGGAACATTATACGCACTTATGAGAAGATATATGATGTTCATTGATTAAATTACAATATATGATATTATCTACGTATATACAAATGTAATTTAACCTCTCAATTTTTGTTCATTCACTCCTTGAGTCCATGTTTGTTCAACTCACGAATACAAATAAAGAGTTGGAAGGGGGTTAAAAATTAATATTGGGATTTTGGATGGATATTGAAAAAAACAAAGTAAGTAGAAATTTAATGACTACTTTCCACCTTTCATTTTGAGGCATGTGCATAATATAGTATATGGTTACTAAACATCACTAGGGGGATGAAACAGTTTGTCAAACCAGTTTTTTCTTTTTGGCAAATCCATGCTTTGCCAAGCCCTTTATTTGATGTAATTTAGTAGAATGATAGTAATATATGTATGTGTTTTTAATCCTTTATTAAGTGCAATAAAGTCTCGATGAAGGTCTAAACGGAAATAATTGGAGATCGTTCAACATAAATATAATTAATTATATGTAACAAAATCAGAACAATGACGTACTGATATTTTTAAAATGTATTTCTGTTACGATGAAAAAAATATCTGCAAGTATGGAGAGAATAAATAAGACAAGGTTATAGACTTATAAAATATAGTATCTTTTAAAACACAAGTGTCTAGAGTTCAACCTCAGGGAACTCCACATCACCAAAACTAATTCCAAATATTTCACACCAAATCGATAACCATTTGACATCAGTTGCCTTAACACTTGGAGGTAAGTCGATATAAAGTCTTTCATTGTCGTATCTTCTCTCAATTGGAGAAGGGTCATCAATGGGATAGTCAACTACAATCCGATTCTCCATGTACTCAGACCTACTGCTTCCTTCAGTGGCTAAAATAAGCAAAAACAAGGAGGAGACATGATAAATTCATAGGAAAAACGTTATCATCTTTTCATAGTCACTACTTACCAACATTGATGTACACACCGGGTCCTTGACCATCATAGATGAACCCGTCAATGATGATGGATGAGTCGTTATAGATGTAGATATCCCCTTTGACATTGTGCTCTACGAACTTGAAATCTCCAACATAGATAACATCTATTGTGCTGGAGTCTTCTTCATCTGCTTGTCGTTTGGATACACTCCGTTCTTCGGCGGCATTTGGAGCTCCAAAGCTCAAATCCAAAAGGAAAAAGGACAGAAGGACTGTCTGTAAAAATAAAACCTGGATCAATCTCTATTTGTATATTGTACCATTATTATTTTTATTATTATTATTATTATTATTTGAGGTGGTAAGATATTGGAGAGCTGGGATCATGGAAACAAACCTTAAAAAGAAATTCCATCCTTGGAGTAGATGGTGAGGATGATGGGTTTCCCTCTGAATAGACTTAAATAATTGATCTCTTGTGGCCTTGCACAACTAAATCCGTCACTGCTTACTCTGCTTATTTATGGATCAAATCCTGCCTGACTTCCTTCTAGTGTATCAATGATTCTTGAGTTTTGAAGAGCCAGAGTATTTAAAGAAAAAAATAATAATAAAAAGGAGGCGTACTCGAAATTAGTAGTGGTGTTGAGTTCGTTCGTCCGGGGGTTCAAATCTATTGGATGGCCCATCATGGCATTCAATCTCGCGGTTAAGCGTGTATTTTTTATGTGTTGTTTGTTTTTACATGTATGTAGATATTATATAGAGTTGGTTGTGTACATTGGTCCATGCCATACATCTTGTATGTATGTGTATGTTTGTTGTTTTCGTCACTTTAAAATACCCTCTTCTAAGTTGATTTCCGTACCTTTGATACAGTAAATAAATATGTACATATTATATACCAAATCATTTGTACGCAGTAAAGTCTAAAACATTTTAACCTTTAACGAAGAAATATTCCTCTTCAAACATTTTTTTTTTTTTTTCTTAAAACATTGATGATGATAAAAATAAATTAATTTTTATTAATATTGGAGTCCTACCGCCTATGACAAACATTTCTATACTTATGATGAATTATGCGTGTACCTATATGTAGAAGCACTTGTGCATTTCTTGACTCCATGATTGACAGAACTCATTTGAATAGTCTGTCTTACTTTTAGACATTTTGTGCACTTCTTATATAATATGTTACATAGTAGGAATAAGAGACTGTAGATAGCTATTTTGAGGACTCCTCCTCAACCAATGATCAAACTTTAAAATCTGTAATTAAATTCCTTTTGGAGTGTATTTTTAACCGGTTTATAATTCGATTTGCACACCATTATCTTAATGGAGCTTTAATTAGAACAACCGTTAATAGTAATAATATGATTCCTCCATCTTTAATCAAAAAAACAGCAGCACATAAAAGTATTGTTTGTGTGTTCATTAATTTGCATGTAGGGAGGGGAAGGGGATGAATATTTACCTACCTATATAATGAAGTCATGTCAATTTAACTTTGAGCTGGACCCTTCTTAGTCAATACTATCCCACTCAATTAGAATGTTAGCTATAAACTATAATAATAGCTATTTAATTTATTCAGCATAAATCTCAATGAAGGAGGAGTCGAAAAATATCACTCCTTGAACTCCTTAATTAATTATAATAATAATAATAATTATTATTATTATTATCAATAAAAAGGGGAAGCGCAGTGACTATATTATGTACATATATATTTATGATTAATAATAAATTTACCAAAGGATTATTAGTTCAAATTAGATGTCTGGCAAGGGGAGCACTTCCTTTTTGCTATGGCTTCATGTGTTTACTCCATCTTAATCATTTCCTAGGACATATTGCCCCCAGGACTTCTTCTTCTTCTTCAACAACATCCATCATCCCCGCTATAAACTGACCCTGAAAAGAGTTTTTCATCATTAAGGAAACATGTTTTTTCCTTGTTGTTTTTTGTTTTGTTTGTTTTTTTGTTACCATGTATTCAAATCTCCTTTCGGAATGGATGCCGTACCTACCCTTTGAAGAGAAAGAGCATTTGTTGTTTCATGCATAATATTTAATCACACCTTTCAAAAATCTTGAGTATGAATCCTTGTGCAGTAAGAGTTTAATAATAGGAAAGGCTTCTACTATGGTCATGTGTGACTATTTCCATAACTTGAGACCATGAGAAGATCGTTTTTGTTTGTTTGTTTTTAAATAGAAAATTTTAATAGAGTTGCTTTGGGGTTGAGGGAATGACAAAACCTTCAAAAACTGATCTCGAGAGCCACAACACTAGGAGAGGATTGATGATATGTACATCAATCTTACAGTAATTATCAAAACGTTTCCATGTGTATTCTATGTTATTTATTAGAATGAGATAATAGGTCTACAAAGAATGACTCAAAAGAAGTGTCAGGCTCACTTTTGTGAGAGGAAAAGACTATATTAAACTATCAAATTACATATTAATAGAACTCAAAACTTACATTTTATCTATTGAAAAGAGCCAGAACATGAATTGATAATCATTTATGAACATCCTAAAGATTAATTATATTATGTACAAGTGTGCAGAGATAAATGGTAGTTTATTATATTAGGACGGACCTAAAGTTATAAAATTATCTTACTGGACCAAACTGGATGTATCATAAATCGAGTTTTACGATTTGATCTTCACATTATTCTCTTAGTAGTACAAAGAAACTTTTAAATTCATACATACCTATACAACGGACAAAGGAACTATCAATCCATGTGATTTCTAGGGAAAGAAAGGGCAAATGTGACGTCGGTTTTTTTTTTTGCATACTACATACATAAATTTATGAAAGCAATTCGGGAATTTTTCGAAATGTGTTGTCATGTTGGATGAATTGCTTGGAGTAGCAAATACTATGTACTTTTAAGCCTTTGTTCTTCATTCTTACATAATCAACGCAAATTAAAAATATTCGAAGGAAATACCCTTATGAAGAAAAGGAATTTCCGATGAAATGGATTGAGTGATCCAATCGCACCATTTATGAAAAAATTAACTCATTTAAAATTAGTAGATTCATAATCAAATTACGTGACTCCTCTTTATGCAGTTAGTGAGTTGAATTCAGGAATGAACATAGAAGGGAACTTGAGATATCCTTTGAGAGTAGGTTGAAATATAAATTATAATGACTTTATAAAAATATTTGAGAAATTGCATGCATTAATAGATACCCACATTCAAATCTTAGTTCAGGGGCATTCTTATTATAATTATTACCTTGTTTCCAGCATTCCAAGATCTCATTGACATTTTCTTCTCATAAATAAGGAAATAACTACAGAGTGATTGCTTGAATTCCTACGCATAATATCCACGCATATACATAAATGCCACTCATTAAAGGATATCGAATAAAGGAAGACGGAACAAAGTACTCAATGCAGCCAACATCTGCCCGGTCACTCGGGGGCTCCTTATATCGATGAGAGTAAATGATAAGAGATTCTTGCATTTTAAAAGAGTCGAGTAAATAATGTATGTATGTAATTACTTTAAAATCAATCAATAGTATTTTTGCATTAGCAATGTCTCAAAACAATAAATACTTTGTATAAAAGTTTCCGTTGACCATGATATGACATTAAATATACTAATACATATGTTTGAACGTACATTTTAAATAATATGTACCTACCTTTATCAATTTGGAGAAGAAGAAGAAAAAAAACATCAAGATATTTGACATTTTCAAAAAAAAAAAATCACTAAATGCATTTTTAAAAACATTTTATTCACCTCTGTAATATATATATATATATAATTACTGGAAACTTGAGAACCTGCAGTTTTTTCCTTAGATTACGGCTCCAATAATACATCATATAATATGTAAGTATATACATTAAAGAAACATTATTGAGTAATGGTAAAGGATGTAGTCAAGGTTGGCATTTCCTTTCGATCCTTTGCCCTCTGTATACTCCTATAGTGATGAAGTAAAAGCGTAATCCCTAGCCCTTCTAGCAAGCATATACCAATGGACACTCCAATGATGAGTAAGAACTCTATACGAGCCCAATCCACGATGGCATCCAAACATCCCTATATATACATATAAAAAAATGTTAATAAACTCATTGATTTTGAAAAAAAAAACTCGTCTTTTTAAAAAATAATTCGAGCGTTTTCACGTGACGTCATCATTATGGAAGTCGGTCATCTTGAACCGGGCACGACGAACTTGTTGGGATGAATAAAACCACACTGTATTCTCCCTTCAGCTGATTTTCATCATTTGATTCTTTTGATTTAAAGCAGCTGACCCTAGTATTATGAACTCAAAAAGGGTATTATTATTATTTCTGATTTTGATGCATATAAAATATATTAAATCAAGGATTGCGCACCCTTTTTATGAATTTTGAATATATTACAAGTAGTAACGATTGCTTTGTGATTGGTAAAGTTTATAAATATATACTTTATCTACATAATAAATTATGCCAAATATCAACAAGTTGGCAACAAGGAAAATACAGAAGGGTAGCTACCATATGTTTTTCCAAATTTTTCCTTTCCCTTTTGTGAATCGAAGTTGCGAGTGAACAAAACAGCTCGACGTGCATCAATTTTAAATCTTTGTATATTTACATATCTCCCCACAAAGATTTAAATTTGATGCACGTCGAGCTGTTTTGTCCACTCGCAACCTTGACTTGTCCTTCTTGCCAACTTGTTAATAATTGGCAGAATTCATTATTTAGATATACTATACATTTTTAAATTATATCATTATACAAATCAATCGTTACTACTTGTAATATATTCAAAATTAAAAAAAAGGCCGCGCAATCCTTGATTTAATATATTATAAATACATAATAATAAGAATACCTTTTTTGAGTTTATAACACGTAGAGTCAGCTGCTTCAAATCAAAAGAGTCAAATGATGAAAATCAGCTGAAGGGAGAATACAGTGTGTTTTTGTTTATCCCAAAAAGCTCGTCGTGATGAGAATAAAAATACTCTGCTATCTGTGACGTCAATTAAAAGGCTCTATTGATATTATACATATACATATGTTGACTAGGTAAACATAGAAATTACGCTAATGGAATGACTTACTCCCATATGTCTAAAATATTTGAGCTCTGAGAAATCCTTTTTTTCCCCCGGATGATTGCATTTTTCCAAGTCTTTGACCTCAGGATTGAGAAAACTATTGGTGTCCAGCTTATTACTTAGAACACAGCAGGAACGAGGTACGGAGAGCCCAGTTCCACCCAAATGTTGCCTATGCCATTGACTTCTTTGGAAGTCAAAGTCTCCAGTGATTCCACAACAAGAATACTGAAATAATATGTAAAGAAAATTTGTTGGATTTTTGATTCCTCATTACAAGGCGTTATAATTATGTTTCTACATACATCTCTTAATAATTTATGATATAATTATTATTATCCCTTTCAAAAATGAGATAATAAATTATCCCCTGTCTTGGAGGAGTATAATATTTTTTAAAAAACTGCTCCTCCCCATCATCCCTTCGTCTTGACTCGAAAACTCAATTCACATATACCTAATAATTGATTTATGTTATGAGACTGTACCTGAGTTTGAACATAGTCCATTGATGAGGTAAAACGTATAGCATGGGGCATATTGTAAGAGTTGTATAATCGAGAGAGGAGCTCCGTTTTAAGATTTCGATAGATTCCGATTTGGTAGAATATAGAAATGCAAGCCAAAGTGATTTGTGCAAGAAGAAGGAGAGTAATAAATATGAGAGACTGAAAATACGTACAGAAACAAGAGTTTAGAAAAAGAAAAAGTTTGTTTTAAAAATAGGGATTCACCAAAACTATCATGGGAGAATTTCTTTTTAGAATTGCAGTCAACGTCCAAACGCCAGATATAAATAGAATGAACCCACCAGATGTAATGCCCAATGTGATGTAGTATAGAACGGGAACCAGAGGTGTTACATTGTTAAGAGATAAAACAATGATTCTCTGCATTTGAATTCTCTGAGTGTCAAAGAGGATGTAAATGCCGAGACTGAAGAGAACGAGTCCACTTACCTAAGGGAAAAAAGTATATAATGTATCATTACGTAATCAAGTATAGAACAGGGATCCTCATTTAAAAGTGTTAAAGGGTCCACAGGTTTAGTGTGGAGACAATTTTTTTGGGCCTACTGTTATTTTTTAACTGTCCTGAATCGACAATGAGGTTGTCTGGGGTATGAATTTGGGATTACATCATATATTGGAGTGTATAATCAAGGACTTGAGATCAAATAACTGGGATGTAGCAAATTGGGAAGTATCTTTCAAATTTGCACCTCACCCCACAGATATCAATTAGGTAAGTATCTGTGGCAAGATTTCCAACAAAGGACATTTTCATATATATATAATTGTTGAAACTAATTTCGTCCACCCTGGAGTTGCCCCTATTCGAGGGGCAGTGGTTTTCAATGTGAATAGCTGCCCCTCCCCCTCCCATGTCTTTTTGTTTCTTCTACTTTTTTCGTTTGGTTAACAGTGTTTATGTTTATAACTATTTTTTTTCGGTTCCCCCCCCCTCTCTCTTAGGGAGCAATTTGAACAGCATTTAAACTGTATTTAATTTCGAAGAGTTGACTTCAAAATCGAGTACTTCCTGTATTCACCAATAATAATAATAATTAGGTACAGTTTGTTTAAGTACAAGCTGATCCCTCCTTTGATACTTTATTATATATATTATTGTATGAGTTAATTGTTCGAAATTCAAGTATTTACCCTAGTAGGACCTATTGTTTTGTATGTGTTTTTTTTTAGATGATTTAACCAAATCAGAATCATAGTCACATTCAGACCCAATTTGTATGATTGCATTCCATTGTTGGAGCTATTATATCAAGTATCAAAACAAAGGACGTGCAGAGAGGGGGTGGAAAGTCCTTGAGTACCTGTCCCTGTGCTTCATTATGCCCAAAGGGGATTTTTTTTATTACATCATTTACAAAAATAATGATCTCCCTCGTTGTCAACTGTGTGCCCCTTCAGAGGTTTGTATGTACTTAACCACTGTCTTAGAAATTATGTTATATGGCAGATGGTTCACGAGATCCATCTTAGACTAATTTTTGAAGGCCTTTGTCTCGCCTCCTCAGGGTCTTGGTCCCGACCCTTAAAAGTCGTGATCTCGTTAACAAGATCAAGGGAACTAGAGCCTTGATCTCTAGTAAAGTAGTCTTGGCCACAAAACTAATGAGAGTAAGAAATTTTTTTGTTCTTGATAATAAGATTTAGTAAGAGCATATCTGCATATATATATATATATATATATATATATATATATATATATATATGTACATGTTGTTTCCCTTCTGGATAAACATAGTAAGGAAAGAGAGGAATTTGCTAGCAAGAATGTACTTATATAAAATTATACATACATTTATTTTTGTCCATCTCTACACTTTTTGCAGCAATTCTCTTTGCAAAAAACTCAATTTAAATAAATATCTGGAAGAACTACATACATAACATACACAGATACAATTTTAGATGCGGTGTAACGTTAAACAAATCATGATGCCTCGCCTTAAAAAAATATTGAGGTAATTAGAACGCTCATGGTAACAAGAATTGATAATGAGTTACTTAATATACATATACATATATTATGTACATATCTATCTATGTATGTATTATAGTTAGATATAAACGTATGTATCGATGCACGTTGTGATAAGTCAAAAATATAGACTCCTAAAAAGTACCGTTCCTCTAGGTTCTTCTCATAGGGGGGGGGGGGGGTACTTCTTCTTTTCATTATTATTATTATTACTACTACTAGTAATAATAACAAAATTGTTTACCAACATGGTACACCAAGGAATTGTACTCAACGCACCACCACCATGGCGTTTATCTACTTAAGTGAACATGCCACCTCATTATTTGATCCAATGTGGGACACAGGGAAATAAGGATAGGATAGATAGGAGGAACTCATGGATAGGTTGATGCTAACATAATAAATGGTTAAAGGAGTGTTCCACCCCTTCTCTCCTTATAATTACACCCATTAGATACTAAATAAAGCAATGCTCATCCCATAGCTGCTGCCTATGTTACCTACATGGGGGAGAAATATGTATGTATGTAAATGGATCATTAAAATACTCAAGTCATTCATCAAAATGTGAACATGGTATGTATGTACATATGTTCTCCCATAAATTACGCAAAGCAAAGGTGGAAGAGGGATTTTAACGCATGATTTAGGGATTTCAAAAGACGACACCACCTTTAAGGAACACCCACGACTCCTTTTTTGACGTGTCTGAAGTAGTGTTTTGAATCGCCGCTCGAGTTCAATTCGAGTCAATTCTGAGTAATCTTTAGAGTTCTCAATGAACAGATTTGAACTCCATTGATAACTAAACCAAATTTTAAATAACTTATGTATGACCCTTCCCGGATGAATAATAACTTTTTTTTACTTTATGGTCTTTAGAGTTCAAGTCCAGTCACAATTCCTAGATCTCTGATTCAGTCATGATCAATATTAAAATTCCATGATATACTAAAAAGATAAATAGTCCTTAAATAATAATAATAACTTGACATAAATAAAGAATCTCAAGCCTATAGAGTCTTATTTAAGTCTAAGCATTGTATCAGCTCTTAACATTTGTTCCTTCAAAAAGAGAAAGGTAAAGGGACCAAAGTTATCTAGTACTTAGCTAGTACCATTAACTAGCTATTCATTTGTATAATAATAATTGGGATAGTCCCTGCTTAACAAGACTTAATTTGAGTTGAAACAATCAACGTAAGTAAGAGTAGACAAATTAACAGTAAAAACATTAATAGATAGGCTTAGATAGATTAATGAGACTTAAATGCGACCCAAGTTAGACTAAAAGCACTGCATCAAAGAAGAAGAAGGGGATTTGAGACCCTTTTGGAAGTCACCCTACTTAAAAAAAATAAAATTAAAAATACATAACAAAATAATATCTGAGGTAGTTGAATATTCATTAACAAAAATATTGTACATATTTGTAAAATAAAATGACAATCATTTTTTGTGGTTGGTTGAAATTATGAGTTAGCTTGAAGCATGAAAGACTTGATAATATGTATACATATATAATATGTATATATAAACATAAATATACCTAGCATTGTGCATACATAAATATGAGGTAGAGTAAAGTTTTGAAGAAGAAGAAAAAAAATAGTGTGTCTTTAATGATAGAAACTAATCAAATTCCATGATGGGATATGCTTCAAAGCACACAGATATCAAAATAAAAATATTTATCTATATAAGTACATACATATTATTTGAATATAAATGTTTTCACGAAATGTCAGTTAAAATGACGTGATGTATGCTACAAATAGAAGTTAAATAAGCAATCACATACAATGTCATAATAATAATATTAAGTTCTTTGTTCAAGGAAGAAAAATATTTTAAATACATTGACATTATCTATAAATAACATATTGAATTATTGTTATGATACATCAGATTTAATTTTCCCCTCTTTTTTTAAATAAAAGGAAAAAACTTCCTCTAGCGTTTATTTTCTGTAATAATATACAAGCACTGACATAACATAATATCTTCACCTTTTTAAACATAAAAGGACACTACTGATCAATGTATATTATTAAAAAAGATCAGAGTCATAAAACAAAATGGGTATCTGTTTATACTATTATCAGGTTCAACTAGAGGGTCAACCACCGAATTGATCTTTTCTCTCAAATAACAATGTCTCTCCTTGACCCTCCTACCTTTGGTCGGTCCATTAGCTAGCTGAGAGTATTCCTCGATCTGATAAATGATAATAAATAATAATAATGGAACAATAAAATAATACAAATAATATGAAACGTAGGTCTTTTATTTTCTTTTTTTCATCAATTTGTTCGAGTGAAACTCAAGTTTCAAATGATTTGGAATTATTCATCCAATCATAACTTTAGGTAATTAAAATGTCATTAGCCAAGGAATGAGAGTAATCAATCATTAGGGTTCATACATAGAACGTATACTCATGTACATATTTTATACAATGTATAGTATACAAGATAGTCTATAAGTCTATGTGTTTTGAGAGTTTTTTAACAAAAAGACATAAAATGACACACCTTGAGATTATATTTTTAGTCTATGAACGACTTCAATATATATATATATATATATATATATGAATATGTTTATATATTCAAATAAACCAAGTACCCACCACGAGAGGAACTCAATGAACTCATTCTTTACTAATTCAGTGGTGAAGATGATTTGGCAGAAATTCCCCTTGAAATGTTTCAAATCCAACTTTAAAAAAAAAAAATTTATTCATGATTTAATGGTGACAAACTTTGACCTTTTCAAATACATAGTACATACGCAACGTTAACATAGTAACATAAAGGAAGAGCTAGAAAGGGAGTTAGAGTTGAATTTTATTGGTGCATTTCGTGAGTGAACAAGGGCTGACGAGTTATTATCACCACAATGTAATTCGAATAGAAAAAAGTCAATTCTTTTGTTACATAACACTGGTTCTATATATGAATTTTGTTGTTGTTGTTTTTTTGTACATACATATACTGTACAACTATATTATAGTATTATGTACCTACCTAATATATGTATAAATGTAAGATGGATCCATATTTAAGTTTCCTGCGGAGTCTCTCTCTCTCTCTCTTTCATTATTATTCTAAATCATAATTATTGTTCCATATAGTACAATAGCTTGTTTTTAGAGACATTCAGCAACTAACTACCTCCACCTTCAATACAAACTCTGTCCTTATAGAACAATGATGATGAGATGATCATGATAAAAAAACGATGCATATGATCATAATATCTATACATAGATGTAATATTTCGTGACCTGTGTGTATGTTTTAGCTTATGTATGATTATGTACATATAATACTAATACTGTGTTTTGCATTGTTAACTCTCATTTTATTATTATTATTATTATCCTATTGTTTATATATATATATATATCTACAATGAAATAAATGATTAGTTATATCATCACACTAAATGATAACATTATTCTATTCCATTGAAATGATATGGTTATCCAGATCAGATAGTTTAATGATCACTACATAATAGTATGTAGGGACGTGGAGTAATTGATTTGTTCTACATATTGTCTATACGTACTTATGTCGTGTAGATGTGTGTATTTACTATTTATTTGTACAAGTTAGAATGGTTTCCATCGGTTAACGTCGTATTTAATTATAGCACGAGTCATTTTACGTATAATTCATTCAAATGAGTACCTCGACAAAATCATCTGTTAAGCAAAACAAACCAAGGGGCCTCCGAAGATATAACTCCACTATGATAAAAAAAATAGCAAAGAAACAAGAGATTCCGGCCATATATACTGTTTTCAAGTATGAATTCTTTAATTAAAAGTCCCGGATGAATGTCAATGAATCCCTTATGTTAATTTTGTCTGCAAAAATTATTTTTCAAATGTTGACAACCTTTCCAGGTGATGGGGTTGATTATAATTAATTATCATATTATTTTACCTCTGACATAATATTTACAGATATTGATGTATCGAATATCTAAAAATGAGAGTATAGATACGAATATTCAAATTTAATGTTTGCAGATGTGAGTATGAATGTGGATATCAAAATTTAGAAACTTGCGTATGCGAATTTAAAAAAATCTTATGATATAATTGTCCTAAGAAGGTTTTTTTTATCTCAAGGGCAGTCCAGTTACCAGACCTACATATATCCAAAGAGGGGCACTCTTAATTCTAGGAGGAGGTACAATTTAAAAAATAAGAACAAGAATCTAAGATGAAATCAGAATTACCAATTAGAAATCCACAACAATGTTCTGTTTTATTTTATGAACCATTGATAAATTATAAGTCATCAATAATAATTTTAATTGATCAAAAAGAATTTATTTAAGGTCTTACTGTATATATAAAACTGAAGAAAATACAGAGTCCTCTTGATGAGGATCGTTTGGCCTCATCATTCTCACTTTGCATTGGAGTCGGTCCAAGAAGTATTTCATCGTCAAATAATGATGAAATTCTTCTGAGGCCATCGATGTCTGTCTTGATAGAATTAGAGGATCCACTAAAGGCTCCTGCCAAATTGGATTTCTTATGTGAAAGTGTTGAAAAGTCATCAGAGAAAACTGAGGGAGGTTTTTTTTCCATTATTTCATGTTTTTACGTACATTTATTATCATAATAGTAATAATAAAAGCTAAAGGTAACAATTGTGTCGTTTTCTCTTTATGTTTATTAATTATTATTTTTGACGTCGACCGTTGAAAGACTACTTTGTGACTGGAGTCGTACCATGCTTTTAATTTTCTTTTATTGTTGATTTGGTTCAGTGAGATCAGAAAGGAAGAATTATAATAAAATAATTTTATATACGAATGGTTCATTTTATGAATTCTAAAGAGAGTCATGCAAGACCCGATGAATATTTACTCATTGTGATACAATATCGATTATATTGGACAATAAAACAAATGACATCAAGGCTGTTTCATGAATAGGACTTTACACAATCTCTAAACCTTTTTTTTATTTCAAAGTCCAGCTATGTAATTATGATCTTCCAGGATATTGGAATTCACAGTCTAACAACAAAAAAAGATGAATTATAGATGAGTTTATATATGTGAGATATGTATTTATCGACAAACTTAGCATACAGCTTTGATAATTATCCCAAAAATGAAACAAGAATAAGTTCTATTCAGTAAGAAGCAACTCAATTAATTAAAAATATAAGTCGACACTAGCATAGAAATTAGTTTCATCCATGTATTTCCTTAAAAAAATCAGAGTTGTTCTAAATATGAATTTTGTGGATTAAGAATCCCATAAATTAGTTAATTCAATATAAATTTAATGAGTAATTAATGCAGTTAAACAGATACTGAGTAAGCTGAGAGACTGATGTTTCCATGTAGCCAACTCCATTAAGAGATAAGCAAACTCAACTTCCGTGACTTGATAAATAGTCGAAAAAAGTTTTTCATCCCTTAAAGAATACACAAGCATATTCCTGAATGGAAATGAAAATTCATGATCTAATTCAATCTCCAAGAAAAGTTTTGTGAAGGTTAGTATCCGAATATTATTTGTGTATTTTCATGATTTCAAGAAAAACTCCGTTGTGTTTTACAGGGATGAAATTAGCATATTACCTGTTATTCTTAATATTTACTGAAGTTATCTCAGCGGATTTTAAATTTGATGGTTCTTCTGGACGACCCGACAGAGTCAAAGTAAAAGTTGGCCCTAATTGTAACTCAACAACCGTCGGAAAACTCAAAATTCTCACCTGCTATTGTGCTGATATAAAAGTAAGGTGCAAAATTCAATACTTCATCCAGGAAACACAACATTTTGGTTATTTTACTAGAAACTTCGACTTGGACACACCACACCACATGCTCGGAAAATATTTATCCGATATCTTCAAACTCAATCAAATGGACTTGTTATCTCAGACTGTGAAGAAGTTTATCTTCATTCTAATCTTGAATGGCTTGTTCAAAACTCTAACACTCATTCACTAGAATATATCAGCATCGAAAAAGTCGAATCTCTATTTCCATATGAGGCTCGAATTTTTGACTTTACATTCCAGAAAAATGTATCCATCGATTTTCGAGTGGATAACATAAAAAATCCAGTCGTATTCCCGACCAGTGTGAGTAATTTTCCAATGTTTAATGGCCCAATTAGATCAATACTGTTCAACTCAATAAGCTTTTTGGATTTTAATACGAATGGTCTTTTTGGGGTCTCATACTCTGAACCAAATGTTACTTTCTCAAATTGTGTTATTAAAACCAAGGACCCTGGTTCTGAATCCATGAAAATTAAACTATCTTCTTTAAATATTATAAATTCTTCATTGATTGGAGCTGGAAGGGGTACTTTTAATGTAACAGTACCTAAATTTATAGTGTCTCATTCAAGTTTAGAACTTATTTCTGGCAAATCGTTTGATATTGAGTCCATGAAAGCTGAGTTTATTGAGTCAAGTCTCGGACTTCAAGCGAATTCACTTAGAATAAAATCCAGAGTGATTAACTTTATTAACACAACTTTCGATCAACCAAAAACGATGAGTATGATCGATTTGCATCCCAATTCTTATAATGGACCTGATATACTAAGATTCAATAATGTAACTCTTCGTGATCCCTCAAGGGGATCCCTTGTTACGGGAAGCTTCAGTGTAGTTGAGTATAAAAATATTTTCATCAGTAATTGTTTATGTGACCTTCATATATATTTGCTGGATACGACCATATCAGCCTTTACATTAAGGTACTTTTTGTGGTTTAAAGAGATGTCCTATAGGTATTCAACTAAAATTAAATTTCAGAATGCTTCCGGATCTTGAGAACCTCTTGCAACAAGACTTAAAAAATAACTCCTTATGCTTCGATAAAATAAGTAAATCCTTTGATCGAATTTCTGATTGCGACAATGACTCCACTAGGTTTGATATTGTCTATACTTCCATCATAGTTGTTCTATTCATTGGAATTATCGCCATAATCGTAACCATACTCGTAGTTTATTTATTAAATAAACGTAGTAGAGACCAAAGGATAGCTTTGATTAAGGATTGGAGCATTGCGTTGCCAAGGCCCAAGTCATATCGAGAAACCATGGTTAAATTTAATTTGGAAAGTGTCCAAACATTTTCCAGACCTTCAAGTATCGCCTATGCGGAGCAATTTAACGAACCAGGTACTCTTTTTCCTTTACATAATATAATTAAATATGTTAGATGAGGGCTATGTCTAATTTATTATTACCACTAAATATAAACTAACTAAATCCATTGAAACATCATTTGTTTGTAGACATAATACAAGGACTAGATAAAAGAGAAGCGCCAACAAATGATAAAAAGATCGACGAGCTAATACAGGATTCCCATAACACGAAATTTAACTCAACTGAGGAATACGGCGAGGGACGAGATATCAGAACCGCTCTTTCCGTTATCATAGAAGAAGACGATTTGATGTCATTAAATGAATTTAACGTCTGTAATAACTTAGAGAGATAAATAAAAAGTATTTTTGAAACACTGTTGTTGAATCAAGGAACAAAAAATCTTGGTAACTTATGAATTTTGATATCTTTATGTTTTTATATGTACAGTACAATATGATGATAATCACCCTAAAAAAAGAATTTCTACTTCGTAAAGAAAATTAAATAAGGAATATATTTTCATCTCAATTTTGTAAACCTAAAAAAACAAACAAAATAAAAATCTATTAGCCATCAATTAAATACATGGTTGAGCACTATTTTGATACTGGATAATGAACAAACTTGTCAACATCGAATCGAAAACTATCCTCAGTAAAACAATCACTTTTCTCGAAATCAAAGTCAGGGAAAAAGAATGAAATTTCTCGGCAAGCATTTTCTTCCGAGTCCGAACCATGAACTCCGTTCCTTGTATCAGTTAAACCAAACTTTCCTCTTATCGTATCAGGTTTTTCGTAACGAGTACGTAAAACCTTAGTGGGACCCATTAATTCTCTCCACAATGTTATGGCATTATCTCCGGAATGTCCAAGCACATGAATATGAGATGTACCCGAGGACATGAAAGTCGTCAAGCGATCGTAAAAAAACTTTCCTTTATGTTCACCGTAAAAACGACAAACGTCATCCATGGGTACCTTAAAAGAGGTTGATCTGAGTACAACGAAACCAGAGACTAAAATGCGATGACGAATTGATTGAACAATGTATGGTATTTTGGCTATATCAGGTTTAATTATGGCTAATGTAAGAGATAATGTTTTTGAATTCATTTGAAATAGATGTTTTAGTCCCAAGCAAATAAACTTAGAAGACTGAATGGAGCCATTCCCTCTTCAGGTCCTTTAAGAAATCCCAAATATAGAACCAAAGGCAAGAATCCCCAATGAAATCCAGTTTTTCCAAAGGAAATAAGAGTATTTAGACGACGCTTTGCATCCTCAGTTAAAATTCCCATTTCAAGCTGCAAATAAAAGTAAAATATTTAATTCTCTATAGAAAACAGGTGTACAAAAATTTATTAGTGAACTGTCATTTTATTCAGTTTAAGATAGAACTAAACGGATATAGAGAAAGAGAGGCTGCATTCACCGAGATCAAATGCAATGTAAACGCAGAGGTAGACATTGCATCACTTTTTACAAAAAATGCGATCAATGAACGAAATTTTATTTCAAAAACGGTCGCTAAATGTCATCACATAGTACAAAAATAAATTGGTGTGTGCATATATAGTATATATAAGTATCAACACAGGAAAAATTGAGTTCTTTAAACTTGATTAAGCGACTAACTACTAGTTAAATTTGCACTTGGAAAAGTCCATCTCGGGGTGGCTCGCCATGAACTGTTTCAACATATCTTGCTTCTTTTGCTCATCCGAAGTTGGCTTCCCCATTTCTTTTTGTCGTTGATCATACATCATTTTCTCAACCATGGACCTTGTTTCCCCATCTAAATCACTCAATTTAGAGTTCTCAGGTTGAATTTTTTTGGTATTAACTTCAGGATCACTTTTGATGATATGGGACCACCAGGACATTTTATTTGACTTTTCAATGTTGAAAAGTACACATTTCTTATCCTCAATGAGCCAGGCACTATCATCTGCCCTAATGTCCTCAGGGAAGTCTCCTTCAATGATGGACTCCTCTCCTTTAATGGCAACTTTAATTTTTTTCTTTGTTAGTTCGACATTGAGGTCTTTGGACTTGCAAGGCTTATATAAGGGAATACGAAGTTCGACTTCACTCAGAGTCTGTGTCCATCTGTACTTGGGCATATTGGCCCCATTTCCCTCATTCGGCTTCATTTTTGTGGGATCATCATCCTCGTCATCTTTTTTTTCAACATCGGGTTTCTCAGCTCCAGCTCCAGCTCCACTCTCTCCCTCCATCTTTTGCCTCTTCTTATTTTCCTCAATCTCCTTCTGAATCCTTTCTGCTTCGAAGTCAGTGACCTCCTCTATTTTGGATTGACTCTCCTCCTCCTTCCGCCTTCTCTCCTTGGCTTTAGCATCCTGCGCTGCCAATTCCGCTTTTCGAGATGAGGCTACCTTATGCGCAACGGCAGAGTATTCATCAAACTTCTCCATGAGAATCTTTTTTGCCTCATCCTTTCCCATCCCTTGGTAAAAGTCCGTCTTTCGTGCTAAGAAGCTGAAAAAGACCTCCAAGAACCCTTGGATCCCTCCTCCGCATTGATTGATCACAGAGAAAAACACTCCGTCAAAACGATTCTCTTCGACCTCTGTCTCTGGCATCCCGTCTCCTTAATTCACTTTGAATTCCAAAAGGCTTCTTTCTGACTTGCTAAATATCAATGTGTATTGGATTGGAATAGATGATTCTAGAATCTTACCTAATAAAAATGTTGCGGGCGGCGATGGATTCAATGAAAGAAAAATTGGGAGAAAAAACTAGGGGAACACGAGCTGCTGCTTATTCAATATGAAGATGAGCTAGAGAAGGGAAAACAGAAGAAAAGAAGGAGAGAGAGAGAGAGAGAGAGAGAGAGAGAAAGAAGGAAGAACAACGTGCTCGATTTACTTTGTCAGTCTAATATGTACATGTTTTGAAATTTACAAAGTGGCTACTGCGCTACCCTACGCTCTGTTACGCTCCGCATCCGCGCCTCTTTTCCGTCACCAAAAAACCTCTCCGTATTAACATAACAGTCCATGAATGTCATCACTCATCAGTCACTCATCAAGACGTCATTAAACATATAGTATTTAAACTATTTAAAGTTAAACTACTTCAAGTTCATTGAAATAGGAAGAAGTTCCTACATTATGGCCATGACATCTTTTCCCCCCTCTCATAGAAGGATTTGAATTGAGTCTCCAAAGCAGGATGATGGAAGACGAAGTGGGAGATTTCCATGATGTTCATCTTCATCCCCTACAATTTCAAGGGAATATTTATACCCTCTCTAAAATCCTTCCTCCCACTCGAAAAGACCCAAAGGATCCGAGTAAGGAAAGAGATGTTTTTATCCTTGCCTCCACCCTCAATAGGAGATCCTTCACACTTCAATGCTCTTCCTCGAATATCCCCAGAATTCATTCCAAGGAAATTCACTTTACCTACATTCCATCAGGAGCAGAAATCATTTCTATTGATGCTTTCAGAAGAGAGAATTTGAGAGACTATGTCGTTGGCATCACGATTATTATCAAGTCTCCATCCTCTGCTGAAAATGGTGGGTTTTGATCATTGTATAATGATACTAAAGTACTCATTCACATCCCATTTTTATTTTAGCAACAAATAGTGGAGGACAGTTCTTCAATATCTACAGTGACGATATACCCCTAGAGGATACACTTGCACATAATTGTCAATCCTTAGAATTAGATTTCATTCCCTACCAATTGAGTCATGCTCCCATAAAAGGACCTCAGGGATCCAATGTTTGGCTCTTGTCAGGGAGTGACTCTCAAATTCATCCATATGCCTATGAGCCTGAAGGACAAGTCTATAACAGAATCCCTGTGAGTGAATGCTTTCCTGAATTGGAGGAGGAAGACTCGTCCTTATCTATCGTACAATGGTTGAACATAGTTTATTATGAGACTGAAACGACCATGTATAGGCTTTGTGCAACGGGAAGAGAAGATGGTCGTTTAAAAGTAACGAGAATGAATTTGGAATCTTCAACCCTTGAGGCTTCATGGATACATGAGGCCATGGAAGATCCTATTTGCTCTCTCAAGTTTTTCCAACCAACCCTTCAAATCCCTACTCCAAAGATACTCGAGGGACTTTCATGCTCAAATGACGCACGGGATTGGAATTTGGCGGTTACTTATGCACTCTCAGAAGTAAAAGTCTTTCATAACATTAATCAAAATGGACTTGAAGTCTTTGAAACCTTGAAAAATAGTCATAACTTCGATGTGCCTACCTCAGTTTTGATAGCAGATGTTAACTTTGATGGTAAACCTGAGATACTTATCAGCACCTATGGACAAGTTATTCTATGTTATGGAAAACAGGGTTCCGAATGGGTAAGAAAAAAGTTGAGTCTCTCTTCTCGCCGTTTCCCAGCTCCTATTTTAAGTTTGGACTATATTGATTTAAGTGGTGATGGCATTAAGGACCTTGTTGTGATGACGACCAAGGGTCTACATATCCTACAACTTGATCGAACTAGTGTTATGAGGATATTAACAAAAAGGCTCAGTTCCCTACTAGAAGGCTGTGATGAAGTTGACAAATGAATTTGCATTATGTTTTTAACTTAAATGTTTTACCTTGTTTTATTGGAATTATAGAATATTATATATATATATATATATATATTTGTATGATGGAAATATATAACAAACACGCCAACTTACTCTTCTTTTATCGCCTTATATCAAGACCTTAGATGTGTGTTAGAAAATGATTTAATTTTGTTTGGAGTTTGCGCGACAATTAAATTTCTAAAGTATTTGACTATAGTGACTAATAATGTTTTTGTTTTCTCATTTTGCCCATCGAAAATGTATCCCTTCTAATTCTCAAAAAATGTTAACAAACTTATTTGGGGATTGTTTCGTTTCTGTTATTGAAAGCACCTTCATGAGGCGATCATTGACCCGTCAATACTTTATATAAAAATATATGTATAATGTAAGATTTAGTCTTTCCATCTAAAAAAAAAAAAAAAATAGTAACATGTTTCTATTATTGGTTATAAGTATCATTATTCATTAGGAATAATGTACTTTAGGAATGAACAAATTACGAATGAAAAAACATTAATTGAGTTGAGATGGAATTGAACTTCAACTCTCTAACTCGTAAGAATGAGTGATGCAAGAACTGCTGGCTCAAGGGCTGAATAATTGTATTGGGTCTAGAGAAAATATTAAATGTATTAAGAGCGAGAGCTAGAGCCTGGGAAAAAGAGAGGCAAGAGAATGAATGAGCTGCTATGAGAATTGAAAGAGAGGGAGAGATAGAGAAAAGGAGAAAGAAAGAGAGAGTGATAGAAGGATTAGATCTAATATAAATATAATATATGTAGTTAGAAGAAGTGACTTGGGGTGTTGTCACTGTCACTCTTTTATTATTCATCGCTGGCTCTCGCTCTCTCTTTCTTTCTTCCTTCCATCTCCATTGTTTACTTCGTCGTCAGAGTCGAGGGCTTTTGGGGTCTCAATGTCGGGATCGAGCCCTTCGACTACTATGGAAAATGTAGTGAAAGGGAATCCTTCTCAGTACGTCAAACTCAATGTTGGAGGATCCCTTCACTATACCACAATTGGAACATTGACCAAGCATGACAACATGCTGGGAGCCATGTTTTCTGGACGAATGGAGGTTCTAACGGATGCAGAAGGTGTGAAGGAAACGTGGTTAACTAAGGGATAAGAAAGACTGCATTTGACTACAATACTTTTTTTTTTTTTTTTCAGGTTGGATTTTAATTGATCGCTGTGGCAAACATTTTAGTTCAATATTAAACTTTCTTCGAGATGGGAACGTGAGTCTCCCTGAGTCAAGGAGAGAGCTCAGTGAGATGCATGCGGAAGCAAAGTATTTTTGTATTGATGATTTGGCAGATGCTTGCGAAAAGCGTTTAAAGACTTTTTCGGAAGAGCCCACAGACCTTGTGCCTATTTGTCGTGTACCCCTCATTACCTCTCAAAAGGAGGAACAGGTAGCCTAGTAGTAGAAAATAGAATCCCATTTCACATTAAATACTTTATTCTCTTCTTTACAGGCCTTAATTACAGCAAACTTTATGAGACCTGCCGTAAAACTTTTAATTAACCGACACAACAATAAATATTCATACACTGGAGCCTCAGATGATAACCTTCTGAAGAATATTGAATTATTTGACAAAATGTCTCTTAGGTTTAGCAATAGAGTTTTATTCATTAAAGATGTTATTAGTTCTAATGAAATATGCTGCTGGAGCTTTTATGGACATGGAAAAAAAATTGCGGAGGTTTGTTGCACGGCAATTGTGTATGCTACGGAAAGAAAGAATACAAAGGTAGAGTTTCCAGAAGCTAGAATCTACGAGGAAACTCTGAATTGCCTATTATATGAGAATCGTACGGGACCAGATCAAGAGTTAATGCAAGCAACTTCGACTCGAGGAGCAGTTGCATCATATACAAGTGATGATGAAGATGATAGAAATAGGCCCGTTCCTCAACCTCAAGCATCCTCATCCGAAAGGTCGGGATTGGCGCGTTTACGTTCCAATAAAAATAATTAAACTCAATGGAATGGGCTCCAATTGTGTGCACAAGTCGAGGTTGTCTCTCATTTATTATATTCATTGTCTCTGTGTACGTTCTATATACAAGTGTATTACTATCTACTCCCCCATAATAACCTGTCTCTCAAATCTATAGAAAGTTGTCCATGAATATTTTTAGAATAAAATACACTCAATTTTCAGTTTGTACGCTCTTCAATTCTCAATACTAAGTGTGTGTTTGTGTCTACTAATTCATTAATTATCTACATAGTTTGATACTTTTTTTAAATTAAGGTTGAGTTACTTTGAGGTTTCCCGTCAAAAATACTTCACTAGCCTCCGACTCATTCTCAACCCAAAATGACAAGCTTGAAATCTTTCTCTCATCGTTTTTTTGAACCTTTACTCGCACGGTTGTTCCCACATAGCAAGGCTGTACAAACTTCGTTTCCATGTGAACCAAAACAGAGCGAGGTAAGTGAGTTCCAACAACACCACTCACTAAGCCTAGAATATATACTCCGTGAACAATAGCAGGAGACTTCGGATCTGAAGTAAAGTGAATAGGGTTGAAGTCCCCGGAGCATAAGGCAAATTTATTCACTTCACAAGGAGTAATTAATCTAGTGGTCTCGAAAAGTTTTCCGAGAAGATTCTTACTGAGTCGCACCATTTCATTAAGTAGATTTCACACGCAACTACAATATATAAACAAGTATATATTAATATTAAATTAGACGATGATATTCATGAAACGGATAATGTAGAAACAGATCTTATTATAATCCAAAACTTAGTCACATTTTTTATATTATAGCGAAAAATAAAAGAGTTCTTGAGCATTCTTTCTCAAGGTTCACAATTTCACTTGGATTTTTTAAGCTTGTCTTGAATCATTTCTCTAAACTGACCAAGAACCTTGTTCTCTCGTTTATCTCTTTCCTCCTTGGAAAACATAGCTAATGCTCGTTTCTCATCCGCAGAATAAATTTGATTCTCTTTCCTCAAACGAACAGCCTCCATACGCCTATGACGTGATCCTGACATAACCCAGCCATCGACTTCAAACTTGGATATTTCATCAGAAGTGAGACCGATTTCACCTCTTCTTGGAATACGTTTACCCTCGGTAACATAGGCTGCCATGGCTGAGCCCTCTCCAGGTAAAAGAGCTGTGCCCATTTCCTTTGCACTTAATTGTACTTTTTGAGGTAGAGAAGGGCCTAAAATATCGTTATCATCATCCTCATTCATAATATTCCTCCCCACACTTCCACCCATGCGAGGAACAATTTCCTTTTCAACCCATTCATTCCCTTCTTCCAGAGATGACGATGACGATGAGGAGGACACTCGTTTCTTTTTGGATTTCTTCGACGACTTCTTTTTCGACTTTTTCTTTTTTGCCTGAAAGGAGATAATTTAGAAGAAATAGCAATTTAATTTTATTAGGATTAATTAACAATGAATTAATGATTTTCATTGTTACCTTTAGGGTTTTCTTCTTCTTTTTCTTCTCTTTGGACTTTCGTTTCTTGAGTTGATGCTTCTTTTTACTCTTCTTTCTCATTGAGTCCGAATCTGATGAAGAAGAGCTGAATGAGGAGGAGGAGGCGGATGAGGACGTTGAGGAATGGCGGCTCCTCTTCTTCTTTTTCTTCTTTTTGGAGTCCTCCAATTTCGCATCAGAAGGGGAAGGTGATCGACTGAGCAATAACTCGTGCACAGGAGAATCAGCCCATATCTCTTTAGCTCCACGACTACAAATCTCTTCTCTTTTGAGTCGACGGTCTTTAAAATACTCTTCTGATCCGTTTTGATCATCTTCATAGCGAGAAGAAAATTTCCTTCGGTGAGGAGATCTACTCCGACTTCGATAGCTTCTATGCATTGATGAAGTCAGCAAGGATTTGTACGTTTGTATAATAAATTTATGATTTTATATCAATCGCAGTGTGAGTGTCAATGTCTTATAAAGTTGATGTTTATTTTGATGGAAAACGCCCTCTAGTGTCAGAGAATGTCTTCACACATATGAGTATGACAGCTGCATAGAGCTGAGCAGCTAGAGCTACAGTATAGTTTTATTTAACTTTATTATTCCATTTTTATGTAATTTTTTTCATATATTTGTTTTTGATGTTTCTATTTTTTAGAATATATGCAATCGATTCAGTGACTTCTTATGGTAGTCACTGCTTCGATTTCAATGTAATTAATTCCCTGACAGTTATTACTTTTTTTTCTTTTAGATTATATCTGAAATATTAAAAATTGTCATTATAACCATTTCAACGTACATTTTCATCGTTTATTTATTCTTTTGTGTTCATGAAAACTTAATTTGTAATCACATTTTCTTTCTGAATCAATGTTCAGTTTTTTTGATACAGCTAGTTGAGATAGTCATTATGAAATATTTTCCTATTTTTTTTATGGAAAAACTTAAGTGATTACAAAATGATTACTTTTGATTATTTGAAATTTGTATAATAATAATTTTAAATGATGATTAAATTGTTGAACAAAAAAAGTAGACACTATATCAGATTATGGTTAAATGAACTCAATTTATATAATTATATGTGTGTCTTAAATATGTAACATGAATAGAAATAGAAATTATTAATTTCAGTTCTCAGATGTTGAAAATTTCTTATAAATTAATCTGTAGTACTAGGATTGGCAACATCTGAAGCTACAATAGTCGCTTCATTAGAAAATAATACAAATTCAAGTAATTTTGAGGTGCAATGTTAGTAAATGCATATTAAGGTTTGTACTCTTATTTTTATTGATTAGGTATTAAGTATTTTTATCCACCTATAGGCAGAACAGTATTCGAATTCGGCTTCTTCTTGTTCTTTTTTTTTTTTTTTTTTGAGTTAAGTCTGAATCCATGTGATATGATTCATTTTTCATGCTATGGCATTGGTTGCTGCAAATGTAGGGTTTGATCCTTTACAAATTATTAATTTATTATCAATAATTAATAAGCTATTCTTAAGTAAAACAGCAAAATAATGACAGCTACATTCTGCCCCTTCAAAGGTAATCGGCTGAAATTTTGCCTTATTTTAAGGGTAACATATTTTTTATGACATCATGCATTAAGGTTAATAAAGCAAATAAAATGTAAACAAATAGGGATGAAGACCTCGTATAATTATTAATTAAAAATATGTAATTTCCTGACATCAAATTCATTTAATTTCCTGACATCAAATTCATTTAATTTTCAGCCTCTCATCTATGGTATACATAATGTTATTATTTATTATTGATGTCTTCATTTGTATACATATGTAATGGAGAATAGCAGCTTGTAGCTCAGTAAAACGTCATGACAGCTCAAGCTTCTTCCCTATCAACATTCATCAAATTGTCAGAGTTACCAGGTTGATTTTCTCTTTCTTTTTATTTTACACACCCCATTTGCATATTATTTACATTGCTAGACATAATCTCGGGCGTGCTTTTAGAATTGGCTCTTTTTTCACATGCCTAACTATACTATATTCAAGAACGTCTCCATGCTTCGCTCTAGACCAGGGGCGTACTGGCCCGGCGGTCAACCGGTCAATGACCAGTGCGCCCCTCTGAAATCTTTACTAGGCGCCCCTTCGATTTAGCATAATGCGCCTTTATCGTACAAGATATTTACTCTTTGCCCGGTGGAAATTTTCGCCCCAGTACGCCCCTGCTCTAGACTGCACTCAGAGGGGAAGAAACCCACACCGGCTCCAAAGTATGGCCAAACTAATTAACGTTCTATTTGTTTTTTGTTGTGTAGAAGAGTAGTAGGTCGTGTCTCGTAGACTTGTTTGTCATGAATTTTAATTGGATGAGATGAAAGTGCTGAGCCCCAGTTGCTGACAAAGCTATCACCATACCCCTAATAACCCTGACACAAGCTTCCACAGTTTTCTAGACATCAATGTGCCACCAATCAAGAGCTTCAATCGAAGTGGAAGAGGGCTCTTCCATGATCAAAAGTTAAGACAAAAAATTATCTAGACAATAACAAAAAAATCAAGAATATGTAGCCTGCATTTCACATAATATGACTTCATCACCAAGTCAAATGACAAGGAATATGGGAGTGGCCGCCTACTTAACTCACCCAAACTTCCAGATTATCTCTTCTCACCTCCGCCAAGACCCATACGAGCTTCAACAAGCAGCCAAAGACTCCAGCTTGAAAATAAGTAGGAATGTAAATCATATGCAAATCGGGCTTGTAATAAAAAAGTGGAGTTGGCTCTTCAAACAGGTCTTTTTGTTTTCCAATGCTGTTATCATTTTTCCTTTATTACTGAGGGGAGAACATCTACCTGATAGTAAAGATCTCACATGAAGGAATACATGCATTAAGGTGAATAAAGCAAATAAAATGTAAACAAAAAGGGCACAAGTCCTCGTATAATTATTATTAGTTAAAAATATATAATTTTCTGACATTAATTTCAGTTAATTTTCTTCCTCTCATCTATGTTATTATTTATTGTTGTATATATAATGGAAAATAGCAGCTTGTAGCTCAGTAAAACGTCATGACAGCCCAAGCTGCTTCACTCTCAACATTCATCAAATTGTCAGAGTTACCAGGTTGATTTTCTCTTCCTTTTTTTATTACAAGCCCGATTTGAATATTATTAACATTCCTAAAAATAAGTGTCAAGAGGCCGTCGAGGTTAAGATGCTCATGGAAGAAGAGGTACAAACAGCAAAAGAGCTACATGAGAAATTGTCACGGGAGACATCACCATCAGTATTAACTTTTCTTAAGTCACCCAAATTATCTCTTGTCAAGCTTGAAACTATTGAGGACAAGTCTCAAAGTTTTTCAAGGACATCACAAGGTCAGCACAGTGTAGTCATCCCATTATCTAAGCACAAAATCACAGAGTAAGATCAAATCAGTTACAGAAGTAATCCACAGAGCTACTACATATTTAAGATTGAAGGAGCATTTAAGCAAAGATGAGACGTATAAAGTCATCATAAACCTGATGTACAGACTACAAGAATCCTCAGACTTGGTCCCAGCTCAATCATCAAGGCTGTATTGCGTCACCTATGACAGGTCTAGGAAAATTCATCAACATCAATTCATCGAGAGGTAAATTTATCGACCGTCAATTCATAGTAATTGAGATATTGGTATGTTATCCTATTTTATTTTTTTCTTAAACAAATTAAATGATGATAAAATGGTTGAATAAAAAAAGTAGACACTGGAGCAGATGATGATTAAATAAAATTATTTTATTTGTGTATTTCATTAATCTGCAATATAAATTATAGATTTCACTTAATAATTACCATACTGCTTCCTACTATTTTTTTATTATTGAATCCTCTGTTATTGTCATTCTTGAACTTTCTCACCCTATATTATAGATACGAATGAAACTTATCTTGCTGATGAAAAATAATGTTTGATATAATATCATCTTTCAGAAAAGTGTGTGGCAAGAAAGAAAAACTTGACTTTATACATATTATTATTATAATTTATTGTTTACTGCACTATCAGTTACCAACTTATCAGTTTTAGGCCATACTTTGGAGCGCTCTTTTTTTAAGTCCACTGCCCATGCGTAGCATAGAGACGTTATTGACTATATTATTTATTAATACATTAATATTATAGTCAGATCTCCTTGATTTGAAATAGATGTAGCACAGTAGCAGTGCCTGAGAGCTGGAACTGAGTCTGGTTAATCATCTGTGATAAGTGATGATTCATCAATCATCTCTGATCATCAGCCAAGGTGACTATATGTCTTTACATATATAGGGTTATCTTGATAAACAGCTGAAGTGACAGCTGACTTTCATGTAAACAAATGTAAAACCCAAAACAATTTTCATTCTTCAGAGGAGTCCTGTACGTGATAAGGTCATTCTTGCAAAAAATGCCATTTTGCTCTGCGTTTAGCTGCGTAAACAGGTATTATCGAGGCACAAATACACCGTTCTTTTGCTTCCAAAAGACATTTTCCAAAGAAAGGCTTGGTTGTGTGTCTTTAAGAGGAAGAACTATAAGCCGAAAATGTGTAAATTTTCAACTAATTTCGATGAAAAATCCACTAGAAGTCAAAGACCCACTATAGAGCTACTAAAAAACAAGTGAAATAGATGAAATTGAAGCGTTCAGAAGGATTTCAGCTGATTTTGTAATCCTTCTGAGCGCTACCACTTTAGTAGTTCTACCGTGAGTCTTTGATTTCTAGTGGATGTTTGATCGAAATTGAATGAAAATTTACACATTTAGTCTTATCGGGCGTTAAACATCTCGTTTGAAAGATGTGGGTCTGAGCTCTTTTATGCATTCCTTATTAATTCATTTAATGAAATATTCAAGGAGTTATTTAATTACAAACGTTTGGCCTACTCCCGCCCCCTACGTCCCTAAAATCCTCCTTAGGTCAAAACAAAGATTGGAAATGGAATTTGCATTAAAAACACTAGCGGGTCATTATTTTTTAATGCACAAAATGAGTATTCTTCTAGGCTTAAATTGAAATTGGGAAATGGGCCAAGTGTAAATTATTGTAAGGTAGAAAAACTATTAGTTTGAAGGTGAAATTTTAGAAGAGAGGAACTTGGGGTCATGAGTCTGGTATTGTAGGAATCAACGGGATTGATAGTATTATCTCAGGGCACTGGTTACTAGAAATGTAAATAATATGCAAAATGCTGAGTGCGAGACTTTGTGGAGCTGGCTCTTCGAGCAGTACTTTTTGTTTTCCAAAGCTGTTATCATTTTTCCTTTCTTACTGAGGGGAGAACATCTACCTGATAGTAAAGATCTCACATGAAGGAATACATGCATTAAGGTGAATAAAGCAAATAAAATGTAAGCAAAAAGGGCACAAGTCCTCGTATAATTATTATTAGTTAAAAATATATAATTTTCTGACATTAATTCGAGTTAATTTTCTGCCTCTCATTTATGGTATACATAATGTTATTTATTATTGATGTCTTCATTTGTATATATAAAGGAGAATTGCATCTTGTAGTTCAATAAAACGTCATGACAACTCAAGCTGCTTCCCTCTCAACATTCATCATGGCGAACTTAATCTATAATAACTGGTAAGTATCAAGTGTAAGAATTTAAATAAATAATTGCCAAATAGATATTAATTAGGTACATTAATTTTGGGATATTTCACTTAATTCTTCCACTTGTGATATCATGATATATTGAATGGCGTCCGAGTTTCATCTGAAAATCATCAAATCAAATTCCTGATGAGATATCAGTATTTTATATTACTATTAGAAACTTGATTCCTATAGTCAACTAGCTTTTTTTCCCCCGACAGCTGGCACTTTTTTTCACAAATAAGCTATGTATTTTATATCTATGGAAGTTTGTATCCATGAACCATAGCCAGCAGAACCATATTTGATGGTTTTTTCAATCTTCCTCAGTAACAAAATATATGTACTGATTCATATTATATGTAGAATGGACGGAATAATGTTATTATTCGCATTTTTTCTACCCAGCAAAACCTAGACTCTTATTTGCATCTGTCCATCTTTATTATATGAATATGATTATAATAACTATAATCATATAATTATTCCAAAGTAAGTATGTGCACCATATAGGTTGTTACAGCTAAAGGGTTCAAGATGATCCTTACCCCTTCCTAACATTTACTAAAGTTGAAGAGTTTACTTGGGAATGCAACAGGAAACTTTAATCTCTGTCGTTTAGTTTTTAAAAAAATTTCAACTTCTTCATAGTAATGAATCCCTACTCCTGGTAAACAAATAATTTGAATGGAACTGGAGAAAAAAATATTTTGTGGTCTTAAAATTAGGTTTATATCGCTCAATCCTTCTCGTATGAATCACTCAATGTATTTAATTGTCTTACCACTTCAAAATAAAAACGAATTAAAGAGAAAAGGATAAAGGGGAGAAACAGAATATGTATTTGAACAATAAAATTATTAGAAATACATAGCCCAACTATGGGAACAAGTTAACATAAATTATTAAATCATTATCACATATGACAATGGATATACAAACCATGAGGAAATTATCTGAAAGGAGTTACAAATGACTAGTTTCATCATATTTGCTAAATGATAATAATTATTCCTCTCTCGCACATAATACGTAGGATACAAAAAAACAATGGAACATTTTATGAAAGTTGATAAATCAAAATAGTAGCAATTTTTAACATAATAATAATAATATGTAGTTGATAGACAGAATATATTCTTCATGATCTATTCATTCAAAGAAAAAGAAAAAAATATGAACATTTCCCCCCTCACTTTTGACCACATTATAGGTACTTGATACCAAGATTAACAAGATGAATACTTAATTTAAAAAAAGCAGTCGTGTGAACAAATGCTACTCCTAACATACTTCTAATAATATGAATGAGTCCTTAAATACAAGTAAGTACACATATATAAATTTTTTTACTAGAATATACAATGAAAGGGTCGATAGTTCGGAGTATCACCTCTTCCCACCTGATTGTTGAGTGAAAACTTCGATAATTGATCCATCATCCATGTCCAATACGTTAGGAGTGTCATTTTCCGTAATTCTTTGTCCATCAAAAACAAATCGAATAGTCTTTACGGCTAATTTAGCACGGTCACAGTAGGCATGCATAAGTTTTCTTAGAGGAGTGTTTTTCTTTATTTTAAAATGAATAACTTGTCCATCCTGTCCCACTACTTTAAGAGTCATTTGTTCTAGCTCTTCTAACACTTTTTTCTTGTCATCCATTTCTAATACTATTCCCTAGAAATCAAAAAGATAAAAAAGAAAATAGTAGAGGAACTAAGTAAGTTAACAAGACAGAAGTGAATTTTATTTTTATACAGGTTTATGACAATCTTACTCTTATCACAATTAATGGATTAAAAAGAATAAAAGCAAATAATTCGTATCATTTGTTTAAAACAAAATGCATTATAGATGGACCAGATCATAATCCCATTTTTCGACCTTCGATGGAAATTTCGACAGCTCTCTTCTGCTTTGATTTTCTTTTTCGCTCTTGCACAGCCCTCATATGTTTGTCAAGACGACTAGTCTGCTTCCTGGATGAACCACTTATATCGACATTGCTTTGCCACTCAGGCCGATTGATATAGGTAGAAGAAGTTGTTTTAGGAACCCTGGCACGATAGCACCATCCTTCATCTCCTGGACGCAGTCCTTCCTGCTCTTGTTCCTGAGTATTTTGCTTCCGACGAGGTGCTGTACCCTCCTCTGCATCTCGTGCTATACGCTCCTCTCTACTCACATTCCTATGGTCCGTTGACAAATTGAAAATAGGACGTGCCCAATTACTAATGATTCGACCAGCCATTTCTTTGTTTTCTCTAATTTCTTTGGGATGCTTATACAAATACATCACTGCCTTACCAATCCCAGATTCTTTGAGCCGAGACTGATCTTCAATAGTCACTGTGTATAAAAGTTTTAATATAGACTTTCTAATTTTAAGACTTGGAAGAGATTTATCAGGCATGGGAGCGAGCCAATCAGTTAATACAGAGAGAACATTAGCTTCAATGAAGGCCATCTGTAGATCTGCTTTATTAAGTTGAGTCATAACAAGAGGAAGCATGGCTGTTTTTTTCGTTGCAGGAAGCCTTTGGATATTCAACTCCCTATCATCTCTAGCAGCCATACGCATATCAGCAATCAGACGAGCAATGGCATCATCATTATCATTAATTAAATCAATATCCTTCTTTCGTCTTTTATTTCTCTTTTCTGCTCTCTTTTTATCCATCATTAAGTCAAAGTCTGAGACTCCACTATTATGGTGATGATGATCAGAGTTATCTGCTGTTACTCCTTCATCCGAACTATCTGCATCATTTGCTCTTTCAGAAGTAGCATTCTTCACAGGAGGAGGGCTTTTTGATCGACTTCGAGATTCTCTATTCTTAGAAGCATCCGGAGGAGGAGATCCTTCCTTGGACCGACTCCTAGACCTTGATGAACTACCCGAAACTCGACTTTGACGAGAAGAGGGACGGGAACCACTTCGACTTGAACCAGAACCGCTTCTTATTCTTTTTTTGGGTCGACTCTTTTCTATTGGAGACTTACTCCTAGAGCGAGAGCGCCCACGAGACGCTGATCTCTCCCTTGATCCAGATTTGTCTCGGGAGCGACTCCTAGATTGTGACCTGCTCACAGAACGGCTCCGTGAACCCGATTTGCTTCTTGATCGACTCCTTGATACGGATCTACTTCTTGAGCGACTCCTGGAGACAGATCGACTACGGGATCTACTTCTTGAGCGACTCTGTGAACGACTTCTAGAGCCTGAGTGGCTCCTGGATCTACTCCTCCTCGAGGGAGAAATAGATTTACTTTTGGATGGACTCCGGGAAGCAGCTGGAGAGCGAGAAACAGACCTTGAGCGGGAAACAGAACGAGGAGAGGGGCAACGAGATCCTTGAGGAGAGGAACTCCCTTTCTCCAACAGGACCTGAGTCGGAGCATCAGGGTCTACAAAAGTATCATTCGTATCCATGGGGATCTGAGTGGGCGCATCCGGATCCACCTCTTGAGAAAAATCCTCCATCTTCGACACTCAACTCAACTCAACTCCAACAGGCAACAAACGATTTCCTACAAAGGAAATTCGAAATTCGAAACGGAATTCCACTCAAATGATTACAAAAGCCAAAGGGCTCCAAGAGGGGAAAACTGGTTAATTGGAGCAGACCTAATCGGGACCGTTCCTCACCTCCGGGTGGAACACGGGCTATGAAATTTTTATTACTTCAAAGCAGTGGATTCAACTTTCAAGCAAATCTGACGTACACAAAGAGAGACAGAATCACGCAAAGAGAGAGAAGCCTTCAAAATTAAGTAAAAGGAAAGAAGAGAGGAAAAATGGCTGGATTTTTAGCTAGTAGACCTGCTGGGTAGAGTCGACATATATGTAGCTATGTAGCTATTACATATCATTTATGACGTCATCACAAACAATCCTTCACTTCCAATGAATTACTCATAAAAAACGACTGGACGGGGATGCAACAACAGTCATGTCAGGAGGACTATTTCACATTCACTTCTGTAAGATTTGTAATTTTATCATTCTTACTTCATGGATGAATCATACTCTTTTCTTTTCCAGATCGTGCTCCAGTCTCAAAGTTGCTCACAATATACATTCTATTGTCACATAAACTGATACAATATCGCCCCATTAAATCTCTAAAATGCGCTATCCCAAGTAGTTATATAAAGCACAAATAACTATTCAATTTTCTTCATCTGTTTTCTTACAGATACTCTTAATAAAGAAACCGTAATTAGCATTCTGTGGAGTAAAGCAGGTTTTTTAGATCTCACCTATGCAATTCTTGCCTCTGTGCTCATCTATAAATTTAGGTTATTCTTCTTTTCAATTATATATAATATACTCGTATTCCCCACATTTTATTCCATGTATAAACTGATTCAGTATTTTATGACCAATATTCATTAGTCATACAAAAATATCAACCATAGGGAGCATATTTCAAAATGAATTGCACCCTCAAAACCTTTCCATGACCCTACTTAGAACTGAGACATCCCCAGAAAAATGGGGAATTGAAAGTCATTTTCTACCTCTTAGTAGACTGAAATCCATTACAGAATTCAGTGACGTTTCCAAGCTTACCTAAAATACCTGAAAGCTGATTCTTCAGCCCAAAAATAAGTAAAAGCTATCAATATTCATATAGACCGACCAAATTACCTATGTGGTTTCCATGGAGGCTCATGTTGTTAAATATAAAACGAATATTTTTTTTTTAACATTACCTGTTTTCATAAAAAATAAAAAAATGTTCCCTCATTCTTGAAGACTTCATGAAAGAGAAGGAATTTTAACAAATGATTTTATGTATATAAAATAAAGTTTATATTTCTAGAGGACCAGATAGAAAACTCTAATGGAGATTGCCAACCACAGAGGTAGACAATGAAGCTGATTCTGTGATGTATTTTCAAATCTAAACTAACTTGAGCTTGATTTATTTCATTGTTGAATGAAAAATATATTTTAAAATAGTTCTGGAATGGATTCATAAGGCTTGTGTTGAAAATTACTTTAAATCGTCAATCATCTCAGCCCTAGTTCTGTTTATTAGATTAAAAAAATTTTAATATACATATTTATCCTTTAGAATATTTGAACGACGTTATGGATCTTTGAAATTCTCATCCCTGTTGATATCTTCTTTTCTCTTATCCGTTCTTCTAGAAGTGGCATTAAATGTTGTGATACGATCTAAAGGACATTTATCGAATGGACCGTAATATCTCTTTTTGTTAAAAAAAAAACACAATCTCATAGTTTTCTATATTTTATTTAAAAAAAAACAGATTTGGGCTCTTTGTTCCTTGGTTCGTGCCATTTTACTTCGAGATCCCTCCCATGAAAACGGCTCTTGGAGGGATTTTATCCCAAAAATTGAAAATATACCTTCTTGGACTTCTGCTGTTTGCTTTGTCTCTGGAAAATTCTATAGCATTTGTCTCTGCCGTGATTGCTGGCATGTTGTGTAAATTGAATGTATTTTGGATCAGGAATTTTGTAAGAGTACCGATTTGTATTGGACATCTTTTATCAAGATATTCTTGGTTGATTGAATCCTCTACATCTCCCTACAAACAACCCATGGGAGCTACCCTTGAAATCCAAAGGAGCCTTCAAATAGAACAATTATTGAGGCATCAGGTAAAAATAATATTCGTAGAATATGGATTAAATTTCTATGTTTTTAAATTTTCAGTTTTGAGTTCCGTGCGGTCTTTTTGTTATGTTTTTCTTGAAAAATGTACTGTTCTTGATCAAAATAATGAAAATTTGAATTAATTAGTCATTACCTATCAAAATATCGATTGTCTGGAAAATGTTGAACCTCTATTTGTGAATTGTTCTTTTAATTTCAAGTTTGGCTGTGGAAATATTTAATTATCTATAGATTTATGTTTTAAAAATGTAAACTGTCATTGGAGTTTGTATTTTCAGACAAATAACCTCTTCCAATTGGGATAAACGAAAAAGAAAAGAAAAGAAAGTTGTCATTGTTTGTTCTTAAAATTTAATGAAATACACTTTTCTTAAATTATAATAATTCGAAAATGAAGGTTTTATTGATATAACGCAACATGAAGAAATATAATATGTCAATAATCATATAAATGGAATTGTATTCAACAGAATTATTTAAAAACCAAACAAACATTTGTCTGGCATTTTAGTCGGAACGAAATTTTTACATTACACATATATAATATATAAGTTTATATACAATAGATGAAAATAGAAATATCACAGCCTGTAATAGATATTATTTGGAAACACATAGTGGCACCGGTTGTCCAACAAATTATTTTATTAATCGACCATTGGAATATTTTGAATAGTGTGTAGACCCAGAGCTGGATGATGCCTGCATTCCTGGTCTGTGTTTTGGACCTGAGCGATTTGAAACACGACTACTGGGGCGAGAATGAACGGGGATACCATAGACAGCCGGCATTCCGTAATCACTTGCATTACTTGATAAACTATTAACGGTATCTACTGATATCAGTGGAGGAGGAATTGGCTTCAAGGTAGATCCACTCACACGATTTAAGGAGTACCTATGCAATAACGATTTCAAATACATACATGGACTTTTTTTGTCTGATAAAAAAAAATACCTTGAACCATATTGAGATCCATGCCAAGAGCGGGTATAAGGATCAAACTCTTCAATCATGGATGTTTCTTTTTCTTCTTCATCTGCTTTGGTACATGAACAAGTCATGGCAGAGCATAGGAAAATGTTGATAATCAACATTATCAAGAATAAAACACCAAATACAATGCATAAGTGATGGAACCATTTGTAGCTAGGATCGTCACAGGTATCGCATACAGACTCTTGATAAGAGAGGAAAACGTGAAAAAAAAGAAGAAAAAAAAGTAATTTTTATTAATGTTTTCCACAATTCTTCAGAATTTGGCTTTAGATAGACTTCATTCATCGGATAATTATTCAATGGGTGATGAATGTTGCTGCATACAGCTATCTATTCTATTGTCTAAAGTTTATTCAAATGCATGAACTTTTTTTGAGTAATATGATATTTTCGACTAGTGCAACATTAATGAATACATACTTTTCAACAGTCATCTATTTCTACTGTCATTCATTGCCATTGAATAAACATAATATTATGTAGTACATTTAAAACTGAGAGGAATAGAGATTAGATTAGTAAAAAACCATGAAAAATCATTGCATGTGACCGATATCTCAAAAGATTACTAAGAATTTTTTTTATTCAAATATAAAATGAGCTTGTTAGTAAATTGTTTTCTCGAGAAGGAATATACATAAAACATATCCATAGCCAGGTATACATAAATATGAAGCTATGAATAAATCCTTATCCATATATTTTAAATCGTGATATCCCCTTTGATACAAAAATAAAAGAAATATTGCTTTATCATTAATTATATATGAAAGGCCAAAATATGAAAGTTCTAAAATAATCATTAAATTTAATACTTGACGTCAAATAATAATCATATCCTAAGCTTAATCCTTTGTTTTTCGAGGGAACATGATTATTCCCCCCCCCCCTCCTTAAGAAATTATAATTTGCAAATCATATGTTAATTTAACATTTGTTAAGTATTTATTTTATATAAATATTATTTGTTTTTACAAGACAAAAGCATCCTTACCAATGGGTGTTCCAGGCTCTACTACAAAGATGGAATATGAAGCCATCAGAGCACCATCATCTGAGGCCTGAAGGAATGAACTTGATTGAGATTTAGAGAATGATGTAGAATTTACATTATCACAAGAATTTTTGGGACAACTATCTGTAAGAATGAATAAAGATTCACATAATAGAATCTTGATGTAATTCATCAAACTCTGTAGTTATTATTATTACCTGAACAAACAAGGATATCACATTGAAAATGAACTCGGTTACTTTCAGGGAATTTGAACATAGAGTAAATGAAGGCCGTTGCTTCACCTTCTTCATCTTTATATTCAAACTCTGACATGATCTCCTTGTTGGAACACCTTAAATCCGGGATTTAAAAACAAACAAATATTAGACTCATTCATCAACTCCCTTAATTTGTGAATAAGTAGTTACCCCTTATCATCCACCATTAGAACTTGATTATCCGTATCACTGAAACTAAAACATCGCTTCACAAGCATTCCAAATTTGCCTGTCAATATTTAAATCATTATTATTTTGATATGAGGAATCAGCATGTAATTACCGTCAGGTTTGGATGAGAATGCTTTTAAAACATATTCTCTACCATACACAGCATGCTCAACCTTTCTGTCGTTATTTAAAAGATTTAAAGTAACCAAACTTGTTTGATTCCTGTAAAATATAAAAAAAATATCTTTAGATAAATGGACATTAAAAATGGATATTTGTCAAAAGTAAATACATATTTATTACTAAGTAGATCTCTATCATTCCTGAGGAATTTTTTTTTGTTTATCATTTGTTATATGTATATGTATAATTAATTAAATCAATTAGTCACTCATTTCAAATATAGCAACCCACCATAGTCTTTGTTCAATAAAATCCTATAAATAAATACATTATCCAGGTAGGTTTCCGTAGTTTTTTGCAGCAACACCAACACCCACGACTTTTTCATGGATATTCTCTCTTTTGGCAACAACAACAAAAAGGTTTGAAATGCACGTAAAATGCTTGACCAAATGAGAGTATACGGATACTTATTTACTTTATATACTAAGAGATGAGAAGAGTTGTAAAAATAAGCATACATATTATGTATTCAATCAGGTTTGCCCATGGCGTGGGTAACGAGTTTATTAGTTATTTTATAAGATATTACTACTTCTCTCCTTAACCGAACGTTGTCATTAACGTTGTTCTATAACATGCATAATCTAAATAGCTTGTAATACCTTCTTACTATTTATAGAATATTAATAAGAAAGAAAAAAGATGTCATGTCAGAATAATGAGGTAGGATCATAGGGAGTTGTCCTTGATTCAAAACTGTCTTAAAGAAAGATACAAGCCATGGAAAAATTCAAGGATGTACGTACATAGATTTAGATTGTTTTCTAAAAGTTGCTGTAAATTATACAATTATGTCATTTACCCTTCTTTGTACACTTCCTATCGTTTAAGGCCTATTTAAATAGTTATACTCTCAATACACAAAAATTGTTTCAGAGCATTCCTAAACTACCTATGCATGTAAGTGCCTACCATGTGAAAGGAAAAATGTGACTACAATATATTATTATGCATTAATTATGTACGGATAAAGTCAAAATTTGAAGTAATAATATGTATGTATTATTATGCTCTTTACGTCAAACACAAATCCCTTCAATCTAACCCTCATATTACTTATTATTACTGACCTTGATGCGAGCCAAATGATTTATCCCAGGGACTTTTTTAATAAAGTGCAAAATTGTCAATCAATTGAAGTACTAATATATTATGTTCATTATGTACGTACGTACGTACTTATATTTGAACTGTGTGAAAAGTTCAAAATAAAGTGAACTAAATTTCTAATAACAAATATGCTTAACAATGCCCTCTTTATTTGTACGGATTCGATCGGGTGTGGGTTTTTTATTTCAAAACCTTTTTAATAAAATTTAACTATATATGTATTATATACCATTTAAAAAAAATATATATTTGAAAATCATGTAAAAACATTTTAAGTTTCAATTTATTTTTTGCGATTGCAGCACCCCTTCCCTCATTTAAAATTGCATCCTACGCGCCCATGTATAGGTATCTAGTTTCATAAATATAGTAAATATGAGGGAGGGGTACCAATTGAGGTTATATAATATTGAAGGGGGGGGGGGAGATGTCATCTCCTGATCTGTCACCAGTGGAAGCTGCTCCCATTCAGAACAAATAAAATATGATTCCTCATCATATATAGTTTATTAAAGTAAATGAAAACATAACTATGAGTATGGAATTATAATTTGTATGAACAGTGGGCCTCATAAAACATTAAGTGGACCGCAGCCTCAGGGAGGATATTTCTGATGTGGAGCAGGAGACTTGTACTGAAGTTTCATTTGATTGCGACGTCAGACTCGATGTTAAAAGATTCAGACTTGAATCAAACCCAAGATTAACGACTCGAGACTTGACACAGACTCAAAGTGAAGATACTTTCGGACTCAACTTGAGCTCTACTTCAAGACTACACTAAGACTCGTAACGAATGTCTCCTGAACAGCTCTGCCCTCATATTATAACTACATCAATTATGACAAAAGGAAGCCTCCTGCTTGAACATACCTACGGGTTATCATGAAAAGAAATTGATGTTCTCAAGGAATCTACCAACTCGAGCATATTTCAAGTGAGTTTTTTTTCATCCAAAATATGTACCATGTATTGTATCTACCTTATTTATGTGCATAACTGATTTTAATTTCAATAGATTACATAATGAAGTTTAACCTTCATTAAGGTCAAATTCTTAATGATAATCATGCATGGAAATATATGTACACATATAGGTTCAATCCCTGCATTGTTTGTTTGCAAAAGATACATAGGCATGTTATTATTATTATTATTATTCAGTAAGCTTTATTGTTATTCCACATAACCTTTTATTAGCGTGATACTCCATTGAGAGATTTCGTCATATTGAAAAGATGTGGAAAATAATGGAAAATACTACTAATAAAAAAATAATGAAGTGTGTACTGGCAGACTCCAGGTCTATAAGGTCATAAATAATGAAAGAAGAGAAAGACACAAGGCCTTGATATATGTATGTACTATTTGTTAGTGATGCAGTATTATTAATAGAAGACATTAAGAGGTCTATATTTATACAATATACCTATTATAAGTACTACATACTACTATAATAAAAAATAGGTGGCATACAGTACGACACACTCTTTATTATATCTCCAACTTAACGCCCCCCCCCCCCAAAAAAAAAGACCCAAAATTAACTGGTAGT
This sequence comes from Lepeophtheirus nordmannii, assembly GCA_963680855.1. NCBI lineage: Eukaryota > Metazoa > Arthropoda > Copepoda > Siphonostomatoida > Caligidae > Lepeophtheirus > Lepeophtheirus nordmannii. The sequence continues at coordinate 26,843,777 of OY804519.1, read as the reverse complement.
TAAGTCATTCTTTCCAAATGTTGAACAATTATTAATTATACATATAGTAGGAATTTGTTCGCAAGAGATAACTTGAGTTACAGCTATCAACGAACATTGAGATCAAAATTAATAAGTGGCAAGCAGCACGACAATCTTTTTGAGTTAAAAAATTATACAGTGTATTCTTCCTTCAGCTGTTTTTCATCAGTTAACTCTTCTGATTTAAAGTAGCTGACTCTACGTGTTATATGAACACAAAAAGGGTAATATTATTATTTATGATTTTGATGATTAAAAAATATATTAAATCAAAGATTGCGCGCACTTTTTTTGAATTATTGAATAATAAACCATTTATTTGTAATTTGGTAAAATTTATCAATGTATTATAGTATATCTAAATATAAACTCTGCCCTATATTAAAAAGTTGGCAACTAGAAAAATACATAAGGGAAGATATCAGTTGTTTAGCTAAATTTTTCCTTTTTCTTTTGAGAGTGGAAGTTGCGACTGCACACAAAAGTTCCCAAGAGGTAATTTGAGTTACAGCTATCAACGAACTTTGAGGCCACAACTAATATGGGGCAAGTAGGTAGTAGTTGAAAAATCGACAGTTGACAAAGAATACAGGGCAATTATTTTGCAGGTGCATTAGTAGTGGAGTCATAATAACGACTAGCTTTTTTGTGCACTTGCAACCTCGACTCTCTAAATGAAGAAAAACTCATTCACAATTGGTAAGAATTGGCCATCTACGAGGTAATTCTAGGCTTTTTATCCTTTTTCTTTTTGGAGGAGGGAAGGTTGAGAGATACAAACAAAAAGATGACATTCTGAGGGGGAAGGAAGTATCTATGTAGATATACATATATGTACAAATTACATAATATATTATGTTGAAAGAATATTGTACATGCATACCTTACTTATAAATACAATTAGTACATAGAAGATATTATCTTACTTCACGTATTATAATTGTTTTAATTACCGAGATAAGGATTAGGAGTTCAATAACAACAATTGATTTTTGTTCCATTGTACAGACATAACATGAATATAAACATGATATGTTACATATTATGTACATACACACACACACACACACACAGTGATAGATATTTAAACATTTGTACATATCTCTAAGAGTAAATGGGAAGTAAATTCGTTCTCATATTTGCTATCAATCTTCCCATATTTGTTATGTATGTATATATGTATATCAAGTAATTATAGGATATTATATGTTACAAGACGGAAACATGTATGTACTCTATTATGATTATGGTTTATACCTATATGATATTATTATGTAACACATCAACATGGAAGCTTTTTATCAAACAATCAAACCCAGAAGAACAGGTCTTCTACATTTTATTAAAAATATGTACCTTCCTCCTCGCAAATGCAAGTCAAAACCAACACACAATAAAACTCGTATTTACCCATTACCGTTAGATGAATCCTTAGCCCCAAGGCTTAATACTTGACGCACTCACTCGCTCCAAGATAGGGCAATAATCCTTCTCCTTATATTATGTACATAATATGCACATACAAGATTACATTCATTCAATTCAATGATAAAATAACTTACTTGGTATTTTGATATCCGGCCTTTCCACACGTAATCATGTAAAACTTGTCTCCAACAAGTTCGAGTGTTTTATGGGCTCTGACAGCAATGGCAATGCTCTTCTCTTCCGAGCCACCCTAAAAAAACATGGTATATTTATGCACTTTAAAAAAAAATGGATAAAAAACCAGGGAAATGATTCAGAGGAACAAGGAAAAGAAATGGAGTTTTATTATTCAAGTATGACAATAAGCATGGAATCATGACATATAGTATACATATATGTTTATAAAAGAAACAAACAAAAATATGGCCTGTCCTTGAAAAAATCCTGTTCGTTTTCATGTATATGTTAACCTATATATATATATATATATATATACTAATGTTAAGATTGTTCCCAAGTACGTACGAACATACTTAGTACACAATATCTCACTGACCTTACGTATGTATGTACATGAGAAAGTGATAATAATAATAATAACAATAATAAATATACTTCCTTCTTCGCTCAAATACATTTAAAAGTTTATGATCGGTTTATTTTTTTGATGTTGTTTTTCCTGAGTGAGTTGAAAGAAGGTGAAATAATCATGGAGGGGTTTTGCAAATAAACTCGAACAACGACATATATACATATAAAGGTGTCTATATATTATATTATCTGTACACTCACCTTTTAACTATCTACAACTTTTTCCTCACTCATCCAAATAGCCTTTCCACCCACACACAAAACAACCAACCCCCTCCCTCCCAAATAAATTTTTTACTTTCATATGTACAGTAATTTGGGTCATCAAAACATGGATGCAACTATATAACTGCTTATGTATGGCCAGAAAAAAAAACAGAGCTAAAAGAATTACCGAAAAGATTCCACAGTAGTCATTGTCATTTTCCTCAGCAAGCATGTTGATACGTAGAAGTGTCACCTTGGTTTTCTCTCCATATCCTGAGCATTTAGGCTTTCTATAATCTCTTGAATGCACAACACCCTCAAAGTTATGTAGCGTCTGAACTTTAACCGTCATGATTCCAGCACGACAAGTGGCTTCTACAATGGGAGAAAAGGATTCATCTGGAGAGTTTTGTGGGGAAGCGATGCCCGTAGTTGTGGTGGGGCTACTTTGTGCCTGAAATAATTATAAATATTCATTATAATCATAGGTAAAACAAACAAACAAACAAACAAAAACTGAGATGTCAAGAGTACATATGTATGTATGTATATATCGAGAATACTAATAATTAATGGTTGGAGTCGTGAAGGGGGTTGCGCTTGACTTGAGTGTCTTAACCCTTTAAATTAACTACGGTTGACATTGAATAAGTATGAAATACATAATTTATATTTATTACCCAGATGGCGCTTACTACGAGTCTTCTTCAAGGTTATTACCATTCTCTGTATGTACATATTATTATGGGATGTTAAATACAATGATTCAGCTACATAGTCGTGGTATAATAATATACGATGTGCATATATATATATATATATATATATATAAATATAAACTTTATATTATTTAATCAAAGAAATTGCTCGAGGCAAAAAGCCTCACAATTATTTTAGCAGAGAGTATTTTTAATTAGACTGCATGTCTTGCTTGCCTGCTCAGGGAATTTGAACTACACTCTCAAGTATGTAATAAAAAAAAGAAGCCAATCATTCATTCGTCTTCCAATAGCCTTCAACGAGAACAAAGATATCGCTTTGTTTTTGTTTTTTTCGTTTGATGGCATCTCAAGATTTTTGAATACGTAATGAAATTTCTCTCATAGGTAAATAATGTCTGTGTATAATGAATCTTCATACATATTCCATCTATTGAAAAATATATTCCACGATATGATCTTTTATTATTCTCTCAACCTTTCCTCCATAAAAAAGAGAAAGAATTGAAGAAGGCAGTTCTTCAATAGCTTCATTCTTTCCAAATGTCGGATTCATTATACGTCCATAATACATATAGCAAGAATTTGTTCACAAGAGGCAATTTGAGTTACACCTATCAAGGAACGTTCAAACCACAACTAATAAGTGACTAGTAGTTGATGATAAATCGACAGTTGACGAAGAATACAGTGCAATTATTTTGTATGTAAGTGCATTAGTAGTAGGGGAGTCATGATATTGGCATTCCCAAAACATCAACAAGGCCTTGATATTTATTTATGAGGAGCAATGGATCTCTCTACTATCATTCCTCCCTCCCTATAAAATAAAATATCTGAACATCAATGAGGGGATCGATCTCGAATAAGCTCTCAGTAAGTTGTGCAGAATCCCTTCAAATGAAATGAAGAACTCATTCACAATTGGGGGAGGAACTGAGTAACTACTAGTTCATTTCGGGTTCTTTTTCTTTTTGAAGGAAAAAAAAAAAAGATTGAGGATGAAGATACTTGTGTGTGGGATAGCACCCTGATTCCCTTAGAATGACTCAATATTTACCCATATATGTAGTATGTATCCGTGTATATTCATGAAGAAATAAAGATTCAAATTACTTTTTGTATATGGGTACATAATCTCCACATAGTAACGTAGTATCTATATGTATATGTATGTAATTAAAAATCTCGGAATAGTTGAGATGATTTCCTACACGTTCGTATGTATGTAGATATGTATGTATTTGAGGATTTTGATTGTTATTAGAATATGTACTTGTATGATTGTATCAAAATACCTTTTCATGGTTGAATTGAACATATATGTATGTATGTATGTATGAAAAACCATACATTGAGTGGTAGAGGGAAATAATTCAAATACATACTACTATGTACGTACTAATACAAAATACATTTCCTCACAATTACATATATATATTATATATAATATACCATGGTAGAGTATTAAATGTATTCGTTCTATGTTTGCTTGTTGTGGATGTATTTAAAAAAAAGTAAAAAAGAGAATGCTTCAACCCAATTGGTATTTCTATCCTTGAGTTGTATATAGTAAGTACATATATATATATATATATTAAGAAAAAATCCTTCTATTAAGGCACTATGTACGTGGTAGTTGGTTATGAATAACTAAAGAGTCCCTTATCCATCTTCTTTTTTTTATTGAAAGAAGAAGAAGAAGAAGGTGATAAAACAATAAGATGTCTTTTTGACCAAAAGAAAAAAAAGACATCTTCCATCACGGAAGAGTATCAAGATCATACAGGAAAAAATGACAATTGAAAAATTCATTTGATATTTATTATTATTATTATTATGCAATTATGTATTGAAGGTTACTTCCATAATTAAAAGTTAATTCTCAAGTATGTAAATACTTACTTATGTGTTCCTATTTTACTCTCATTACCTTGCAAATACCCAGATATCCAATATACTAACTATGTATGTATACATAGTTGTACAATCAAGATTGCTTCAAAAAAAAATAATGTGCAAGTGTTGTTAAAAGAGCTACTTTATAATGTTATCTATGTGGACTATAAATTGATTCAAAGCATTTTATTCCATTCGCCCATAACAACCCTACGTGCAGTAATATTCAAGTGTTTTGAATTGAAGAGAGAACAAGCAAATACTATGACGTTTTCTACGTGCGGATTCGTTGTAAATTTCCCTTCTTTTTTTTATTTATAGCAAGGTAAATACATACATATATACAAACACATAAATTATACACCTTGCTTGGTCAATGATTACTACCATTCTAAACATATATTTATTCACCAAACCAACCAACCAATCAACCAACCAAGCAAATGATAAATTATTATATATGTACATAGTATAAATAATGGAAATATCAATAAGAAAATTGAATTCATCTCCCTTCTCAACATTTTCACTTTAAAATATTATGAAGGAAACGATTAGTTACTTCTCCTTCACATCACGAACATTCAAATCCTTAAGGAGAAAAAAAAAATTTCTAAATAATCATATGGTGTTCATATAATAAACATTTTACATACTAAATAGAATTTCCTTTGCCAAAAGAAAGTCCACAGTAAATACCTAAATGCCCTCTACCCCCCTCCACCCCCCAAAAAGAGTAAGATCATACAAATATGCCATCGGAATTTTTAAAAGCGTCGAGTCGTGAATATGCAAGAGTCTACCCCCCCCCCCCTAAAAAAACAAAAACAACTCTCACATCCCTCCCCCCCCCCTCAAAAACAGAAAAAGAATGAGTCGAATCGTTATGTCATGATGATTTTTAAAATATGTACATTGACTCCTCATTATGCAAGAGTTCATCCCAAAAATCTACATCTACATATATGTGTACATATTATGCTCCAAAAGGAGAGGACAACATCTGCAATAATTGTACTTTGTTAGTTCTCTCTTTTGCTTCAACCATCAAACGTCACACGGTGCACACATATTAAGTACAATGGTCCATTCACTTCTTCTCCTTCTCCTTCAATGCTAACGCCTGCTCGTAAGCCGCAGAAATCAACAGGGGCCCTTAGACCTACGAAGGAATCCCTCCTCCATTATTTAAATGTATAAGGCCTTACAAGTAAACATATGTTGTGTGCGTCTCTGTTAGGCATAACCTTGAAACAAATGTACCCGCACACTACTACATACTAGTACTACACACAGAATATTTTTACTACAACCTAATAAGTAACGCAGGCACACTATGTACAGCTTGCGTTGAGTCAAAAGTATTTACATAGTGTATCAATTAAAGAGTGAAGAGATCCCTTACCTCCACTGCTAAATTGCTAAAGTTGCTCATCCTCATAATGATAAGAAAGAGGATCGTAGAAAAGGATCTCATTCTTGCTGTCTCTATCCCACCACTCATGATTCCTTCTCAATTTTAACAAATAACTGAGAAACTGTGATGACGTTTTCTAGAGGCATAGGCCTTTTTCCATAGCAGCAACTACGTGGATCACACTCAACTCTCTCACTGAGGCACACTCAATGATGACTGAGGGATGTGAGTGAGTGTGTGCTATGAAAAACCAGGTGCCTACTAGATAGTGAAGAACCATTTTCGGGACTCTATCTACTAACATAATAATAATAACAACAATATCACGTAAGCGGTGCGCTTCTTACCCGGCGTAGGCTCGCCTCAATCCGTGCCTATACTACTTAGTAGTAGTACTAGTAGTAGTAGTAGTACCTGTTTTGCATTCGAATACTTTATCCATCCATTTTTTGTTTTCTGCATCTTCAAACATCTTCTTTCTCTTTTATGTATGTACATACAACAATAAAATAATAACTAATTAGATACTGTGTATTTTGGCTATATGTAGGTTGCGTTGACTCTTACTTTTAAAAGATTTTCGTGTGTCGCATTTCTACTACAACTTCTACTAGGACATTTCCTCACTCTCTATTGCCCTATGGGGCTTGTGGTAGGCTCCACCATCTGACTTCCCCTTCTCCTCCTTCAAGGATATGTAAAAATACTTGTTAAATATTATGTATGTAGTCTTCATCTTCTGTTATTCAATTGTTGTACAACATATTTTTGTTTTGTTTTGTTCATGAGTATAAGGGAATCAAAGGTGTAATGAAACCACAAGGATCTCTCTAAAAAATTAGATAAAAATAACCTATGCTCATTAGTCATTATTAACATTGTTTTTATTGGTATGTTTATCATACCAAAGGAGATCTCTGATTGAGATCCGTTCTTTGTACCCATTAGATGTATCTACATCATAACATACAATCTATAAACATAGCCAGGTTAGTTTTTTAGATCGTTTTTTCTCTTCTCGAGATCAAATGTCAATTATTTCCTTGCTAATAATTCCATGATGATGATGATGATGATTATCAAAAACAGTTTGCCCTAGAATTTTCTCCATGCATGAAAACAAATTCATATTATTTAGCAGATCTCTGATCTGAAAAATCAATATCTTTGTAGTTGATCAAATGAGGTTAGGAATGAATGAATGAATGAAATGAATTCAGGAGTGGCAGTCGTCATGAATAAAAGACTACCTAGTTTATATATGTGTATATGATTAACATTGGATCAAATCAATCCCTTTGCCAAAGAATTTGTTATACATATTTTGTATACTTGAATAAATAATATCATATCTGAGGAGTCTCTGCTATTGACTTCATTCAATGCTTCTATACACTATCTATAATATCCTCTTTTAATGTTGGGGAGAGGGGGAGAAAAATAGAAAATTTAAGCGTCACGGCCCAACATAAAGAGTTCTTTTCAAGGGCTCTAGCTAGACACTCCTTTTCTTTACTCAGTTCAAATGATTATTATAGTAAATAAATAATATAAAGGGTTCTTCAATAGGGATGAAGCATCTTTATTTCATTTGGGACTACAAACTAAGTCATACTTTGCTTTATTTTGTGTACTCACAAATAGCTTACAAATCATCAGGGAGCAGGTCAACTTTGAGCAGCCTTTGCAAATTATACAAATATATTATCAAAATTCACGTTCGGTCGGAGCAACTTTAAGAAGCTTGCGGCAAATTTATGGTCCATGTAATCGTCTGACCCGTCAAACAAATGAACGTCTAGTGAAAAAAAAATTGAATCTACATACATATGCACTATATAATGTTCCTGTGAGACAAAGAAATGCACGGAGTAATGAAAGTATTGCGGCAGCTAGTGGATAAATTCAAGAAGAAGTTTGTAAATTAGTCTCTTACACGCCGTTCTCAAGAATTGGGAATTTCTGTGACCTCATTGAGGCGTATTTTGCAAAAAGATTTTGGTTTACCATTGCATCTCGAAAACTATCTGTTTGGTGTGGATTTCATGCCGGTGGTGTTATGTGGCCATACTATTATGTTAATGATAATAATTGCCACATTACTACTGGGAATGGAAATTGATATTCAGCCAATATAACGGATTATTTTTTTGGCCAATTGGATGGTATGAACTTAAATGACGTGTGGTTTCAACAAGGCAATTTTCAGTGTATCTTTCAACCTCTCTTCCTCCTCCATGAAGAAATGAAGAAAGGCTCAAAATTAACTGCCACATATGTAATGTACTCCCCAAATCTTGGGACGATTCTTTATTTGATAGTAGGGAATTATGTATGCACATATTTGACGCCTAACAAGAACTAATTTAAATTGAACCAATCAGTGTTGTTCATAACTTTAATAAAGAGGAAAAAAAGTTGACAATTCATTGCTGACAAAAGCATATGATAACATAGTATGTAGATCTTTTGGGGATATCTTTGTGAATATGTACAATACACATACTTTGCTCCTACTCAAATCATGTACCTTGATACTCAGGAAAATTTTTATTCCCGAATAATAATAATGCTATACACTTATCAATGCACTTTTTGGGTTTGTAAATGCCTACAGTTTGACATTTATTAGTCAATTTATTTAATTATAATACATACAATGTAATTGAGCAAAATAATCCTTGATTTACATCATTGTTCGACATTCATAGAGAAAAATGCCATATTTTTTGAAATACCATTAATTTGCTTACATTTAATTAGAACCCGTTCCTCCTACACATAAATTGACTTAATAACTTTTAAATCATCAATGAGCCCATTCTGTAAATAATATTTTTAATATATTTACGTATAATAAACTATAAAAATTTCATTATGTTTAAATATAATTAATTAATTATTAATAAAACAAAAGAGAAATTGCTCCATAATGAAGATATTTGGTGATTGATATTGAAGGAAGGGGAGCGGAAATTGTTCCGATTAAATGAATAAAAAAAAAGGTGTTGCTATGATATGCCCATAGGCTGTACCAACATCTAACATATCTATGTATATGATACTATACTGATACAAAAATATTTAGTTTTCTTACTTTCATCTCCCTTTCTGTCAGTTTGTAAAGGTCATATCCGTTCACTCTTGATGTGCTTAGTGTGTATATATTATGTACATTGCAAATTGTTTTTTGTTTTTTTTCTCCTTTCATTGAGTTTTATATTTTTTTCTATGGCCATGCATGGCTGATTTAGAGAGATCACCACCATTTGGAGAAAACTCTTTAAATAGATGCAAAAAACAATAATAAAAAAACTCGGTTTTTTTAAAAAGATAAAATAACGATAGAAAAATTATTTTGTTGCCCTTAAGGTGTAATTTTAAGCTATCCATTACTATAAAAAGTACATGCAGTATATTTAAGAGTATACAATAGACTTCTTTTTTTCTTCAAATTAAAGTAAAATTAGTTGAATTTGGATAATGCTTGATATACATATACATACATATATATATATATTATACGAGTATATTTAACTTCTAAGAACAAAACAAAAGATTGGATGGATTGAACGTCAATATGTGTGTTTGAATAATGAAAACAGGGTAATCACTCATTTGTAAACTCCATCTATATAGAGTGGGTTTTAACAAGACGTCATCACTCTAGAAGTCGGCCATCTTGAAGGGGTCAATTCGTTCCAAACTACATGAGAATAAAATCCCTTACTCCTGTGTAGTAGATACAAGATTTGAGTGCCTTTCATTTTTCGAGCTATTTGATGAAGTTTTCAAAATTAATATAAAAACATATTCGATTAAATGTGTGGTCTTTTGTTTAGTAACTATGCCTCCAACATGGTCTCACTTTGGGTTTATTTTGAAAATGCTCCATATTATTTTTAAAAATAAAATAATTAGAGTCAAACGCCAGCTCTTGTGATGGTTAATCAAGATACATAAATCATGAGTTGAGACTTTACCCATGAACGGATTACACATACATAGCTAGGAATGTAAATAATATGCAAATCGGGCTTGTAAGAAAAAAAGAAAGAGATAATCAACCTAGTAACTCTGACAATTTGATGAATGTTGAGAGGGAAGCAGCTTGAGCTGTCATGACGTTGTACTGAGCTGCAAGCTCCTACTCTCCTTTATATATACAAATGAAGACATCAATAATAAATAATAACATTATGTTTACCATAGATGAGAGGCAGAAAATTATATATTTTTTACTAATAATTATACGAGGACTTGAGCCCTTATTGTTTACATTTTATTTGCTTTATTAACCTTAATGCATGTAATCCTTCATGCAAAATCTTTACTATCAGGTAGATGTTCTCCCCTCAGTAATAAAGGAAAAATGATAACAGCTTTGGAAAACAAAAAGTATTGTTCGAATAGCCAACTCCATAAAATCTCGCACGCTGCATTTTGCATATTATTTACTTTACATTCCTAATCATCAATCAACTTTTCCTCTTTCAAAAGGAAAAAAAAAAGCCCTAAATTAATTGATGGTTTGTCAATTATGTACATACATTATTCACTATTTAATAGTACATAGGGATATTTACTACTTAAAATAACTTAACTCAAATCCAATGAATAAACTTTCATACCACAAATAAACAGCAAGTGTAGACAAGATTAACTGCTGACAAATAAATGCATAAACACGACAATCTTTTTGGAATAAACAAAAACACACTGTATTCTCCCTTCAGCTGATTTTCATCATTTGACTCTATTGATTTAAAGCAGCTGGCTCTACGTGTTATGAACTCATAAAGGGTATTATTATTCTTTATGATTTTGATTTATAAAAAGTATATTAAATCAAGGATTGCGCGCCCTTTTTTGAATTATTGAATATTATGTAAGTATTAACGATTGATTTGTATATTGGTAGAATCCATCAATGAATAGTATATCTAAATAATAACTCTGCCCAATATTAAAAAGTTGGCAACAAGGAAAATACAGAAGGCTAGCTACCAGTTGGTTTTTCAAATTTTTCCTTTCCCTTTTAAGAGTCGAAGTTGCGAGTGGACAAAAAAGCTCGTCGTGCATTGGTTCGTTTGAACCTTTTCATATAATTTTATGAGCTCGCCGAACCAGTTCACTCACAAAACTTCTTCCACTCCTCTCCCCTTTTTTTCTACGGGAACAAAACCGATTGACAAAAAATAAATAAAGCTCTTAATTAATTATCCTCTGATCACTATGCAATTCATCATGAAATGAACATAATCTCTTTTTGATGCACAGAGAACTAAGTAACAAATGAACTAATGAAATACATCAGTCATCATTACGTGTTCATACATTCTACGGGAGGAATCAGATAATGCTCAACCTTTCACTTTGGTTTAGGGATCTGTGGGCAGAAAGGGTGGAAAAGCCAACATGTAAAGTTACTAGGTGGAAACCTCGATGGAAAAAGCACAATGGTGTCCCTCAATCATCAACATTTTCGATTCAGCTCTGAATTTCTGCCTTTCTTACCCCTAATACTGTGATTGATTGAGCTCGAATTCACTCTTGCAAAGGTCAAAATAATTAAGCACTATTAAATGAAACATAGCCTCACCACAGTTGGGAGGATTGTTGTAGATTTGACTTCATTTGTTGCCTTTTCTTTCTTTTTTCTTTTTGGAGGAGGAAAAGTTTAGAGATACAATTAAAATAGTTATGTAATGGAAGGTTGATTCTAGAGAGTATTGAAGTCAGTCAGATATCATAGATGGGATCGACCATTATATATTGAGATGATAAAATCAGTTTAAAAAAAAAAAAAAAATGAGACAGAAACTCATTCCCTTAATTCCAAGGGTAGAATAGTCCATGAAACAAATCAAATTATTTTGTTTTCCTTACAAATATTTTAAAACTCTTGTATTGGCGTGATTATTAATAATTGTGCATATATATATATATATATATATGAATGCATGTAAATATATGTATGCTTATATATATATTTATGGGAGGGGCCGACCTTACCCATCTATTCCATTTATAAATATATTTTCTTGCTTAAATAATATGTACAGGCATTAAAGTTGGATCTTAGTCCGACTTCAACTCATCTTAGGGAGAATAACTGAACATATAAGTTAAGATCATATTAGATATGAAGTGATTCGACTCGAAATTACTGAATAATAATGCCATCTTTGGGTTTTGCTTCATTCCTTCCATTTAAACTCTCTCTCTCTCTCTTTCTTTCTTTCTTTCTCTCCTTTTGTATCTTTCCATATCTCTCTCATCATTGTCCTTGATTCATTATTGTTTTCAACTAAACCCTATTTTCCCCTCAATTCGTGAGTTGGTGATAATAATAATAAACGCCTATCTGTTCATACATTATTCATAAACCTATCACTATTCAAATATATTTTTTTTTAGCCCAAAATATCGAATGAGCAAAGAAGGCAAGTTGTACGTAGAGTATAAGGAATTCTTATAGACATACAAGGTCTCAATTTATTACACTTTTAAACTTTATGTCTTTGGTAAAGTTTATATCATCGAGTAACTTGATTTTATATTCCATTGAAATTGCATCCATCTCCCAGTAAGTGCAATGTATTAAAAGAATATTTTGACGAGAGGTTTTGTTAAGAGGGTAGAATGTTGCGTAGAACATGGTGTTGTATTGTATCCCATATAAAGCTAAATGTTTATAAGACATTTTGTTGTCAGCTCTCGGTTATTCTATTTTTATTCACCTTATTAGTGTTCTGAACAATACTTATTGGTTTAACTCAAATTAGTTTTTGTTCAACTATGAATTGAAGATTAGTCGTCAATTTCCTTCAATTAAATGAAGAATCATTCTACTGTTGGGAAGAATTGACTATCTACCAACTGATTTTGAGCTTTTTTTTTTGTTTTTTTTAAAAGTTGCGAAATACAATTAAGATAATTACGAACTAAATATTGCTGATTGGGATGACGAGGCTAACTATCAACTGATTTTGGACCTTTTTTCTTTCGCTTTTAGGATGAAAGGAGGTTAAATGGTGCAATACAGATCAAGTGAGCAATTATGGAATTATTTTTATAAGGATAATACTTGTGACATGATATATTATATTGTGGTGGAACACAACTTAAATCACACAGCCATTTGTGATGGAAAAACATAATTTTTTATGAAATGTATACGTTTATTGTGTCGTTGTTGCCATGTTATAAGAACATAACTTGATATTTTAATCAACTTTTGATTCCATAAAAAATTTAGTGAGTGCAAAAGGGATACACTCACTTTTCAGTTTAAAATCTAAGTAGACCCTTATTTAAGGGTATACTGAATTATTTTCAACAGATGCTTTTGGCCTTTTAAATTTTCAGGTATGAACTTCAGTTCGTGTTTCTATGTGATGATGTACTCTCATGAAAACATTAATTGTACAAAATTTCTATTAGTTTACTTACTTTAAAATTTTATCATCCAAAATGATGTTTTGGTTGTATGATTTAGCTAGTACGTCTGCATCAGATAGTATTAGAACTCATGAATTTTATGTATTTATAAGGTTTGTTCTGTATTTTATTGGGTGGTATGTAGAACGTATGTTATTATCTTCAAATATGTAGATATAGACAGATACAATGCATGTTAGTAGACCTAAGGGGATAGATAAAATTCCTTCATACATATTAAATGGACGTCTGTAAACAGCTAACGTAAATATATTTTAAAATTAAATGCATAAATAAATATTTCTTTTATAAGTATGTATGTTCTGAGTAACAGAACAGTGGCAAAAAAAAAAAAAAAACACTTTTTAGATCAGTAGAATGAATAAAGAAAAATATATAACATAAGATATAATTTGTATGATTATATCAAACATCGACATCTTCAACAATTTTAGGCTCGGTCGGACCATTTTCCCTTTTAATCCGACCATAAACACCGATAAGCGCGAAAAATAGAATGAATCCTAGAACACAAGGTATAAATGCAAAAGCTTTAATCGCCATGGAGTAGCCCATGTAGCGGGAATTCATGTATAAGTCATCTAAAAGAAAAAGAAAATGGAATCAAAATTACATTAATGTATGTTCTAAATAAATCCAATATGTATTTTATTATAGGTGAATGATCGCAGCTGACGACTGTCATACATCGTAGCATGTTAAAGTGGGCTTACAATAGGAATTCAGCCTCACTTACATGGGTAAAAATGTTGTTTATTTATATCTATACTCGCATTATGCTGTATTAGCATATCAAAACATTCAAATGAAGGAATTGGGTAACATGATCTAAAAATGCTCGATATTAAGGTTCTTAATATATGAACATGTAATTATTTTAAAATCCTTTTGCTGCGAATATCTTAATATTATTAAGATCTTTCAAAATGAAAAGGTTTTGTTAGGGTGAATTTATAAATATACGAGGCATGATATTAAAAGAAGACGATAGGTCCCCCTAGGTTATACTACTTGTAGTAGAAAATGTGTAACGACGTGCTATCAAAGTGTATTTTAAAAACATGATACCTAATGAGAATTAGGAACAATTTTTTTGTGAATGAAACAAGAAACGCCTTAACTCACACAACCTATTTATTTAGAAAGATTATAATAATATGCAACGTTCCTAGAAATAAATTATCCATGGATCCATTTTGAAATAAGCAAACTCTGTTGTGTGACGATCGTCAGAAATGATAATTCACATTTATTGATGATATATGTACATAATATTCTTTAGTCTTACCGTCCATGTAGGGTAATTGTGTATGGCTATTGATTTGTGACCTTGCTTCATATGTCCATAAAGACTTGTCCTCTGCAGCAAGGATCGTTGTGTTTGTAACCGTGTACACTCGGAAATCAACAGCTAATTAAAAGGATTTTAAGGATGGTTTTAATAGATGCAAACATATTATTCAATCGAATAACTTTTATATGTAACATTAAAAATGATAGCAAAGAATTGTTGTCTCTTACCCGTGTATTGTCCATATTTTTCTGGGTAGTAAAATATTTGATTCTTCCACATGTTCAAGTCAAAAATGATGACCAAGAAAATGATACCATAGTTGACCCATTTACCTAATAAAATCATGGATATATACATATATATATACAATATCATGAAGTATTTAAAGTTGCACTATGCCTCACCAGAAATTTGAATTTCTACTGCCTGGAAGTGAACTTCATGTTTATGGAAACCAGGGAGATTGACATCCAGAGTATTTGTGAAATGAGGAAAATCCCAGTCCTGCATCACGATCATAAGATCCATCACAAGAATAAATGATGCCAGAAACGCCCTAGACAATTCTAAATAAAGTTTGTTTAAAGTCAATTATGATTATAATTGTTCATTTATTTGTATTTTACATTTCCTCACCTGTAGTGGCAACAAAGTCTCTGTTGAGTCTATCCCAAGTTATCCAGTCTGTGGCAATGATCATAATCACAACAGATGTAACAAGAAAACTTCCACCCCAGAATAGAGCGATACGAAGAGCATTATGAGAGCGCCATACCTTTCTAATATTTATCAGACGACTCAATAATGAACTACTCATTAAGTATTTTAATAGTTTATTTTTATATACCGAAATTTAGTAGCCCAAGTAGGATATAGATTATCTTGAAGCATCATGTCTGTGACAATGAGTGCTGTCGTTAAATCCCCAATCCATGAGCCACAGGCTGCAGCCTTCATCACACTAGTAAAAAAAAAGTATAAATAATGGTCCAATTGTGAATATTTACATAATACATGGATATATGTAGGTATACTCTATGTATATAAATTTTACTCATACTTACTTTGAACTAGAGACACCCATTTTGGAGTCAATGACGAGTTGCTTCGAGGCAGGAAAGGTGAGGACGAGTATGACATTATAAGCATGTGAAAAAAGAAAAAGAGATATGATAATAGTGAAAAATTGAACCATCCAGGAACCCTGGTCATCACGAAACATTTTGAGTCGAAAGCAGCGGCTTAGTATGATTCCATGTATTATGGTTTTTCCCACGACCATTCCGCAAAGAATAGCCACCATCCACATGGCAACCTATGCAATAAACATATATTCATTTTGGGTAAGTTATATTCTTGCTACATAAAAGAATATGAACTGAGCAATTGACTCGTTCCTAACTTCTATAAATTAATTTATGTGAGTGTGTCAAATAAAATTATGACTCGTATTGGTTAGTGGATTTTTCATTACAGATAAAGATTGTATTTGAATATCACAAAACTCAGTGCATACAATTTAACTAACCTTAAGAAATCTCCAACGCCAATCGGGAGGATACTTTGTAAATATAAAACTGAAAACATGTCCAACAACAGGAATGTCCGATTCTGCAAATGAATTTATTTAAAAAAAAAAAATAGTGAATAATGATTTGATTTCGGTGATTCAAGAAAAAAATTATAGATTCAACAAAGATTTTAGTGCATACCCATTTTACTATGTGAAACCGGGTCCTCAGCAAATACAAGAAAGTTGCAAAATATAACAAAATATATAACGAATAGTCTCAGGTACGGGTGCTGAAAGAGGTAAGGAATGAGGCTCTATGGACTTTTTTTTTCTTTTGGTAATCTTTTTAAATACCTGAAAAAAATATTTTAAATTCCCATCAAGACTATGAAGGGTGAACCAAAGTGCTATTCCCTGTTTTGAGGCTGCAGAAAGGAACTGTCCATGGCCCTGTAAATTGTGTTATTGGTTTGTTTTAGATATAGTAGTGTATATTCAAACTGTATTTGTAGTTACCTTATCTTTCCAGATACAAATAACATTTTCTCGCTCTTTGATATTAGAGAGATTCCGTCCGATCCTCAAACTCTTAGCTTCCCTCTTAAATGCAGAGAGTGACCCTCTTTCTAACTTATACCTGGTACAAAAAGATTGATCTTGCTTATTCAGAGAGGTCGTTAATAGATCAAAGGGAATCTCTTCTTCCTCTTCGTTCAAAGTTAGATCCTCTTCTTCCTTAATCCCTGAATCTCTTTCAACAAGACGCATTCCACCCTCTTCAGAGTTACTCAAATCCTGACTCCGTGATGATAATTGTTGCTGTGCCTGTCTTTTTGAAGATTCATGATGGAAAGATGATCTTCTGAGATCCATTTTATTCTTTATTAATACAAAATGTTCGTAGATAATGAATCCTCGCGTCCTTATGATATTCTTCTACGGTATGACACATGGACCATTACATTCTTGTAATGATTTCGAACTATCATTTTGATTAATTCCTTTAATCGGAGAAAATCATTTATGAATATAAGTCACCACCCAAAAAAAAAAAAAAAAAAGAAAAAAAAAGTGATAATATTAATATTATTTTACCGTGAATTTGAACGAAAGGCTTTCTAACTAGCAACTGCTTCCTTTCTCTTCCTTCTTCGCCGAACCTGCCTATAAAAAAAATAATAAGATGATGATACTACCCATATACATATATGATACGGAAATGTTAGATTATTTTTCTAAGAGTTAGACATTATTTGAGTAGCTCTGCTAAAGGATATTTCGTACACAGCAGAAACTTATTTATCTTTATAATATTTACTAATCTTCAACATTCTACGTATGTAGTATACCTAAAGACTCCATGATTTCATTAAGTGCATAGTTGATCCCAAGCACAGCATGAATCATCACTACCTAGCCGATAAAAGTAGTAGGAGTTATTTTTAGACACAAAGAAACTTCATTTCACTGATTAAACAGTTTGACTTGATGTTTAAGAAAAAAAAAAAAAAAAACAAGCTTCATATTGTAACTTTTTTAAAATTTATGTAGGTACATACCTTCTACAAAATAAATATTATATTATGGATGCGCACTTAAGGATCACAATAAGTAGATTTCAAGCTGTTTACAGCCTTGAAATAGGATGTCATATTGAATTTATTACTATAATAGTCATTTTTCAAATTTAAATGTGATTCAAGGTAAGTAAATCCTTGACATCTCATTTGTTTTTTTTAAGTCAAGCTAATTTATTTTTGAGTAACTGAATCATATTTGTATATTCAAAAGTAAAGATTGTATTTGATTTGCAAGAATCGATCATAGAGATGCAGATTATCCCTCGTCAAGGTGTTGGATGAATAAAGTAAATCTTCAAAAACTTTTTAGAATACTGTATAAATAGAATAATTTGTTCCTTCTTCAACCATGGTAATTCAGTTTTTGTACAACATTATGCTGTAGACACTCTTGGCGTAGAAACTTGTTTGGAACAAAAATCTTGACGATATAAACGCACTGACACTTGTGACAATATAAATCAGTAGGCTATGCTCTATGAGACAAGACAATTTTTATTTCATGATGAATCCCTCTATTTAACACTCTATTTCGGCGTAAATCCCAACCCCAAAAAGTTCCATAGTTGATTAAATAGTAATTACTTATGAACTTTTATAACTTAGACACCTCAAAGTACAGACAATAGCCTATTATACTCTATATGACTATAATTTTTGTACATAATAAGTTTGTACCGAAACGCCAAGAGTATAACATAAAGTTCCTAGAACAAAAACTGAATTTACAAATGTCTTGATGCATGGGGTAAAAAAAAGCATATATTGAGTGCAGTGTTTGAAACCCCTCTCCCATTTGGCCATTTGAATATTCATTTAGTAGTTTTGGAGTCTATGTATGTGTAGCAAACAGATATAAGTTTACAAATAATATATAAGATTATAATACTGGAAAAATATACTATGTAAGAAATCAATTTATGTCCATTTTTGGATTTTATCCTTCGGATTGTGATTATTGTACGTGGTTATTTAATCGCCTCATTCTATCTTGGTAACAACAAATACTCAAAGAAATCAATATATTTGTGCTATAGAAAATACATCGAATTTAAAACAGATTTATGTGTACATATAAAGAGAAATAGATTTAAAATATCACTATGTTATCTTGATTCTAGGTCTTTATCAACCTTTCCTCCAAAAAGAGAAAAAAAAGGCCCATAATAATCATAATGCCCAACTGTGGTGGGGCTATTCCTCATTTAATGTAAAGGAATTGACTCACAGCTTAACAATAGCTAATTTGAGTTCAACCAATCAACGTTCAAAATATTAATAAATGAGAACTTAGTAGAACAATCGACAACCAACTAGAAAGTGTAGAGAAAATTTCGTGTGGAATAACGCTGGAAAATACTAACCTATATATTTATATATTAAAGATTCTATCTTTTAAATTCAATAATGAATTTGTAAAACAAATGAATCAATTTTGGAAAAATTGTTACTGACATCGATAATTTAGATTTCATTTCAACGAAATTTGTATCCCATTACGAACCTGATGAAATGAAGGAAATTAATAATTAATTGAATAGGTTTTTTTAAAATGTGTATTCTAAAGTCTACTCATAAACTCCTAATGTTATCAATAAGTGACATATGTTCAACTTATCGAATGTCAAATAGAAGGAATTTTTTTTCATTTATTTCACTGATAGATCAAATAAAGTATAACTTTTTTTAAATAAGGAACTACATACAGGGGCCATGCACCGTTTTTGCAAGTGGGGTGGTGATTACTAATTGAAAAAGAAACATCCAGGTGAGCCGATGGGGATAAAGAAACATATTATAAGTAACAAACTACAAGTACCATAAACTAATTTCAAAGTTCTTGTGAATTCTCAAAAAGTGGAGGGAAATGTCCCCCTGGCGGTCTCTAAACTACATAGCATTTGAAATATCATGTCACAGCTTATAGGTATTAATTACTTAAACAAAGGAGTCGAAAGGTCCAAAACTTTGAGGGGGAGGGCAAATTGCACTTCTGAAGGGACCTAATATATGATATTGAAGGTTTTATCCTCTGACATTGTAAGGAAGGCATATTAGTTTTATTTGGGGAGGGGAATATGCTCCCTCTTCTCCCCCTATTTCAACAACCCTGTACCCTATTTTCTTGACGATCAGTGTCGGTTTAATAAATTTAAGAATGAACACTTTATTCTTGTTCTTGTTCAAAAAGAACAAAGATAATTTCGATTTTGTTTTGTAGAATATGTCCTAGCAAAGTGGACGTTTGGTCACTCAGTATGAGCTTAAATACATATAATTAGTACATAATACAAAATCATGAAAAATCGTGTTACCTATGATTCTGAAAAAGAGTTCAGAACTATAAAATAAAAATATATATAGGTATAGATAAGTGAGGTACTTCTTCTGTAACAAAAGCAGGTAAATATTGACGGGTTAGATACATCAAATATTATGGGATTATACGGGTAGGAACATTATTTTCCGGTATAAGAAGAATCAAAAGCCTAATTGACAGCCTCTAAGGGAGAAACTTAAACCTGGAATGCAAAAATTCCTCATTATTATCACACTTTATAAATTTTTGTATTATCTAATATCTTGTATCTCGCTCATTTTGTTGGTTAAGATTAAATTAATAAAAAATAGGTTAAAAACCCAACTTTCTGCTTCATGTTCTCGTGATATTTTTCATTTAAATGTCTAGATATATTTCCTTGAACTTTTGAATCATTCTTTAAATTATGTGTTAATGATATCCATATTTTTCAAAGGTAACATGTCTCAATGCCTTTCATGTATTGAGTAAAGATCCTTTTGTTCTTGGAAGAGAGTTATTATGCTCCATTTTGAAGAATCACACTATTGTACATTGATACGTTCTTTTGAAAGGAAGGAGAAAGGCATTTATAGTAGTAGTAATCACTGATCATATCGGCACTTCAGGGCGAGAGAGAAAAGCAATCTAATAAAAAGGTAAATGACCTTTCGTTTTAATTAATAATAATTAAATGTATAACCTGCAATGACTAGTATGTACACATTAGATTTGGATAAAAATATACATTTCAAATTAATTTCTTATAATTTGGAGATAATACTTATAATTTATTATCGAAATATCGTATTGAGGCCAATATACAGCATATGAAAATAATATTGGGAATATATATAATTTAAGTATATCAATATAAAAGGTGTGCTTTTGCAAGAAAATTTAGTAAAAAGACGGCCTAGAGCTGAGAATATGAATATGTAACATATTCATATTCTCAGCTCAGCTAACATATTATATGTTAGTACTTCAAGGGAATTAAGAGGTTGAGAGAAGTTATTATGTAGATAAACAGTGTGACGTCATGAATGCAACCCCATAATAACCAATCAAAATAGTGGAACGTTCTGGTTGTTATTGATAAATCACAATAATATTTAGTTTACGTTACGTACACGCTGAATCTTAAAAACCGCGGTTTGAATTTAGTGGATGTTGTTATTGTATTTTCGTATAGATTAATATTGAATTGTGTGATCAATACGGCGGTGGGATGAAGATCGACGAAGTGAAATCAACGGTTAAAACTCAGCGGATTTCCGCGCATAGTCACGTCAAAGGCTTGGGACTAAGCCCTGAAACGGGAACTGTAATGAAGAGTAGCACCTCAACTTGCGGTTTGGTCGGACAGGAACAGACACGGGAGGCTGCAGGGATCGTTGTGGATCTAATCAAGTCAAAGAAAATGGCTGGAAGAGCTGTTATTCTCGTTGGACCCCCAGGAACGGGTAAAACGGCTGTTGCATTAGCAGTGAGCCAAGAATTGGGGTCTAAAGTCCCCTTTTGCCCCATGGTTGGATCTGAGGTCTTTAGTTCTGAAATCAAAAAGACTGAGGTTTTAATGGAGAATTTTCGGAGAGCCATCGGGCTCCGTATCAAGGTAAACTGATAGAGAAATTAATTATAATTATAGCCCATTCCACGAATCCTGTTTTTTAATCCAGGAAACAAAAGAAGTTCACGAAGGAGAAGTCACTGAGTTAACCCCTGTTGAAACAGAGAATCCTAGTGGAAATTACGGTAAAACCGTGAGCCATGTCATAATTGGACTAAAAACAGCAAAAGGAACGAAGCAACTAAAACTGGATCCATCAATATACGAATCTCTTCAAAAGGAACGGGTTGAGGTAGGGGATGTCATTTATATCGAAGCAAATTCTGGAGCATGTAAAAGACAAGGAAGAAGTGACACATTTGCCACCGAATTCGATTTGGAGGCTGAAGAATATGTTCCCATACCCAAAGGAGATGTACATAAGCGCAAAGAAGTCATCCAAGATGTAACTTTACACGATCTCGACACTGCGAACGCCCGGTAAGTTCCTTCAAAAAGTGAATACATATTTATTTATAATTCTTATTCTAATTTTTAGACCCCAAGGTGGACAAGACATTCTCTCAATGGTGGGTCAACTCATGAAGCCTAAGAAAACAGAAATCACAGATAAGCTTCGAAAAGAAATTAATAAGGTGGTAAATAAGTATATAGACGAAGGTATCGCAGAATTAGTTCCTGGAGTCCTATTTATTGATGAAGTTCATATGTTGGATATCGAATGCTTCACTTATCTTCATCGGGCACTTGAATCCACAATTGCTCCAATAGTCATTTTTGCAACAAATCGTGGAAAATGCACAATCAGAGGGACGGATGTAATTTCTCCTCATGGAATACCGCTAGATCTTTTAGACAGAGTACTCATCATTAGAACACTCCCATATTCAATGGAAGAAATGGTTCAAATCATTAAAATTCGTGCAACAACAGAGGGCTTATCTCTTGATGAAGAAGCCGTCAATTATTTGAGTGAGGTTGGAACTAAAACAACTCTGAGATTTGCGACTCAATTGCTTACGCCCGCGGCGACAGCGGCTAAAATATGTGGACGAACAATTATTCGAAAGGAAGATATTGTAGACATTGGGGAGCTATTTTTGGATGCTAAATCCTCAGCTGCTATGCTTAAGGAAAATGATGATAAATATATGCATTAAAAGTGTTTCTTGGACAAAATTCTATGGTCAAGAACTTCGAAGACCTCTTATTTTAGGATGTAAAACTAATACCATTTCCCTCAGCATTTGACTTCTTATACCTTATTTCAAAATATATACCTACTCTAAATGGTGTTTTGTTGTTTTGTTTTTTCAATAAATAACTATACCTGATTTTTTTGTCGTTCTTTTTGCCATTTTTAAAATTATTATGAAAAAAGTTTTTGTTTTTGTGTTAGTTACGATTGTGCACAAACTAACCCTTTAACTATAACAGAATAATTTGAGTAGATACTAATTAAAGTACTCAAATTTTTCTTGTATGCTTCATGTAAGGATATACATTATTTCGGTAGGCTCCAATGTCATAGATACATAGAAACAAGATCATACCAATAATGCAAGGAACTTAATTAAACTAGGCGATATTTGCATATTGTCAGCACCTTTTAGTATTAATAGCTGCTATCTACATAAGTACAGAATTCATTTTGGCCACATGCTTTTAATACATAAGTACTTATAGGTGTCCAAATAAAGGTGACTGATAAGGAACGGGTATGCGATGTCTATTTATTTAACTACAAACCTGGCTTGTAGTTTTGGATATTGTTTGATGAATAAAATTATTTTTGACGGATCTAATTGAGTTATTTTAAGTGTAATAATATCAGAGGCAAAACAAAGTCAATAACGAGAGAGTAGTGATATGGTTCTCAAGACCAATTTTTGATGATCTTAGTCTCATTCTTGAAACTTTGAAACTATGAGACCACATGAATATCTAATGGGAATAAAATTGATTCAGACTTAAATAGTCTTAAATAGTACAATTAATTAATTATCATAGATAAGAGAGACAGAAAATAAAATAGAGGTAAGTCTGTCTGGAGCTACGACAATAAAACCAAACTGTTGACCTGCCGGCTATGCCAATATAAAAAAAGTATGGTTCATATGTATCCAGAACACCAATACCAAGTATGAATTATGGAGATGTTTAACGAATGACATATAGTTAATTATAATTCAAGTGAATTGAATCTCACTTTAAATCTCATTAAAATCTTTGTTTCTTGCAATATCCCATTGAATACTGCAGAAAATCCAAATTTAGTCAAGTTTGTGGAGAAATCACTTGAAAACACGTTCCTTCTCGCTATTAAATGATCAAGTCACTGAAGTTGGAAAGTAAGGTAGAGAAGGAAATAAACAAAAAGATTATATTTCTGGCTATGAATGAGACCAAAGACTCCAAGGACCGTGCTATGGTTGCAGTTTTGATTTGACCACTTGATGGACATTTCTTAGATCGACCTTACCTCATCAATTTGAGTCCTGTTGTCAATACCAATAGTTTGGCGATTGAAGAGGTTGCTATCAAGAGTCTTAATAGCATTTCCGGGTCTAATTTTGATAATAAGTTAATACTATTCATCACTGATGGAGCATCATCTTACTGCATTAAGGCGGCTGGGAAACTTAAATGTAAGTTTCCATTATTGATGAACATTACATGCATCGCACAGGCACTCCACAGAATAGCTGAGATATGTTTTCAACGATTTCCGAACGCTAATTTTCTCACATTAGATACCAAAAAACTTTTTTTTTTAAAGTCTGGTACTTCACCACTGCTTCTTTCAAAATTCCCTTACCACCTGTACCCATAACTACACCTTAAGAAACTTTTTTATAACCAATGCCTTACTACTTTAATCGTTTTAACACCGCTAAAATTTATATAAAAGGCATTCATGAAAATAGTTCAACCGTGAGAAACCTCAAGGAGTTTAAAATTTCGGAACAAAGAGTACCGCTTCTTTGTTCTAACAAATTGTGGAACATTTATGCAATGACTTTATAATGGAACCTTTTCGAAGTAAATTAATGGGAATTTTGGAAAGGAACGTTGGT
This sequence comes from Lepeophtheirus nordmannii, assembly GCA_963680855.1. NCBI lineage: Eukaryota > Metazoa > Arthropoda > Copepoda > Siphonostomatoida > Caligidae > Lepeophtheirus > Lepeophtheirus nordmannii. Next base: position 26,818,695 of record OY804519.1, on the reverse strand, counting down.
CACGACAATTTGAGAAATATTGTTTCAAAAATAAGTGAAGGAGATAAAGGCTTAGATAATTATAGAAATGAGCCTATTGTTAATTGTGTTGCTGAAAGATTTTTTCTCCTTTTAAGAGACGTAATGTCTTCCAAAAGAAATAAACTGACAAGTCCTTATTTATATTAAATATATTCTTACTATGGAATTGAATCTTGAGCTAATAAAAATGTATATCTTTAGAAGTTGATATTTTGTTATCACACATTTTTGTAAATGGTTTTTTCATCCCTTTTTCATATTCTCTTTCAATATTTTAATTGTTACTAAAAAAATTATGTAACTTAAGATAATAATAAAATTAACTAAGCAAAAATTACAACGGAACAACTGTAATTGTCACATGGACTGTAAAAGAGTTGGATGGAGTTTATCTTTGAGCATATAATTTAAATTTGATCTCAGTTTTTCTCTAAGAGGTCAGGTTTTTGAGTAATCTGGTTTATAGTAATTCATATCTAATACCATTCAGTCCTTATTTACCTCCAAGACAATATCAGAAAATTACTAATACAATTAATAAAATTCAGGTGGATTTGATTCTAATTTACTCTACATACACTAAGGCTGAACAATCCATCGTTATTGTATCTACTATATCTGAACATTCATGATACAATTATGATATACTGACATGTTCTAAGGCTAATACAAATTTAATTCTTCAAATGTTAATATTTTATTTATATAACATTTTTGTTAAATATATTTTTCTTCATTTTTCTTATATTCGTTCTGTTAAAGACTGAATAGCTATTATTATTTATTATCCAACTAAAGACTTGAAAATATATTCAGAACAGATTTTAGTATTTATTCCCCTTATTTATTCAATTAAAACAAGATGAATTCAAAGAATGATAAAAGTACTAATATATGTACCTCAAAAGCGCTATCTTACGAGGGGGAGGAAGTTTTCTCATAGCCAAGAAAAATTTTTCTTGCCAACAAACCCGTTTCTTTACTTTGTTTTACAGATCTGAGAAGACTAATCTGTTCTGAATTTATAATTATTTTCAGGTCTTTTGTTTGATAATAATGGTTATTTTACAGAATATTGATTGATTTAAATCGAATTAGCTGTTGTTCAGCTGTGATCAATTCCCTGCAGCTATTAAATGAAAAATAGTTTCATACTTGGGAAAAATTAGTTAACCATCAAATGATTTTAAGCCTTATTATTGTTGGAAAATAAGTTAGTTATTTCTCAAAGGATACAAAATTTTTAATTAACAAACTGCTCCGTAGAGCCTATTTAATAAGACTCAATTTATATAATATTTTTTCATCTTCTATGTTAAGAAAATGGTCTTCCTAGCCAGAGTATATCATTGATAATATATGTATATACATATGTACAGGGTGTCTGCAAAGTCTGGACACATAGTAAAGTTAAATATTTTTCAAAATACCGACAAAATGTTCGATACTGGTCACAACAAAATCCCCATTTTTTTCGAGGATCTCGGGAATGGTGACACTTATCTTGCTATGCTTAAAGATAAATGAATGCCCCAACTTGACAGTCTTGGTGAAGGAATATATGAGTGATTCCAACAGGATGGCGCTCCTTCCCATTTTGCCACAAAAGTAAGGAATTGGTTGAGTGACAATTTCCCCAATTGGATTGGAACACGACGTGATAATGTGAAATGGGCTCCTCGTTCACCAGACAAGCGAAAGACGCGTATTCAACAAAAATCACAGATTCAATACACTTGACTTAATGAATAAAGAGTGAATGTACAAAAATTAATGGCAATACAAACTTATTGCATCACTTTTATGCAAATTTTGTGAAACGAATTGATACTTGCATTGCAAATGATGGCACTCACATTAAAGATGTCATTTGAATATAATAAATAGTGAAAATAAAACTTAATTTCAATTATATGTATACGAAAAATATTCAACTATTCTGTGTCCAGACTTTATGGACACCCCGCATATATATGTATATATATATATATATATATATATACACACAGACAAGTACACCCTAACAAGGAAAATATTGAAACAGTTCAAACATCAATTCAATATCATTGCTTCTCCACTTTTTGAAGAAAAAAATAAAAACAATTATTAAAATGTCAATTGCCATTAATAGTTGACTTCATTTTTTAAAAACTACCCCCCCCCCCCCAATTGGTTCCAGCACCCATGAGTACAAAAAAAGTAACTAAAAAACTTTATCAAACCAAATACAAGAAATTGAATATCAAATATTCATCATTAACCTTGACTTACCACTCAATAACTATTATTAATTATATACCTATATAAAATGCTTAACAGTTTGTCATAAATATTTATTATCTTATTTACCGGGCTTTTAAGTCTTTCAATCCTTCTCTATCCAATTAATTCTTAATCCTTATTCATCTCAGAATTCTTGGTGCCTTCGATACTTTTCTAAATATCTAATGGATTTATTTTTTAGCTGCCTTGACAGAATTATACTCTGTAGGGAGACACACGGACTTCTTCTTATCAAATCAACTATGAAAATAGGCAGATTTGTTTTTAAGACTTGTTTTTAAATGACCTTCTTATATGAATTTAAGGAATTCCGTTTGTTTGTCTACTACGTTTAGATTTTTCCAAGGTTATTGAATGAATTGAACTAATTTTTGTCATGTAATTCTTTTGAGACACTACACTGAAGATATAATACTTTTTTGCCCCAAGATTTTGTTCCACTATATATTATATCCTTGGTGTCTCTATAAAAACTTATTTTATACAAAAACTTTAGCCATATGTCATTGAGTTCTTGCTTGAACATTGAGCCGTTTGGTTAGAAAAATGTGTTATTACCTAAATCGTTTAGATTACATGTAACTTTTTTGGTGTTTGTATAAATTCTCAAACGGTATTGCCAAGATTTCTAATCAAAACAAGAATAAAACATAAAGTTGTACAAAAACTGAATTTACAGACACTCTGGTGCTTGAGGCAGAAGAAAATAGTTTGTGCTGAATAAGATATGTGTATGTACATATTGAGGACTGAAGCACCTGTATTCAGCTAGTACTTTAATAACGTCGAGCTTTTTGGAATAAACAAACATACTATGTATTCTCCCTTTAGCTGACTTTCATCAATGACTCTTCTGATTTAAAGTTAGGAATTCAAAAAGGGTATTATTATTATTTATGATTTTAATGTATAAAAAATATATAAAATCAAGTATTGCCCGCTCTTTTTTTGAATTATTGAATAATAAACAAGTATTAAGTTGATTTGTATAGTATATCTAAATAATAACTCTACACAATATCAAAAAGTTGGCAGTGAGGAAAATACAGAAGAGTAGCTACCAGTTGTTGTTTTTCCGAATTCTTATTTTTCCTTTTGAGAATCGAGGTTGCAAGTGTACAAAAAAGCTCATAGTGAATATAGATCATACTTTTTAGAAATAAAGATAATTGGCAGTTTTTAACTTTAAAATAGTCCTATATTAAGGAAGTCGATTGAACTTCTCTTTAGTAAAATTGAACCTTGATCATTTTTTCATTATTATTATGAGTGAAAATATATTTTCATAAGCAATGCTCATAATGTTAGTTGATATTTTACGATTTTGAACGAAATCACATGATACAATACAATATATTTAGATTATAATAGCTATTGTACTTTTTAAACTCCATGTTAAATATTTTAACAAAATTTGTCAAATAAACATGGAATGAAATATGATTTCCTTTATTCCTGATTTGTTAAATTTAATCTAGAATATATATTCTTATGACATCTGAATCTCCTTCTTGGAAATTATCATGTTCTACTATTTGAAAATTATTTTTTTGACGATAGGCAAATAATGTTTTTTTTTAAAGTTTGCACTACTATCACTTACATCCCTGCCAAATTACACATCTTAGTTTTATCATTAAAAAAGTATATTTTTTATGGTATTGTAATTTTTTTTTAAATAATTCAAAATCTGTTTTTCCGAAATAAATTTTACGGATCTATCGATTTGTACCTAGAAATAATGTTATAGCTATTATACATAATTAGTTAAAATAATACATATGGATAAATGTACTTTGCTACATTTTTTTACAAGTCTTTTCTTCCAAGTGTGGCTTCAATCATACCAGAGGGCTTGTCAACAGGAAGAAATACTTCTTCATTACTTTGTGATCCACCCACGGACTTTGGAAATTTTGATAAATCGATTGAAAAATAATGTTTGTTTGGCATTTTCATAAATATGTCTTGGATTTGAGGGATATTAGATAAAACAGCAATTTGGCATTGATGCATTGTCATTTGTACACTTGGAGACTCGATTCCATTCTTTGAATCTCCAGCAAAACAATCAATAATATACTCAATTATCTATGATAAAATTGTTTATTAACTCATTAAGATCCACCATATTATTTATAATAATAATAAACATACCTTTTCAAAATTCATATCATACTCTTTTCCACACATGTCAAGGGACGGAAAGTAATTCCATTCAGCCTCTACGATTGTTGAGAATATTCTGTCCTCCATAAAGGGTAGAGAACGGTATTCATCATCCACAAAGTTGACGAACGCAGACTTTGTGGATTTGAGGATACGGAAATTTTTTAGTCCTGCAGATATTATGGGGCTTTCTCCGGCTTTTTGTGTTACTCTAGAGGTGCGAGTTAAACTTGAGTCTGCAAAGAATGAATGATGATGATTTCCTCTCATTCTCTTCCACTTAAAGCTCTCCTCCACCTCAACTGTGGCCTCAACTACATTCCCAGCATACTTTTTGAGAAAGTGTGAGACAAGGAGCAATGAGAATTTTTCTGGGGATTCAACTCCATATTGCTTTGCGTATAAGTACACTGTATTCTTCTGAGAGTCTGTAGCAATAATATTTTCATTGTTACCCTATGTACATAGATAGGTAAGAATGAGAGTAATTACTAATAACTAAAACAAATGACATAATTTAATAATAAAAACGAACAAAAAAACTTTCTTACAAGAGTATAATCAATATCCTTTGCAAGAGTTAAAAAAGTATTCACTTCATATTCCTTAACAGTGTGGAGACTCTTATTTCTTGTGACATGTAGTAGTTTAACATAGGATTTTCCATAGCGTCTATCCAGGATCTTAAAATCTTTTGAACTCTTGGAATACTTTTCAGGAATACTGCTGCTCATTCTAAAAAAACATAGTTGTAGCAATAATAAAAATTAATCTCGATTCACTCCAGAGCCGCCACTAGAGTAAAATCACTGAGGAGATATCAAAAAATTATGTGGGGACCAATTGATCACCGAGGTCAATAACGATTTTAATTGAAATGTAATAATAATAATAATAATATTTGAGCCAAATGCAGATATGAGTCACTTAAAATCATTTTGTAATGTGAGGGGGGACAAGAGATAGAGTGAGGGGCAATTGCGTGAACGGATTTCCTCAAAAAAAGTTTCTTTTTATTTAAATAATATTTTATTTTCATCTTACTTTAAAATTGTATTTGATGAACTGCTACGATGTGGAACCTATGAAAATGATACACAAACTGTTTTACAAGTCAAAGTTGATGGGGTTTTTTATAAAGTTAGTTCTCGCATATGTAAATATTTTTCTTATATTTTCTTCCCTCTATTAAAGTCATGGACCGGTTATACACACTTATTAAAAATAAGGAAAAGAAACAAAACAAAAAAAACGTCGTTAAAAAAATATAAAGATGCCTTGATACATATATACGTATCAAAGCAAGATAACTCTGCTAGCATAACATTTTTAACATGCATAAAGCTATAAGAAAAAAAGATATTAAAATATTATATATGTACATATTTATAAACCCAACCTATAAATACCCCCTTTTCAAGGTTCGAAGATAATTCAACCCATAATATAATTAGTTGGGTCTAAGGGTCATCTAATCCACATATATAAAATATGTACAAGAAAAGATGATTGAGCCATTATTGTTATCTATCAGCCAATAAGGGCTCTTAAAATTAAGATTTGTCTGATTGATTAATTATGGCTCAGATCATGATTTAAAGAATTATCAAAAAAACAACAACAAAAAACTCAAATCTATCTATTATTATAAAAGCCCTTGATGTTTAACTAGAATTAAATGCGTATCAGTTTTGATCAAAAAGTAATAGATAGTTGACCTTAGAGAAGGGATACCGACAAGGAAAGCATTTATGTGCGTAGGCACTAAATACCCTAATATCTTACAAAAAAAGTAAGAATCTCTTATTTCGTCATTGAATCTTGTTCAAATATAAACAAGGAAACATTTGATCCATGGGTTCATCTCAAAGTTATACCATGTGCACTTCTATGTTGTTCATATTATTGACTTGACTTTGAATGCATTTTACACCACTTAGTTGTGTTGTCTACATATAAGAATCAAATTGACACTTTGCCCTCTGCATTACATTACTAATTATTATTATTAATCAATAAATCATGATTATATTCCAAGTAACTCTTCGTATCGGTCCCTTGACTAAATTTATACAACTACATACGAATAAAGGTTATGGGTTCATGTTGAAAGACCTCCGTTCATAGACAAAATTGGATTCAATATAGCTCTAAAAAATTATATATATTTATCGCATTAATGAACATATGGATATCTGCATAGTCCATTAAATTGTTTTTAAAAACATTGAGTCTCTCTTGTCCTCTTTTAAAAATATGGCATGCTAAGAAATTTATCATGATTTAACACTTAAAACAACTTAAAAATTCATCTCTGTGAGTTATACAGATTTGTTTTCATTTATCTCTGCTTTTTACACGATAATATATGATAATTATGTATAATCTACGCATAATATTCTATCGGTTTACATACATGTATTTTGTTGATTTATGTCCAGATTGTTCACCCTGCTTCTTACTTAAATAAATTGAAATTGAATTGTTGACAATCGTCCTTTTTTTAATTGAAGAGATGAGGCTCAAAACATTTTATTTTAATCAAACATTCTATATATATATATATATATAAAGTGCATTTACAAAGTATACAATGCTAAAACATTGATTAACCTTATCGATTTAGTTTATAAACAGAGTTTTGTAAAGACTTGCACAATTCTATTGTGCGCATCCTATATAATATGTACATAGTAAACAAAACAGTAAAATGCGATTAAAATCAACGGAAGATATATGAATCACGCAACCCTCAGTCAACCCGTGTTGACCTCTTAATTACATATCCTGCATTTTTTTATTCATTATTTTTTCTAAATGCTTCAAAACATTTATTCCTTTTGGAAAAATGAACACGTGTTTGTTTTATTACATTTCAAATTGCAATATTTGCAAATATGCATTTGAATCAAATGCATTTTTATTATATATACATAACACGAGTGAATACATTTTCCAAGAATTTTATTGAAATAATTTGATCTTCAAATTTATTTGTCGTGAAAGAAAAAAATCGTTGGTTATAATTATTACATACTCTGAATACTACATAACGAATAATATAGTCCCGGTAAATAATTTTGAAGACCTGAACGTGCCATAGTTGTCCTTGAAAAAGTTTCAAGGCCATTTTGACCTTGAGATAGGTAGGAGGTATCTTCTTCTCTTATCCTTGTTGTCTCATAGTTAGGGATTTGGTCTTTTTTTTTTGTTGAGTCGTCAATATCGTACTGTAAATATATTGAAGCACTGCCTTCCGTCTCTTCCAAGGAAATCATTTTGCACTCTTTTAATGTTTAAATCCATCTTAGAAGAGAATTCATTTATGTTAAGTACACTCGGATGTACTCAAACAAGTGCTTGAAAAATGAAGATTCAGTTCTGAAGAATGATGATCATTTGATATTCAAATACAAAATTTAGATTTGAAGACTCCACATATATGGTTGTATTACAAATTACAGTTTACATTTAATTAACTGTGAACTTAACCAAGAAAAAAATAACTGGACTCTAAGGAATGGACCTTTCTTATTCAAACCCTTTTGAACAAGTATTTTCCTTAAACACGTTTCCATGTATCAAATCCAAATCATTTGCCTTTAATAATGCCTCGACTTTCTTTCTTTCGAAGCTTTCCAAATCCTTTCTTTCACGATTGGTGCTTTCATGCCTTTAATTCAATAGATAGGTCGTTTAAACAAAATAAGAGCTTATCATTTGATATAAAAATAATTCAATGAATAAAACATAATTCAGATTTGATTTGATGACGAAATATGATCATGGCATCTAATTATTTTATTAGAACCTAATATTTGTAAGTAATAATTATACTATTTTAAATGTAATAATGCTTTTAAATTGTCAAAAATTTTGAGTACTTTTCATCCTTTTTAATAACTCAAAAAAGTAAAGAAAGATTAAAAAAATGAATGAGTTGAAAATGGATATTTTGTTTTTTGAAAAAAACATTCAATTTTGATCCTAAAAACCCACGTGCACTGAAAGCTCTTTCCCTGTTTTTCTCTCCTGATACTCAATGTAGTTATTCGAAAGCCTTCTTGAAGAAAGGATTGGAAAGCTTCCGTAGAAAGTTGCGATTTCAACGAATGTAGAAAGTCGTAGAAAAATTATTTGCATTACAAAAGTGAAGAAGATGTTTAGACTTTAGTTCCGTGAAGGATAGCTGTTGAGTTCCATCACAAGTCCGTTCCTTTTTTATTTATTTGATTTCTACTTGTGAATGAAAATGTTGAATATTTTGATCTCTTTTGTTCTTTTAATTTATGTGTTGCTAATAAAATGATTGGAATAACAAGGAATAATATAGAAAATTCATTTTTAAAATAAATAATTAATCAATTCATTATAGTAGTTGAATAAATAAAAAACAGGGCTATACAAAAATTGATGTCTATTGTGGATCATTTTAATACGTGTATTTTAAAAGAATCTACCCAATATTTAAATATCTTTTTTAAAGTTGATATTCAACCACTTTTCAAAATGAAAAATATACAATTATATATTATATGATACTTCTTTTATACTGACTTTTTCATTTTTAATTAACGTCATAATGACTAATGCTACCTAGGTTCACTCATTATAACATTAGACATAGCCATTTCTTCCAAAAAAATTGCACTATTTTATGATTAAAGAAAAGACAAATTAATGCCAACAAGTGGCTAATGAAGAATAAAAATTTTTCATATACCAAGCATGGAGATTTAATTTTTAATTTATAGTAGAACTTATCTCTCTTCATGTAATGAAAATATTCATTTTATTTTCAATTAGATATATATATATATATAGGATGGAGTGTATATAACAAAAGAGTTTTTCAATAAGAGCGACGCATTTTCTTTATTAAATAAAATTAAAAGGGTTTGAGATCTAAACAAATTTATTTTTTTGTGTTAAGTACATTCAATTACAATTAAGTATGGAAGTCAATTGCTTTTGGATGACCAGGTCGGGCATGTTTGCAGAAGTCTAATCGTTGAACCCAGTTTTCTACCACTTTTTGCATAAATCGATCGATATTGTAGGAATTTTTCGTTCGATATTTATTTGAGCTTCTCATGTGTTGCTGGCTTGTTAGTGTAGATTGTATTGTTTGCTCTGTGGCAAGTAGCACTGTATTGTTGAAATCACAATTCATTTAAGTCCATACCACCCAATTGTGGCCAATAATCCGTTATTATGGCTCGATATCGATTTTCATTCACAGTAATGTGGTAATTATTATCCTTAACAAAAAAGTATGGCCACTTAACACCTCCGGCATGAAATCCACACTAAACAGTACTTTTTAGGGATGCAATGGTGTCTCATGAAGCACATATTTGTGTGACGCATAGCACATATTTTATTTATTTATTTACAAACCCATTGAGCCAAAAATGAGCTTTGTCGCTAAAGATGATTTTTAGATGAAAACCCGGATCATTTTTAAATTGTTCATAAGCTCAATTGAAAAATTGTCAACGCTTCAAATGATCAAGCGGCTTTATTTTTATTAGTTTTATTTTGAATGGATGCGCCACAATGATATCATTCAATTTCTTTATCTCACAATAGTTGTCTACTTTTTAAGAGCGTATAATCTGACAGCATATATTAGATAAAGAATCAAAGCAATGCCATATTGGAAGCATAGATTATGTGTATTAACACATATTTTCTTTAGTAAAATGAAGAAATTTAGAACAAAAATCTTAGTAAAACATCATTAAATGGCCTTACAAATAAAGAAAGGCTAAATATCTGCTGTATGAATTCAACTTGGTATAAAAGAGAAACAGTGATACATATTTAAATAAAATAAAATTAGTAGTAGATGGTAAAAATATGTATGAAATGGCTATATTTTTACAATTCATTTTGTGAAAATAAATGGATTAGGGTCAAGACAAGTAGAATAATTGGAGAAAAATATCTGGTACTTTCAGAAATAGGAGTTAATTTATTGACTATATATATACATACATAAGAGTCTAAAATATAATGTGATAGATTTAAATCCGTTTATTGGTCGTCCCATTGTGACATCCAAATTGAAGGCTGTCATTCACCTTTTCCCTTAATTAAATCTTAAGAAACTTGACTGTTTTCACCCCTTCATACATAGCCAATTTCCACAACGGTGATAGGCCTTACTCTTCTAAGTCATTAAACTAGGTCTCTTCTACCAACCCACCAAAGAGGTCGAGATCCTTGAATGCTCTTGTTAGCCAAAAAAAGTAACGGAATTTATGACTCTGTTCCTCAGACACAACGTGACTTTGCTACTCGTCAAAATAACGCGTTCCTTACTTATAATATTTTAAGTAAAGTAAAACAAAAAAAAAAAAAACATTCGAATCTGGACCTTTCTATTAGTTTAGTCAACACAAACAGAGTAAAGAACGCTAATTAATTTATGAGATACGGAACAATCGGTGATGATATTCCCATATCTTTATCTAGGAGCTATTATTGCAAAGAAATTAAATAAACGGTTAAATGTAATATTTTCTTCTTCATTGTTCAAAATATTTATTTTGAATGAAGAATTAATTAATTCAATGCAACATATAGAAATTGTGATATATAACTTATACAATACATAATATTTACTCTGATGTCAGCTGTTGCTAACTTGTCTTATAATAAAACGATTAAGTATTATTATTCATCAATCGTTCATATCCTTTTGAATAAATCCTCTTTAGCTTTAAAAATAAGTTGCCGTTAAATATAGTTTCTACATAACTACATATATATATTCTTATCTTTATCGACTAAAATGAGGAAAATTATAAGTTCCGTAAGAAGAGTTCATTAATTTCTTATTTGTACTTTCTTATAGCTGATTTTTTCCTCCTTAAATTTAGAACAAGATACAGAGATGATTAAACTATTCAAAAAAATAATAAATGTAAAGACTTTTTTTATAGTTTCTCTTAAATAGTTGCTTCATGTACTTGTTTTCAATGTATATACGCTAAAAAATGAATTTATGTCCTCAATATTCACTTTTTAAAAAAAATCACAATCGAAGATACAAAGTTCTTGATTTAAAACTACCCTTTTTAAAATTTTGGCACAAAAATGATTTTGAACTCTATAATCTACGAGAAAAGGATAGTCCTTCAGTATTTTATTTCCATAATGTATTTTTAAAATAGTTGCATGTATATAAATATACCTAAATTTATAGTAGTATTTGATTACTTTAGTGATCCTCTCATCGGAATTTCTAGTTCCAATAGAAAAATAAGTAATATGAACATATAATTAAGAATAAGTTATCCTAATTTCATAATGATTGACATATTTAATTATTCAATTCTGTCAAAATAAATGCATTAGTTGATTTTTGTAACTTGTTTATATTGTGTTTATAATAAACATTAAATTCCAAATGTGTTCTTATAATTTCAATTATTATTGAAATCCTTGAGTGTGTAAATGTATATGTAAATAACCATTAATATTTAATTTAAAAAAACCTAACAATGATTAATTAATTAATTATTATACATAGTTATATAGGTACGTGAGCAAATTACTTATAAAAAATACTCTCGGAGTGCATGTTAATTAAATAACGCAACCTTTCAATATAAGATTCAAAAATTTATTCAAAAAAAAACAAAAAAACTCGATCTCCCTTGTATTGTATTGATTTTCAAAATAAATCCATTTTTGTTGTTCAAACAAACACACCCCATAATATCGGGTATCCGTTCCAACTATTTTAATAAAAGTTTCTCCTAGCAGAATTCTTGTTCTAGACACAACTTTGCAGATAATTTAATATTGACCTACTTTTTCTGATAAATATGCTCCTCTGACCTCAAAGTTATGTGGATCGTTATCATAGATAAAGAAGGAAATGTCCAGATACAATAAATTCTTATAAATTGTAAGATTTTATATTTCGTATTGACCGTACAATGTTTTCTGTTTGTTTGTTATCATTTTAGTATGTTTTATTTCCGTTTTTCTTTTGAGGGATTATATATAGTTTAATATTTTGATCACATAAGGCACTTTGAACAATTCATCATTTGTAAGGTTGGTTCCGGCCTGAATTGGGTAGAAGGCATTCAATTGGGTTTTATTTCACACTTTTTTAAGAATATACTCAATCAAAAATTGAACCAAATTGATTAGTTAATTATTATTATTATTGAATTCGTGCTTAATTTGGAGTCAATTAACATCAATATCTATATTACTCTTAGTTCATTTATAATTTGTGTATTAATACGTATATTTTATATCTACTTTAAGCCATGAGTAATTAATAAACATGACCACAAAACTTTTTGATGAATTTATAAAGAAAAAATGAAACAATTTATTTTTTTAACTTTTCTATTGCTCCAGTAAAATTTAGTCAATCAAAAAAAGTCTTTATTTATGACTTATTCATTCAATAGTCAAAATTTTATAAATTTTGTCATAATTTAAAGGTATGAACAATTAATTATCATTAGAAAAAGTAAGATAAGATGAACTGGAATTTCTTCTACGTTGGAGGAGTGGGACTCATTAATTTATTCTAATTTTTTGACGTAGGAAGATACAATTCATTGTGGCTTTCACACACATAAATACACCTTACAAAACCATGCTGTTATTCATACGAGATATCAAGGTATATTTTTCATCATCGGAGTTAATGTCCAATGTTTTTACAAACGTTTAGATGAGCATAGATGATGTATAGAAAAGAAGAGGAGAGCTGGAGGAACAATTGTTGCAATTAACGTCATTTAATTTTTATTTATTTGAGAAAAAACTGATGTATTATGAGTATTTCATCCCGTATGCCAGTGGGATGATTTGTTCAGCTGATGATACTAATTAGTGAGTTAATAAAACTACTTAGTATCACTATAAAGACATAATATCTTGGATTCGACACTTTAAGAAAGAAAATACATGACTTTCTATAGAAGCTTTCCAAACCCTTTCTTTAAAAAAAGGCTTTCATGCAGTTTTCCGCGAAGATAGGTCATCAAAACAGATGTAGAGCTTGCTCTTCTTTTCTTTTCTTTTTTTTTTAAAAAAAGGGTAAATAGCTATTTACCTGCTCATTAAATTGATTAATTCAAAGAATCAAATTACAATCAAACATATATCAAACTAATCTTATTTTGAATTCACTTTCTCAATATTTCTTCACATGAATGAACACAAGAAATACAACTAAATATTGTGTGTTGTGGGGGTCTTGTGACAAATTTCTAAGCCTGTGGGGTCAATTTCATATATACATATATACAAAGTAGAATGATATTGGACTTCAAACTTGGGCACTTTATCTAGCAACACGTGTACTGAAAGCTCTTTCCTCGTTTAACTTTCCTGATAGATTTAGACGTGATTCGAAAGCCTTGTTGAAGAAAGGATTGGAAAGCTTCCGTAGAAAGTTACGATTTTAACGAACGTAGAAAGGTCTAAAAAAAATTATATATCGCCATTCGATTTTCAAAAAACAAAAAAATAATAAAAGCAAAAGAGGAGAGATATTTATTAAGTTGAACAATTTTTAGTTTTTGAATATAAAATCAAAAATAATGTCGTCTTATCTAAGACAAGCTATTGAATGAAGGCTTCAATCAATTTACATATGTATTTGATTTTTTCATATTGATATGGCAAAAACATGCTTTTTCCTCCAGTAAGTTATTGCAAACATTATATTTTTACTAACTGCAAGCTTATATACATATATATAAATATAATCAATTAATTTATTCTTTAGAAGTATTTTAATCACTAATATTATGTACGGGCCAATAATCACTTATTCTCCAATTCTAACTCTTACTCTCAATTAAGGTTGAAGGAGGAAATGATTATTATACGAAGCTTTCTAAATATATCAAGAGACATTTTTTCGGCAGTTAATATTTCATTTAAGTTATTTTCATTCTATTTTAATATTTAAATTGAGTTAAATTAGGACTTTTGATGGCTGAAAATGATGAAAATTAATTTTTTTTAAGATTCTACACTTTACAAAAATAGTATTTAAATTAGGTAGATTCTGTAGAAAAAAATAGCCCCTTAAGTATAACTAGATAATATGTAATTAATTAATTATAATTCTATTAAAATTTAATTTAATTTTTTTAAATACTAATAAATGATTCCGCTAAATTGCTTTGTATTAAAATGAAAGAAAATGAACTTCCCCTCTTTTTTAAATCATAAATTAATTAATTATTACGTATCATCAAAGGTTACAATAAGTATGGATTTTTACAAGTTGAGTTTGAAAAGTCCTTTTCAAATATCCTATAACCATTTTGTATTCCGTCATTGGGCCTAAATATTTTGAAGTACATAGATTGAAATTATTTTATTTTAATTATTAGAGCTATTCATCTCACTACAGTTCCCCAACATTTGTCCTTCCTTCAGAACTTAAAAACTATGAACAAATGCTAAACGATTGGGTTTTAATCTATTTAACGAAATACCAAGTACAATATGTCATCAATAATTTACATCAAATTTTATCAAAGTACAAATAACAAAATTAAAATGCTTGCCAATGAGTTAAGAACAATCACAAAAAAGAAAATTCAAATTGGTTCCAACTTTCAAGTGGAGTCAATAAAAAAGTCACACCTTTTGGACCAGTATTTCTATACGACCAGAATAAATTTTAAAGGTCATAGGAAAGTATTATGTTGTTAGTGCTCTAATATTCTAAATTTAATTCAATTCATAAAAACATATTGAGGCATAGACAAATACACATACATAGAGTAGGGTTAAGGTAACACTAAATTTAAAAATCAAATTAAAATATATTGTGAAATCAGAGCAAAGATACAGATCATCATATTTTTATCAAAGTTTAAGGTGGCAGAGAAATATAGAAACATAAAATATATATTATATTTTGATTAAAATTCTCTAAACGTCAAGTATAAATAAATAGTTGACTGTAAAATATCAAATATTTTGACTGGAATAAAAGACACATCTTCCAATAAGCATTGTATCATGTGTTTTTTGACGAATTGAACTATACAGGGGTTTTAAAAATTATGAGAAATTGCATATAGAATTACATGTCTAATGCGAGCAAATAATGGATCCTAAATCCCAAGTAACCCTATTCTTATTATGTGAACCATTACAATCCTTTATAGTATCACTCTCAGAGATTGATGTTCTAAAAAATATTTTTGATAAAGTCAGAAAAAATATTTGTGTGCCACATATGAACTGGATTTGAATAATGGCTACAATTCAATAACATTGTTATGACTGCATGGAGAGGAGATAGATCTGATAGAAATCAATGCAAGAGACTTTTAAACAAACTCAATGGTTTAAAAAAGTACTTTACCGCAAATGACCTTTTCCTCATAATTCCATTCAAAACGGTTTTAGAAGAGCTAAAAATTTATAAATCATATAAAGTAATGGAATTAAAGAATGTTTATTCTGTATAAGGAGAGTATTATGAGATTTAAAACAACACATATTTAAATATAGGAATAACTGTAACACCAATAAGTTGCATTATAATTAATCATGTTATTATATGTTAAGACTCATATTAAGAGTTTTATTATAAATATGGATCTTTGGGTTTATATTACGAACAAACATCAGTGTCATCTCACAAACACTAGAAAGACTTTTAAAGTCTAATTAATAAACCAAGGTTATCAAAGAGAAGAGAGCAGCATTTTTTAAGGTCTTTAAATATGTGAGTATAATGAAAGTCATTTATAAATATTATTTTAATAATATTAGATAAATACTTTATACTTGGGGAAATAAAAATTTAGAAATATAAAGAAAAAGTTACAACATTCATAGATGTAAAACAGAATATTGAGTCTATTTATATTAGCAAATCTAGTAAAAAGTATAAATTAAGATTATCTAATTTTAGGTAAAATATGTGATAAATATCCTAAACATTTGTTATCAATATTTAAACAATGCGTTATAAGGCTTAAAACTTAAATTTTTAAAAAAAATTGGCAAAGAAATAAATGTTTAATGCGTGTTATACACAGTACATTTCCTCCCTTCGAGTATTTTTATTTCCATTTTTAGGGGTGAGATATTTATTTTTACAGATAGTCTATAAAACATTTTTTTAAATATTACTTTATTACACTTTAGATTATAACAGAATAATTTGAGGGTTTATTTTATTTCTTATAAAAAGTATACTTATTTGAATACCTTTTTCAATTTTCCCTCAGGGGAAGTCACAAAATTTACTAGTAGTTTTTTAGTTTTCAATATTTTTCAATAAAAAAATTTTAACAACTAAATAGTTGAGGTGTATATCTGTCATACTTTTACAATAAAATAAATTGTAAAGTCCCTATTTAATACCGTTTTATTCGCCATGATTTCTTAATTATCGAAAATTGAGTTGCAACTAAGAATTAACTGTAGCATATTCTTGCCTCAATAATACAGATAAGAGTTTATTCGAATTGATTATCAAGGGAGGTGACCCAGCTGGTATTTTTCTTTCCTTCCTTAAACTCAAGACTGTCTCACATTTTGCCCATATCTAGGAATGTAAAAAATATGCAAATGAAGACATCAATGATAAATAATAATATTATGTATAACCATAGATGAGAGGCAGAAAATTAACTGAAATTAATGTCAGAGAACTATATATTTTTAGGTAATAAGTCGTCAACTAATAATTATTACGAAAACTTGAGCCCTTTTCTAACATTGTATTTGCCATATTAACCAAAAAGCTTGATGTTCTCTCCTCAGTAATAAAGAAAAAATAATAACAGCTTTGGAAAACAAAAAGACCTGTTTGAAGAGCCAACTCCACTTTTTTATCACACGCCCGAATTGCATATGATTTACATTCCTACCCATATCTATGTCAAACACACACCCGTGATCACACACCTGCCTCCGTCCTTCCAACTACGCGCATGTCAAAGGATGGGCATTTTAGTGAGATGAGTGAGTGTTCCCTTGATTACTATTTGGTACCCTTGGATTTTATCTGTTGATACAGTACATACTTATAATCGTAGCAAGCACTAGACAGAGAATTGACAGATTGAATGGAAAATGATTATCAAGATAGTGGAACCAATTGATGTATTATTTTTTTTTTTTCCTTAGACTCAATGCTATCTCAACAAATTGCCCATGTGAGCCATGCTTTGTATTGTTTCTTTATATTGAAGGAACTATATATAGTAATTATTGACATGATTTATAATATGAATTAATTTTATTTGTGATTTGCACTTATTATAAACACCTACATAGGCATATCTACTTATCCTGATTGTAAGACGTTGTTGTAACATATTCAACTAAGTCATTGAAGGCAATTTCAAGTTCCTCATTCTATGCATAAAGGAAGTTTGCTAATTACAGCAGCAAATTTAGTAAAAAGTTAAATCATAAAAACTTATAGGAACGTTTGGAAAATTTATATTCTGACTTAATCTCAAGGATTTAAAAAAAAATTCATATGAGTGTGTTATAGTATATTGATGTGCCATATGCCAAAAAAAAATACCCTTGTAAGCATGTAATTATGCAATTTAAACTATATATAAGCAAATTACACTTTCAATAACTACAAAATATACTTGCATATGTACATATAAATGAATGTGAATTTTGGAAGGTCATATATTTATTTTGGTATGAATTACAATTTATTTGGACTTGCACGATTTGATTTGATTTGATTTCCTAATATATCAATCAAGGAGATACATAGTATATATGTATTATGAAAAAGATCAAAAATTATTTTACTAGCCTTTTTATTATAAGATCATTAAATATCTACATGAGTTATTAGCACTAAAAAAAGGAATTGTAATAGATACATTTTATGGTATAATCAATTATTGGGATAGCACAAAAAATGTGGCCTTAGTGCGAGACATGCTAATTCTTTATTTTCCCACTTGAATTGCCACAGAAATTAGAGTTTTCAAAGCTATAAAAAAGTGTAACAAAACGGGCTTCTAAGCTTAGGGAGATTCCCTTAACAACAATAAGATAACTCCCCCCCCCCCCCCCCGTAAGATGCCGGTTTTGAAGTAAATAAATTTATATACAATCAAATTCAGATAACTGTTATTTTTCGGTTTTTCTTACACATATCCAATGTATATATAAAAAAAACCCCAATTTTTGGACTAAATATATATAAATATTCCACTACAACCAAATGTTTACTATTAAAATGTAATAATAATTTCATGTATTCAGCATTTGTTGTTGTTTGTTTTATGCTATTATTGATTGATTGAAATGCTCCTTGGGCCTATTCATTCACAGCAATAGTTGATGCTTTTTCTCCATATGCCTTTTTATGAGTGATGTTGTTGCATATTTTTTTATTTAGATTTAACCAATCTTCAATAGCCGATTAATAGTAATTAATTAACCATGTCAACAAATTTGGACTTTAAAAAATCCTAAGGGGTATAAGTGTTATAATAAAAGTTACTCAGCTTTGATCACATTGATTTCAAATCTGTAATTTTTTCATTTTCAAGAGTCCGGCAGTTTTCGTGAAATCGGATCCTACTGTTTGAGCTAGTTTGACCCATTTTCCAACTTTATCTTCAATTTAAGCCTAAAAAAAACTCATTTTGTGCATTAAAAAAAATAATGATTCGCTTGTGTGTTTAATGCAGAATTCATTTTCAGTCTTTGTTTTGACCTAAAGGGACTCCTAGAGGCATAGGGGACGGGATTAGGCCCAAAAGTCGACATAATTCTTTGTACTTAAACAATTCCCTGAATATTACATGAAATGGATTAATAAGGAATGCATACAAGAGCTGAGAACCCCAGCTTTCAAACAAGATGTCAATCACCAGATAAGATTCCTTAATTAAGAAGAAATTGTCGATCTAAATATTTAATTTTCATTCAATTTCGAGGGAAAATTCGCGAGAAATCTAAGACTCACGGTAGAACTACTTAAGTAGTAGCGCGCAGAAGGATTTCAGCCGGTTTCTTAATTGAATAATTTTTATCATAACATACTTAAGCCCCTTAGGATTTTTGACTGTTGACCAGTGTTATTATTGATGTTCAAACTGTTATATTAAATATTTATAAGTAATTGACAATAATTTGATTTTGATAGATTATTATATTTTATGAAATTACACTTATCGTTGTCAATAAATGAAAGAAGTTATATCATCAAAGATTTTCAGAAAAGCTTCCAATCTGAACATGAAGATGACAGCACTTTTTTATCAAAAAAAAAAAAGAAGGAGTAAATATGCTTGTTCTTTTCTCACACATAAAATTATTCATCAAGACTTAAACTATTCTGAACGTGTAATTATTATTTAAGAATCCTTTGTAAGGGGTGAACAACCTTAGGTATACAATTCTCCAATTTAATAGTATGTCTATGGAGATAAGAGGTAAAAGTAATTGGGTCAAGAATGATTTTAAAATAAAGACATTAATGTTTTAAAAGAATCTTATTATTGAGCATTTCTATACCTTTTCAAGTTCAATATGGGAGCTTGTAGTCACTGTAATTGATGATGTTCCGGCCCACTCCAGCATTGAAGATGTTTTTGAATGAACAAGAGTTTTGAATTCACAAAATTTTAAGACTTGGGCCTTACAGGATTTGGTTACAAGAAATAGCATATTTGGTCAATTTTGAAAGCCTTTGTGATAAGAGAATTAGCTAGAAAAATTGAGAATATTTGCAATGTTGAAAAAATGATTTAAGCATTTTAGAGCAAAGATCAATAGCTCTCTGGACTTAAAATAATTGAAGAAAAACTCAATGAAATTACTTCTATGATTTGTAGTAATTGTATTGCTAGCATCCAGAATCATTTTGTAGATGTGATTAATTTTGTTGACATGAGATTCTAATAAATGAAATGAAATATGACTTTTTAATAGTTATATTTATTTAATTTTGCATCTTTATTTATTTATTTTTTTTTATTAACAATAAACTTTATTATTATCTTAAATTTCCTGGATATTTTTTTCATTATTTATTCCCATATTAAACTTGAAAATGTAAAGATCATATGGTTAATATTTGGGATCTGAGGGAATTACTTCCTATTAGTGTAATAGTAACAACAAATTTTTGCCCAAGGACAGAAATGATGTTATCATGATGATAAATATCTATATATTTTCTATGTAGTCTATTGGCACCTGTATTTTCTAGATAGGTAATTTCTTTAAAAGTATTACCGAACAGCCAAAGTATAAAAATTTGTTAACTAGTGCTATCCCAAAATAAAATAATGTCTCTCAAATCCCAAAAAAATTAGTATATCAAGATTTTCAAGTCAAGGAAGAACAATATGATCTAAGACGACCGTATCTGAGACCAAGGAAATTTGAAAAAAGAAAAGAAGGAAAATATTAATCTTGTTGCCTTGTTCCTGGTCTTAATATCGAGGACAAGACTTTGAAACGCCACGACCACTATCTTCAAATAACTGATCTCAAAAACTACATTAATAAGTAAAAGATTTTGAACATGGTTATAAATGAAAATAGACAAATTCATATAAAGAAGCTTGGTTTGCAGTCATAAGTAACGAAGCTCCAACAATCGAGCCCTAATCAAGATCTGTTTACCTTTATATTTAGGTCAGACACTTTTTAAACCATCCTCAAGTAGAGTTGGATGAGTCCTAGGACTGAATTCCTCATCGGGCTTTTTTTTCTTCTTTTCCCCTCCCTCTTTTCAGTGGGGTCAAAAACAAAATAGACTTCAAATGCTATTCAGAATTAGTGTTTGTGTTGATTTTTTCTTTGTTCCCACTCGATTTGTATAAACATACATATGTAAATGAATGCATATATATAAATATTTCATAGGAACTACTCAAAAGGTTACACACTTTTAAATACCAGAGACCTTAACTTAATGCTCTAAGTTCAAACCCATACATATGTAGCTATGTATGTAGATATTTCCTAGTTGAATAGGTGTAATATATTTATGGGACAGACGTTCTAAAACATAATGGATCCTTCTTCATACAAACATTAACCTGACATTTTGTTTTGTTCTTGCATTTATGGTAATTTTATGCTACTTTAGTCGAGGTAGTAGCATGGTAGGGGTGGAGGGATATAAATCATATACTACTCAACTTTAAAACGACTTTTTACACGAATAAAAATATGTTATAAGAATAAATGCCGAGCATGTTTCACCATTTAGATTTGCATGATCTAATTGTTATTCAAACTTTTACAAATCCCTGTTTCCCTAATTAAAAACAACTGCAAAAAGGGGGAAGTAGGAATGGCTCAAAGGCAACTCCGCACACGCTTTGAATAATAGGCCAACCCCAGGGATTACGCGTGATAACAAAATAAAAATGAGGTTTTATTTCAAGAAAAAAAAAACGCACTTTTAAAATACACAAACATGGTTCTACTCTGAATGAATGAATCAGTGAATTCTTTTTTTTTTATTTTTCAAATAAATTATTTGAAAAAATCTCAAAAAATGAAGTGCCTCAGAGCCTTTGGTCTTCCTTTGTGCATCTTACTTTGTATGACTTTTGGTAATAATGATGGAGCATCATTTGACGGAGGTGAGGATGCATCATTGTTTGGGATCAACAGAGGAGTACCGTTAATACAAAGAGCAACCTCCTTTTCGGATCTTGTCTTTCGAAATAAAATATTAAAGGTGAGATCATGTATCCAATTCAAATTGTAGCCTTTGTTATTTATGTAAACTTATCTGGAATTACGATCGAATACGAATCCTGGATCAGGAAGAGACTTTCATTTAATCTTGAAAAGACAAGGGTTGGAGTAAATCAAATCAAATTAAGTATAATTAATTAATTAGTTATGGGTTAAATTAACATTCAAAAAAATAATTGAAGTCCACAAATGGTCTCGAACGATATCAGTCCCGAAAAATAGAAGAGAAACTCCCACATATAATGATATTTTTTAAAATGTTATCATATATTAAACATGGACCATAACTTATACATTTATTCTAATATATCCTTAACAAATTTAAAACTTGTTTGGATTAATTAATTGTTAGACAATATTTACTGGACGCCTGGTTGAAGCTCTCTAGATCATTAAATCATTCTCCATTGATAAGAATGAATGCTTTTGTGTTAAAAATATTATATTCAAAATAAGTGTAGGTTTTTTAAAAACACCACTCAAAAAAGTTCAAACCTTTAGTTGATTTCTTAAAGATAAATAGCTAGGAATATGTAGGAATTTGTACTATGGATAACAAACCAACCAGCTGACAATAATGGTGAAATATTTATTTTTCTTTGTACTCAAACCAATAAAGGGTTAAGTTAATATTTTTTATCCGATAGGATTATTATTATAGTTAGTGAAGCTACAGATGGACAAGTTTGTACGTTGTTCATGACTAATTAATGCTATAATCCAGTCGTAACTTAATACTCCATGATGTAATCATATATTCCTATCACAAATTCTTTTTATTTCCTTCATACATACTATATGAATGTAACTTTCAATGATTAATAATACAATTATAATTAAAGTATTCTAAATATTCTTATTTATAGAATATATATTCCAATATTCCAAGAATTATTCACATTCATACTCTGGAATGGGAGCTATTTAATGAATATTTGAATTAAAATATTGTAGCCCCTTTCCTGTTCTGAATATAAAATTCATTAATTATAATATATTGTTCAATTAATTTTCTACAAATTAAACACAGGGTATTTGAAGTTCTGAGGATCTGGATTTAACTTTATTTTTTATTTCTTTTGGATCTCATAAATGTTTTTGTATTGAAGAAACTTGTTTTCAAAACTGTCAACTATCTTATATACTGATAGTTGACAGTTGATTTTTTTTTTTTTTTTGTGCTCTGCATGTGCTTTACAATTTGATTCTAATTTGAAGCGAGTTAAACATGTTAAATATTTTGTTTTGAAATAAATCCAAATGAAAGTCAAGAGGGAATACTTTTTTTTTACCATTACATAGAACTTGATGTTTTAAGCGAAATCATACATAAATAATTTTTGAAGATAAATAAATTTACTCGTTGAAGTGACGCGTTCCTTCTGTCGAATTCTAGGTAATTCAAATTTATTAGCATATTTTTTACTAGAAAATAAACAAACACAAGGAACTGGGTTACATAATTAGTGATGAAAATAGAGCCAAAAGTAATTCAAAATAATCCCGGAGGATACTTGAATGTCAACCATTTTTTCTTCAAAATCTTATAGTTGCAAGATAAATATATTAAGTTATAGCCTGTAAAGTATGATGAATTGCATCTTGCATGTTTGCTTGCTTTGAACCACAAATATTCAAACTTCCTTAATTCGAGATATCGAATTATAATTAATTGTTTATATCAATTTATAATAGTGAATAACGAAATTAGTAGAATGTACATAGTAATGTCTTACAAATCACTTAAAGTGTAAAAAAATAGTGCATTATTTATTAATCATAAATGAATTGCAATAAATGCATTAATGCAATCTTGTTCTGTACATATTGTTTTAATTAATTTTTAGAACTAATGATACAGTAATTGTTTCACTGTTCAATGCTAACAAAATTATTACACATATAAATAGGAAAAAAAGTGGTTTTTTGCATTGCATTGCAATTTAGAAATTAATTATTTCAATTGCATTGTTTTTTTTTTTTTTTCATTATAATTATATTAAATATTGCATTTCCTTTAAAATGTTTAAAAGAGTCCTTAATACTAAATATTTTGCATTTTTGTTCACTTCATTAAAATGAGAGTAATTTATAAATTAAACCACAGGAATCGAATGTAATTATAGGTGAACTCTTGTTCTTCGAATAATATATTTTTAAAGTGTATACATCCCAAAGAATTACCAAGGATGAAATTTCTATTAGGACCATTTACACAGAAGTTAGAAATTCTAAAAGCGAGCAATTCCATCGATAGCACAGTAAGAACTTTCGAGTAGCTCGTCTCGGTACTCAGTTCAAAAGACTAATTAGTATAAAACACCAACTCTGTTTTTACGTTTTGTGAGTATTGATTTGTAACTACAAATGATTATTTTTTGTCTCAGCTAATGACCTTGAAACCTAGTTTAAAAAAAGGCGTATTAGCATTTATTTGTGAAAGAGGGGGGAGGGGTATTAGTGTCTCCTCTGCCCTCTACATATATCCTGATGAAACTATACGCGGTTTTAGACAAAATGGCTAAAATTTAACGTCTATCATTACCGACCTTTTTTTTCTTTTTGAAGAATCAAGATCGATTATTACTTATAAATTACAAGAAAAATCAACATTTCCCCCCTCCAAAAAATAACAAAATTACATAAATACTCCGTTTAGTACATAGTCGATCATTTCAAGTTTTGATAATGTAGGATTTTTTATTTTAAGACTCCTTTTGGTGTTCAAAAATCCACTATTTATATGAAGAAAAGAAAATGAAATATTAGTTTGTAGTTCTAACTGTCTTGAATAGTCCGGATACTAATGGTCCAGTACATCTAATGATGCAAGTATTCAGACTGATCAGTACAGAGTTGTAGATAAATGACAGGATTTTTAAAACTCGATGAGGGGGGGGGGAAGGGTTCAAGGACGCCAATTCATAACTGTTGGACATTTTATGTTGCAAATTGGAGTTAAAGTAAATCAACTGTACTCAGGATTCAAAGTATTGTATTACATAATTTGACAAATAAAAATTTTTCAGTTTTTTCTTTGCAAATTATAATCTATATTAGCTTACAAAATTAATTTTGATCCGATACTAAATCCTATCGGGTTATATCAATCTGAATATTGTAATCAAACAAAAGGATGTATAAAAAAAATTACACATGTTTTTTTTTATTGCTGATGTTTACATGAGTATACTTTATTTATTGTTAATTAATTTGCTTTGAGGCTAAAAGATAGTATCCTAACTAAATAGCATTTTAAACACACATGTACTATATAAGCATAAAATTAGAACTAAAGAACAAATACATCTGCATAATACATATATTAACGTATGTAATAAGAAAAAAAAATTTATGAGGAATTATTGAATTTTAATCAAATTCTGACTCAATTGGTTTTCCTCTAAAGTAGTGGATTAAAATACATAATTTCTTAACAATGTGTCAGATGGTATCGTGACAAGCTTTTTTTTTTACCCTAGCAACCTCGATTCTTAAAAGAGAAAGACATTTTTTGGAAAAACAACAACTGATAACTACCCTTCTGTATTTTCCTTATTGCCAACTTTTTAATATTGGCCAGAGTTATTATTTAGATATACTATAATACATTGATAAATCCTACCAATATAAAAATCCAACTTAATACTTGTTTATTATTCAATAATTCAAAAAAAAGGGCGCGCAATCCTTGATTTAATATATTTTTTATGTATCAAAATCATAAATAATATACTAATACCCTTTTTGAGTTCATAACTTTAAATCAGAAGAGTCAACTGATAAAAATCAGCTAAAGGGAGAATACAACGTATTTTTTTATCCCAAAAAGCTGGTCGTGTATATAATGTACTTAAATGAAAATTATGGTTCAAGCAGATAGTATACGTTTTAAAATTTTGTAAGTTTAATACATGTTTTATGGAGTCAGAAATTGAATAAACAGGTATTACTAGACCTGTAATTAATAGAAAAGTTATAACACAATACATACTAATTCATGGAAATGTCCTTGGACATGCAATATATCTTGAATTGATAAAACATGCATAATTTTATTTGTTGTTGTTAAATAGTCCTAATGGATACAAATCATGCAAAATTAACATTTAGTAACAAAAAAATGTTTTGTGAGGTTAAACAATATCTAACTCACATTTGGATCCATTAATTCAGGGCTTTTAAAGTAATAGTTATAAGAAATTTTATTTCTAAAAATCAAAAATTCCCTTTTTTTAAATGTTCTATTACTAAAAAAGTTTGAGAAACACTGCATTCACTTAACAATTTGTATTCTTTTTTAAGTAATCAGTAATAATATGATTAACTATACCTTTTTAAGTTCAATATGGGAATAAGCAAATTACTTATTGAGGGATCTAAGTATGATTGTGTTCAGAACTAAAACTATGTATATCCAGAGTTCAAAGGGTCAAGACCAATAGAAAGGAAATGATTTTTTTTTTTTTGCTCACATAACTAATTAATTATTATTATTACAATTGGTACATTGCAGAGACCAAGTCAAACTCTTCATGGACAATTATTTCATAAAAATGAAGACGATCAAAGTAAATATCAATCCCATTCGCAAAATCGAAAACCAAGAATCATTTACGTAAGTAATATTTATCATTCATGAGACCATTTCAGTATTTATTCATTTTTTCATAGATTCCTATCATTGAGAGTCCAAAAACCACGACATCAAAGCCTGTAAATCCCAAGGATTCTCTTAACATCGATAAACCAGGATCACCCTATGGTCTCATACACAAACTTTTTCCAGTCGAAACCAATGAAATTGCTGTCACAAACCTTGAAGAGATTCCAGAAGACTTGGATCCAGATGAAGTTTGGCTCTCAGATGGAAACCTTCTAGTTCTTAAAGGAGGTTACTCTTCTTCAAAGAAAAAATCCATTGTCCATAAACCCTCCTCATTGTCCACATGGAAATCCACTAATAGTGAGGATACTTCATTTAAGCCGTCAAAAAGGCTTTATTCCTATGATACCAGCGGAGTCATATCCACACTTAAGAACAGGAGACGGATATCTCTAAGAAGAAGGGGCTATAGAAATTACGAAGTGATTTAATCTTAAAGCTTTAATGTCATGTGAAGAAGTAAACATTATCATAAATGTGACTTCTAAATAAATAAGTCGAGAATTGTGTTTAAAAGCCACTACTTTGGTTTCGCAAAAAGTAATATTTTAAAGTTTTTAATTATTCATTCTTAAAATAAACCATGAATCCAAAATTTAATTAACAATCATTAACTTCTTTAGTAGAGAATGAGAAGGTCTCCAACTTTGGAGAGGGTGGGGCTGTATACATCAAGAACTTCCAAAGTGGTCATAATATTTAACTTGTAAAGTTACTCTTAATTCACTAGCATAAAATGTCAGATTTAATTGTTGGGCAGAGTTATAATTTAGATATACTAAACATTTATAGATTCCATCAATATACAAATCAATCGTTAATACCTGTATATCAAAAATTAAAAAAAAGGGCGCGCAATTTAATATATTTTTTATATATCAAAATCATAAATAATAATAATAATACCCTTTACGAGTTCATATCACGTAACGTCAGCTACTTTATAACATATATAATATATGAAGAGTTAAATGATGAAGGGAGAATACAGTGGGTTTTTGTTTATCCCAAAAAGCTCGTCGTGCATAGTAGAAAAAATGAACAAAAAATATTTTAACAAGAACCAATCTTCTTTTTAATGAAAAAACAAAATCAATATGTCTGTAATATATGGAACCAAACATATTTACCAAATGATCTTATTTGTTTCACTATCTCTTTATCCATCATCGCCTAAATAATTGGGGGGGGGGGGGGGGGTTAATGCAATGTGACGTCATGAAATTTAATTAGTTGTTACATATTTATTTATATATAATTACTGAAGGCAATCAATTAACTAAAATAAACTTTAGTTTATTTTTTTGAATTAATTTGTGCGCTTATATCTTCATTGAGACCTTTTTCCTGTAGTTTTTTTCTTGATTTAAATTTCTGTACTAGCCTTTAAAAAAAAAAATCTTGAAAGGTCTTTTATCCCAGGTTATGAAATAAAGAGACGAAACGACGTATGTATACATAATAAATTTTTGTACAAGTTCATATTTTGTCCGAGAGTTTACTTTTTTGTTCTCTAACTGTGCTAAGGATGCCATGAATCTCTATGAATTTACTTAGATACAACGTAAATTTTGCAAAGGGAAGACAATTGTAATTAGGAATGTAAATAATATGCAAATGGGGCGTGTAAAATAAAAAAAAAGAGAAAATCAACCTGGTAACTTTGACAATTTGATGAATGTTGAGAGGAAGCAGCTTGAGCTGTCATGAAGTATTACTGAGCTATAAGCTGCTATTCTCCATTATATACATATACAAATGAAGGCATCAATAATAAATTATAGCATTATGTACACCATAGATGAGAGGCAGAAAATTAACTGAAATTAATGTCAGGAAATTATATGTATATTTTTAACTAATAATAATTATACGAGGACTTGAGCCCTTTTTGTTAACATTTTATTTGCTTTATTAACCTTAATGCATGTATTCCTTCATGCTAGATCTTTACTATCAGGTAGATGTTCTCTCCTCAGTAATATAGGAAAAATGATTACAGCTTTGGAAAACAAGAAGTACTGTTCGAAGAGCCAACTCCACAAAATCTCGCACTCGGCATTTTGCATATTATTTACATTCCTAGTTATAATTTATAAATATAGATATGTATACTTCAAAAGCGACATTTTGTGGAGTGGGGATAGAATTGTCCAAAAGGACGGCACGACGAGCTTTTTGGAATAAACAAAAACCCACTGTATTCTCCCTTCATCATTTGACTCTTTTGATATAAAGTAGCTGACGTTACGTGATATGCACGTCGAGCTTTTTTGGCCACTCGCAACCTCGACTGACAAAAGGGAAAGGAAAAATTTGGAAAAACAACTGGTAGCTACTCTTCTGTATTTTCCATGTTGCCAACTTGTTAATATTTGGCAGAATTTATTATTTAGATATACTATATATTTATAAATTTTACCAATCACAAACCAATCGTTACTACTTGTAATATGTTCAAAATTCAAAAAAAGGGCGCACAATTCTTGATTTAATATATTTTTTATGCATCAACATCAGAAATAATAATAATACCCTTTTAGAGTTCATAATACGTAGGGTCAGCTGCTTTAAATCATAAGAGTCAAATGATGAAAATCAGCTGAAGGGAGAATACAGTGTGTTTTTGTTATTCCCAAAAAGCTCGTCGTGATGAACTCGTAAAGGGTATTATTATTATTATTATTTATGATTTTGATATATAAAAAATATATTAAATTGCGCGCCCTTTTTTTTAATTTTTGATATACAGGTATTAACGATTGATTTGTATATTGATGGAATCTATAAATGTTTAGTATATCTAAATTATAACTCTGCCCAATATTAAAAAGTTGGCAACAAGGAAAATACAAAAAGGATGCTACCAGTTGTTGTTTTTCCAAATTTTTCCTTTCCCTTTTGTGAGTCGAGGTTACGATTGAACAAAAAATCTCGATGTGTGGGAAATATCTCCAAGTTAGCGTGTTTTCCTACTATTTTTTCTATACCAAGCCATATATGTACAGAGTTGTATCTTTTTTAAAAATAATTATCTATATAAGGCTTATTTATAATTTCAAATAAAGTGCATAGGGGTTGATTTTTCGAGAACGAAATTATTTTTTCTTGGAAGATATGTTTCATCCCTACGAAAATAGAGTCAATTTTTTTAAGACATTTTCATGTGAACATTTCCACTGTTTTTGAATGTGACTATTTTTTTAATTTATGATCCTTTAATATATAATGTAACTTTTTTCATAATTTTCAGCAATGAATCAAAAAATGATTCATATTTTTGACACAAAAATACATATTCGATTCCAATGTCAAAAGAATTGATTCCATGACTACTTTAAATCTATTTTTCTATAACAAAAAAAACAAAACAAAACAAGATCAGATATATATTTATTTTCAAAGAATAAAAATGGTCAAAAAAATATTTTGTAAAATAATTATTAATAATAATAATTATTAACTATGACTTTAAGGTATTTTACATAAGCTTGAAATCGGAATCAATTCCAGTCTACACTGAAAGAAAAGAAATCGCGATTACTCATTTTTTCAGAATCGTCTCAATGTAAATATGTATATATAAACAAGATCAAAATTATTCACCTTAAAAAATCAATTTAAATGAGAAATGTGAAGTGCAAATTTTATAAATCTGCTGTCGAAGGGTGAATATGTACACTTGACCCCCAGATATAGATAGGCTAGATATATCCGGCTCAATTGTTCTAAGGGGACACATTTGTCTAAACTTTTTTCATCATACTCAATAAGAACGAGTCCTTGATACATCAGTCCAGGAGAGGGAGGGAGGGAGACCTGGCACCCTAAACCCTTCTCCCTTGACACCAGGTCTGATAATTCCCAATGAAAGTTGAGTCAGACTGACACTACCCAATTAATACAAGGATATAAGAACCATCAAGTGAACTCGATGAGCTATTTGAAGCTATTTCTCTGGTACTGAGTGTAGCAAAATTGTTCCTGTTGGAACCAACATTAAATCCTGCCACGGAATTACCTTTTTTCCATCCTGATACGGACAAAAACTTCAAATGAGATCCATCATGGGTTATATGGGCCCCACTTTTTGAAATGACGTTTTGTGATCTAGTTATTTAATAGTTTACGCCATAAATAGACAAACTTAAGACGTCATAATTATAGAATTTGCCCCTCGGCCCCACATACAAATCCATTCCGGCGCCGCTGATACTAATGAGTAATGACTAAAGATTCAGTAGTCAGTACTAATGACTTTTGGTCTAAACTAAAGCTTGGTAATCAATCCATATTCAAAGCCAAGATGTAATTGACTTAGATTGTTAGAAATAAATAATTTATTCTTAGAAATGAGTAGAGAAAATACGTTTAAGAAATGTAAATAATGACTAGTTTATTTATCTTATTTTTAGCCAATTTGATTGTTTCATGTTGTTGACTACAAGTAATGCAGTAAATATTCAGCAAAGTACAACCCAGGATCAGAAAAATTGCATAAAAAGGCACTATAATTTATGCAGTAGTTAGTAATTATATTAAATTTCCTTTATAGGACACGATATTAAAGGGAAAAAATATATATTATTTTATTTTTTTCAACTAAAAAATTATTTGATTCTTTTTAGCCAGAAAAAAAAAATATATGGTCTTGTTAATTTTTTTGAAGAGCAATTTGATTTTAGTTTCTAATTACTATTTTTTTTAAAAAAAAGAAGAAACTTTCGTTTGACCATAGTTAAATTTGATTTCAGAAAATTTCCTTCAACCAAATATTATGTAATATAAATATATGTACCTCTAGTGTTTGAGGATATCAGGATTATAAGGACTTAGCCACTGAATAAGAATGGCTATAATAAAAAAGAAATAGTACCCCTGATTTTGACATTAATGTCTAAAAAGAAAAACAGTAAAAACAGAGAAAAAAGAGCCCAGTTTTCCCGGGTTAGTTCTAGGGGCTGTCAAAATGTACATAAAATCCATTGTGATTGATGGATTTAAGTCTTATGGGACTCGGACGGAAGTGTCCGACTTTGATCCTCAATTCAATGCAATTACAGGCCTGAACGGCTCTGGTAAAAGTAATATTTTGGACTCCATTTGTTTTCTCTTGGGAATAACAAATTTAAGTCATGTTCGAGCTCAAAACCTCCAGGAATTGGTCTATAAGAATGGACAAGCCGGAGTGAGCAAGGCATCTGTGAGCATCACTTTTGACAACCGTGACAAGAGCAAAACTCCGCTCGGCTACGAGTCCTACAATGAAATCGTGATAACGAGAAGTGTGGTTCTCGGAGGGAAGAATCGATACCTCATCAATGGAACCAATATTCAGAACAACAGAGTCAACGACCTTTTCCGCTCTGTTCAACTCAACATCAACAATCCACATTTCCTTATTATGCAGGGCCGCATCACCAAAGTACTCAATATGAAGCCCCCAGAAATCCTCTCCATGCTGGAAGAAGCTGCAGGCACCAGAATGTACGAATCCAAAAAGCAAAATGCACAGAAAACCATTGAGAAAAAAGATGCCAAACTTCAAGAGATTGATAATGTATGTTCAGTCCCGGAGTTTTTTAGTCACTATGAGCCTAGCCTATTCATATCCTCATTTCCTTCTTTTTAGATCCTAAAAGAAGAAATCAATCCTACATTGGCAAAGCTCAAACAAGAACGGAATACCTACCTAGAGTATCAAAAAATTCAAAGAGAGTTAGAACATCTGACAAAGCTATATGTGGCCTACAAATTTATTTCTGCCGAGAAAGCCAATTCTCGTTTCCAAACGGATTTAGAGGCAGTTAATAAAACCATGGACGCTGTGCGGGCCGCTATTTCCCGTGGATTAGAAGAAATAGATAAAATTGAGGAGAGAATTGTCACTTTAGAGAAGGAGAGAAACGAGGAGCTAGGGGGCAAATTGGAACAGTTGGAGGAGGCATTGAAAAGTAAATCCAATAACTGTATGAAACTCGAAGCTTCTCTCAAATCTTTACTTGACAATAAAAAACTTGAGGAAAAAAAATGTCAACAAATTCAACGAGGAATGGATACGGTATTATACTTGTAAACTATGTACTATTGATCAATATTATATCCTTATTTTTACAGGATAAAAAAGCCCTCAGCGAAAAACAAAAGATCAACGATGGACTCAAAGAAGTCTATGATGTTCTAAGAGCTGAGGACGAACGTGCCACAAAAGCTATGATGGTTGCGCAGAAGCGCTATGAGGCCATATCACTTGGAAAATTTTGTTCTGATGACGGTGAGGAAGGTGCTACTCTTCAAGAGCAAGTCATTAAATTGAAGGGCCAAATATCTGATGCTCAAACTGAAGTTGCAACCTCCGAAATGAAGTTAAAGCACAATAAGTCCAATCTTAGAAATATCGAGGCAGAAATGAAAAAGACAAAGGGACAATATGAGCTTGACTCAAAGAATCTTGTAGGCTACGAAAGAGAAGTCAAGGAAGCTAAGGCTTCCATGGACAAGCTCAATTACCAAGAAGGAAGGTTGGAGTCGTTACTCGAACAAATTCATTCCTCCAAATCTGAGTTGAATCATCTCAAAAGTAATTATGACTCAATGGCTGCTCGATTTCCCTGGCTTGAATTTAGGTATCGGGACCCGGAGCCTAACTTTGATCGAAGTGTGGTTCGTGGAGTTGCTGCAAATTTATTTGATGTAAAGGATTCAACCTTCTGTGTTGCATTGGATACTTGTGCTGGTGGAAAGGTAGGGAGCTCTTTATTATATTGATGTATGGTTCTCAGAAATTATTTAGCATGAATCTATCTCTAAAGATAGTTATTGCTCTGTCTGGAACCTAAATTAATCAATGGGTATGGGCCGATGATGGCTCTTATAAGACTCGAGTCCACTCTGCGATTACGTATCCACAAATATAAATATGTACATTACCATTTATTATTGCCCTTTCCTAAATTGACTAATTTTAAATGTTCCAGTTAATGAATGTAATAGTGAGTAATGCTGTTGCTGCTGGAAAAATCCTTAAACATGGAAACCTTGCACGAAGAACAGTCATGTTACCCTTGGATAAAATTTCAGGATATACTATATCCGACGGTGTATTAAGGACTGCTCAGAAATTAGTTGGAACTGGTAATGTATTCCGTGCTTTGGATTTGATTAACTATGACCGATCTTTATCGAGTGCTATGGAGCACATTTTTGGAGGATCCCTCGTTGTCAGGAATTTAGATCAAGCTAATACACTTGCCTATCATAGAGATGTTTCTAAAATCTGTGTTACTTTAGATGGGGATGTTGTAAAGCCCTCTGGTGACATGAGTGGTGGAGCAGCATCTAAAGGCGGTTCCACTTTGATTCAAATCCAATCACTCAAAAAGACATTGGCAGATTATAATGCCAAAAAGCATGAATTGGATTCACTCTTTGCAGAACAAAATGCTGTTAAAGACATTCATCATAGATATAAGTCATTAAAGTCTATTTATGATAAAAAAGAATCTGAATTAAGAATGATACAGGCTCGTCTTGAACAAACTAAGCATCATCAACTTGGTCAGGAAGTATCAGAATTAACCTCTCAATGTACAGAACTAGAGCAAGGAATTTCTCATGCTAAAAAAATGGAGAAGGAATGTTCCTCAAAGGTGAAAGATATTGAGTATAAAATTAAGAATGCTAAATCCATCAAAGAAAAGGAACTAAAGGAAGCAGAAAAAGAAGTGAAGCTCTGTAAAAAGGCTGAAGCAGAAGCTAAAGAAAAGTGGTCGGAGAAGGAAGCTGAGGATGCTAGTTTGAAGCTTGAAATAAGTGAACTAGAAAAGTCCATAAAATCTGCCGAAGAGCAATTGAAGGCTACAGAAGAGGCCATCAGTGTTTTGGAAAAAGAATATACAGAATCGTCAAAATCCGTTGAGGAAATGAAGAGCGATGTCAACAATGCGAAAAATGATGTTAAAGAACTAAAAGACATCCTGAATGCAAATTACAAGGAAATTAATTCAGAAAAAGTACGGGAAGAAAATATTAAAAAAGAGAATATGGAAAGAGAACTTGAGATCCAACAGTTAAAGCATAAAATTTCTAAAGCTACTGACGAAGCCAAGGATGCCGAAAAAACTGT
This sequence comes from Lepeophtheirus nordmannii, assembly GCA_963680855.1. Taxonomy (NCBI): domain Eukaryota; kingdom Metazoa; phylum Arthropoda; class Copepoda; order Siphonostomatoida; family Caligidae; genus Lepeophtheirus; species Lepeophtheirus nordmannii. Next base: position 26,783,701 of record OY804519.1, on the reverse strand, counting down.
CAAGTTGATGCTTGAACAGTATGAGTGGATTAATGACGACAGACAGTTCTTTGGAAAGCCGAATACTGCCTATGATTTCTCCACTACTGATCCGAAAGAGGCAGGGCGAAAAATTAATAAACTTGAGGAGACTAAAGACAAGCTCTCCAAAACTGTAAATATGAGGGCTATGAAAATGTTGGGTAAGGCCGAAGAACAGTTTAATGATCTTATGGGAAAAAAAACGACTGTTGAGACGGATAAAGCCAAGATATGTAAGGTGATTGAAGAACTTGATATAAAGAAAAAGGAAGAACTACGCAAAGCCTGGAGTATTGTTGATGAATCTTTTGGTAAAATTTTTTCAGCTTTGCTCCCTGGTGCTAAAGCTAAGTTACAACCCCCTGAAGGTCAAGATGTACTTGATGGACTGGAAGTTCGTATTGGTTTTGGAGATGTTTGGAAAGAATCTCTATCTGAACTAAGTGGAGGACAACGATCTTTAGTTGCGCTTTCCCTCATTTTATCTCTGTTAAAGTTCAACCCGGCTCCACTTTATATTTTGGACGAAGTGGACGCCGCCCTCGATCTTTCACATACTCAAAACATTGGAAATATGTTGAAAAAGTATTTCAAAGACTCTCAGGTAGTTAAAGTATTTAATTTAGCATCGTTACACTTTAAAAACTTAGTAACTTCTAATTAATTATTTTGTATGTTATCTGGAAGGACTTTGTATGGATTGAGTATTCCATCTGGGTCCATTAAGGATTTAATCTTTTTCATCCATTCTATGGCACTTGTTGATTTAGTCATATTTAAGAAATTTCTTTTTTTCAAACCTATTCCATGCTCTGCAGATATACTTCCACCCATTTTTTGTACATGCCCGTAAATGAAAGGTTCGATGAGATCCAATGTTTCCTTCTCAAACTCTGAACTCGTCACGTTCAAATGAAGATTCCCATCCCCAATGTGTCCATAGCCAACCACCCTTCTTCCAGGCAAGCGCTGACGCATTAGTTCGACCGTTTTATAAAACTGTGAAAGTGGAAGGGAAATATCATACTTGTATACATAACCGTCGTACAGTAAGCTCTCAGTAATTCGTTCCCTGAGTTCCCATATTAATTTCATTTGTGTAAGGCTGGTAGCTAGGGTTCCATTAGTTATTCTTGGCAAGGAGTTTAAAAATGTATTAACCTTTTCATTATTATGATCCCCATTAGAACCTGATACCTCAATTAGAACATAAAAACTATCCTCTGTTCCTATGGGACTGGTTAGACGGAGTAACTATATAGAAGGAATATATTTGTTAGATATAATGTAGTTCACTTAATATACATAATGTGTTTGAGGTATACTTGAGTAACAGCATTCATGCTTTCCTTGTCCATAAATTCAAAAGAGGATAGTATTTCACTTAAATTGGACCGAGCTGCTACGAATATATCCAACACATCTTGAAAGTTGTTGCAAGCTAATAAAGCCACATTGATTGCCATAGGTCTTGCAGGACATTGCAAAGCTACTTTAGTTATGATTCCCAGTGTCCCCTCTGAGCCCAAAAATAACTGCTTCAAATCATAGCCTGTATTGTCCTTTTTCATCGTTGTCATGCAATCTAATATCTCTCCTGTTGGTAGTACAACTTCTAGGCCTAGAATGTTCCCTCTTAATGAACCATAGCGTAGGAATCGTAGTCCTCCTGCATTTGTGGATGCATTTCCTCCGATTTGGCAGCTTCCTTTAGAGCCCAAGTCGAGGGGGACCATAAGTCCATTTTCTTTCAAGTGTGAATCCAAGTTTTCTAATATGACTCCTGACTGGACTGTTGCAACCGAGGAGTAAACATCAACGTGCAAAATGGAGTTCATGGACTCTGTGCTTAAAATGATTTCATCAAATACTGGATTACTCCCTCCGACCAACCCTGTATTGCCTCCTTGAGGAACGACCCCTAGCCTTCTTTCGAAACATCGTTTCATAATGAGAGAGACTTCCTCTGTGGTCCTTGGCTTGAGAACACATTCACTCTGTCCTCTCACACTTTTATTCCAGTCAACGTTGTAGGAACTTACATCTTGAGTAAGGACTCTGCTTTTTCCGAGAAGGGATTCAAAATACTCTATATCCTTTCCAGATAGCCTATTTAACTTATTTTTTCTTTTTATTTCGGGGTGACGTACGCTTGTGTATTCCACAAAATTCCTATAAAATCTTCGATACATTCTAACTCAATCTCCTTCCTTTACTTTCAGTTTATTGTAGTTTCACTCAAGGATGGAATGTTCAACAATGCCAACGTTTTGTTTAGGACTAAATTCGTTGACGGACTGTCAACTGTTTCGAGAACAACGCAAAACTCAAGACACTGAGTAATTAAATATTATGTGTCGTTCTACTACCAACTCAACATATTTTCATCCCTCTGTATTTTGTCTGTCATGAGATCTTTATTATTCACATATTATTTATTTTGAATAAAAGTTATATTTTCTTACAGTAGATGACGCTGCTCCATGTGTTTTATGTTTTCACATGTTTTTTGTTAATATTATTATTCTCTTTTTTTAATATTTAATGGTTAATATATAGCACATAACATAGACAATGGTTAAATTAGGGAAGGGCTTCGTGGATTTGAACATTCCCTTTCAAAATGAGAATGAAAAGGAGATTGCTAGGATCCTGGCACGAGGATTTGAACTTGGATATGAGACGCAGACGCTGAATGTGGAGATTCATCAAAAAGAACTGAAAACCAAGTCTCAGCAAAAGAAAGTGGAGGGCATCACGGACTTTCCAGAACCACCAAAGATGGATGGGTTCCCTGGAAAAAATATTTTAACTCGACTCACCATCACTGTTTCGGACAATTCCTTTCTTCCCATCTACAATAATTCCAAGACAGCAAAAAAGTACGATCTCCTCAGCATTGTTCCAGAGTCACTCAATACACTTCAAAATCTCATTAAATCCTCCTTTCGCCCAGATATTCTAACCTTTGATCCAGATAATATCACTTCCATTAAGTGGTCCCGCAAACTGTTGAATGAAATATCTCCTTTTTGCATGATGGAGCTCCTCTATGCCCCATGTATTCGGGATGCCGGACTTCGAAAAAAGTACATTTCCCTCGGTCATCATCTAAAGACTCTCAAAAAATCAAAAAAGCCCATTATTGTATCTAGCGGAGCAATCAGAGCCATAGAGTTACGAGCTCCTCACGATGTGATGAATCTAGGCTTCATTTTTGGTCTGAATGAACCCCAAGGAAGAGAGGCCATTCGAGAAAATGCACATATGGCCATTCGATTTGGTGCTGGAAGGCGAGTGGGACCTTTTCGTGCTGTCGTAAGGAAAAAGAAAGAGCTCAACGAGGAGGAAAGTGCGGCGCTTGCCACGGAAGATGATGAATTGGATACGGAGTCCTCATCAGAGGATGAAACAATGTCTTAGTTTCTAAGGACTTCATTTTGTATTACTAAGTGCATTCTTCGTCAGTTAAAGCCAGTATCCATAAATTGAAGATTTTCCTGCTTTGATAAATATTTAAATAATTTTTCCAATGTCATCTGTATTCATACTTTTTTAAGTGGTTTCGAGAAATATAATTTATGTAGAATAATCACTCTTAGATCACCATCTTCAAATATTGAATCGTCTTTCTAACCAAAAGTATTTATTCTTTTCTATCCAATTGAGTACATACTTAATACAGCTATTTAATTATTTATTCTGCTTCTTTATAGTCTGTATATATCAATAAGGTCTAGACAGAGTTAACAGACACTATATTAGTTGCAATAATTAGAATTTGAATAATGTCGTCTCGATATGAATTCATGCTGGAGCGTCACATATTTATTTGATCCTTGTATTTATGGAAGGATTAGTTCAATTGCATACTCTATGTCTTCTTGAGGGTCACCCGCTTAAGTCACGCAACCCAATTTGGTGAATAACATCATTTTTTATTATAAGGGTTTTGTAATAAAAATACTTAAAAAAGTTATTGAATTTTTCGCTTAAGTTGATGAATCGGTCCTTCAAAATTAGTTACCCAATCCTTTTATGTACAAGAGTATCTAAATAGCAAATGCTATAAATTCCATTGTTAACAAGATTCAATGGTATGCTTCCTCTTTTTTATTCTATAATTTTTGATTAGTAATATTTAATTATTTCAAATAAACCACTATTAAAAAGTCCAAAATTGAATGTGGTAATTAAACGAAGGAAAAGAGGTTTTAATAAGGGAAATTTTTGAATTTAAGGACACTTTCCACGGTCACTGCAACGATGATATTGCAGAGTAGCTTATCATTGAGGATCTCAGGATTACCTCGCTGATTTCGAAGACTTGACTCTATTTCGAAGGGCAGTTCTCCTTGCGAGAGTTGATCATCCTCTTTTTTCTACATATAATATATGTCACTTATGTATTAATTAACTAATACATAGCATTTGCCATTAAGATATTCTTGTACATAGAAGGATTGAAATCGATAACTAATTTCTAAGGACAGATTCATTAACTTAAGCAAAATATTCAACAACTTTTTTAAGTATTTTCTTATTAAAAAAACCCTTAAAAGAAGGTTAAATTGGATTTTTAAGTTGAAAAGAAGGAGTAAGTATCTTTTTATTGGCTTCGAAACAATTTTGGAGGATCTTAAATATGACCTCAAAATAGAAGGATTGTTTGAAACACCCACGTGGTATTGTTATTATATGACAACAACGACAAAATATTATTGATGCATAATTGTACAAACATCAAATTAAATTGCCAACAAGAATTTTTTATTCAAAAGAACTCAATGGTCTATTTTGTAGTCCTTAAATTAGGTACCTAGATGTTTAGCTGATGACGTCACGAAGTAGACAAAGAGCTGAGGATGATATTATTGATGGATCACGTACGTACGTACGTACGCTAGGCTCAACCCTATTGCTGTCACTCTATTACGTCACTTGGGTCTTGGGATATGAAGAGATGTCCAGGTTCTCCTATTTTGAATCCTCCATCGGGGGAGAACAAGGGGGTCCGCATCACAAAGAGTTGGATTTACTCTTTATCCAATACCGAGACTCCCCCTCCCACCAAAAGGAAGAAAACTTCTGCCAAAGGACCTTTGACGAAATCCTTTGACACTATGATCGAGACTCATGACTCGGATTTCAATTTGGCTCGACATCGTCATCAGAGAAAGGTCTTCCGAGTTTTTAAAAAAAAGTATTCCAGCCTTGGGTTTTCCTCTTAACTGATTTGTATGACCTTGTGATCCTCTTCAGGTTTAGAGTCGAGGAAGTAGAAAAGGACTTGGGCCCAGATATCCGTGGATTTACTCGATTAAAACTCTCGTGCAAGTCTTCTACGGATGGGGATGAAGAAGCAGTGATATACCTGAGAAACTCTAGTCTAGACATTCATAAAGGACAGTTATTTACATTAATGGAGCCTTGGCACTCTGTATCTCATAATGATGAGCTTGTCATTCTGAATCCTCATCACTACAGCATCTCTGACCCTTCATCCTGACACATACATATTATGTAGAAATTGACATGAGATAGATTCTATATTATGATAACTATTAATACATATCACTTCATACACAATGAAATCTGACAAATGTTTCAATCCTCTATCTCTAATGATAATTTTATTTATTTCAGATATTTTGTATAATTATTAAAAAAGTATGAACGACTCTTCTCGATCTTCCTCACCAGGAGGAGGACAACAAGGCCAACCAGATGAAGATCTAACAATCCCTCGTGCGGCTATGAACAAAATGATCAAAGAATTACTTCCTAACGTTCGTGTTGCCAATGAAGCTCGTGAACTTATTCTTAACTGTTGCACGGAGTTTATTCATTTATTGAGTTCAGAATCAAACGACATATGTAACCAGCAACAAAAGAAAACAATAAGTGCAGATCACGTACTATCTGCTCTAGAGACACTCGGTTTTGGAGATTTTAAAAAAGAAGCAGAAGAGGTTCTGAATGAATGTAAAGACGTTGCTGCCAAGAGGAGAAAACAAAGCACTCGATTAGAAAATTTGGGCATTCCAGAGGAAGAACTTCTTCGTCAGCAGCAGGAGCTTTTTGCCAAAGCTCGAGCCGCTGCAGCTATTCAAGAACAGCAACAAATTGGAGCTTTCTTGCAGGGAGGAGGCACTGGGCAACAACCACATCCTATGACGGTTCTCTTACCACCAAAGGATAGTGACGACGATGAGGATTACTCTTGATTTTCTTACCTTCCATCAAACACTCCTAATCATTGATGATAGCAACGCCATGTCAACTTTATCAATAAAATATAATTCGTCCGCTCTAGTTGATGAAAGCCTCAATGTTTTTCCCCCTTTGTCTGTTAATTATATTTTACTGACGTTATATATTTCTCTTATGTTATGAAAATCTCTCCTCATTTGTCTCTTAGTTGCAGAAAAGGTCATCGTAATTCCATGTTTTAAACTCACAAAACTAAATGGTATACCGGAGATCCTTTTTAGTTACCTTATTATTCAACAATTCGTATTTCATCCATCCCCTCCCCGAGTATTATTTAAGAAAATTATTAATCAAATGCAGACTAATTTAGTCTGTTTCTGTAAAAAGTTATTGTATTCTATCGTTTCAAAAATAAAACACAATATTCATAAATACACTTATAATACATATATGTATATATATATACAAAAATAAACGATCTTAAATTATAATAATGATCATATAAAAGTTGTATTGAGAATGTCCATACGTTCGATACTTCAATTCTTGGTCCTAAGAGTCGAAGGGAAGTAGTCCCTTAGTTGATATTACACAATTCAAGCGTCGAGATAAATACGTAATATAATATATGAAAGATGAGTTTAGTTTGATAAAGGGTTAAAAATTAGGTACAAGGTGATAAGAAGACCGTTAAATAGGGCCAAAGCGCTCTTAAATGAATTGACAGTGAAGCCTGGTTCCGCTGAGTCATAGTAATTAATAATATTGGTCACCCAAACAAATAATAGCCCAGCAGAGAGAGGCCAAATATAGTCGAGTCCATTTTGAGGTAGATATTCCAGGAGTGCATCATTGTTCCAAGAGCTTAAGGATATATTCATGACGGAATAAGATATATAATAATATGTGTTTGTTCACTTTCGATGAGAGGTTGAGTGATTGTTATCTAAAGCTGTCTCAGGCAAGCGTCTGCTGTCATTACTTATTGATAATAATAATATAATTTATGATAGTGAATATATATTGAAAGCGTTCGTTAACTTATGAGTCATAGTTAATATTATAATAGCCATTTGGACTTATTAAAACTGAGACAAGAATGTTTAGTGATAGTAAATTAATATACTGGAATGCCATCCATGGTGGTGAGTCTGCCTGGATCTACAACAATAAAATCAAAGTGCTGACTTACCACCTATGCCAATATAAAAAAAGTATGGTTCATATGTATCCGGAACACCAATACCAAGTATGAATTATGGAGATGTTTAACGAATGACATATAGTTAATTATAATTCAAGTGAATTGAATCTCACTTTAAATCTCATTAAAATCTTTGTTTCTTGTAATATCCCATTGAATACTGCAGAAAATCCAAATTTAGTCAAGTTCGTGAAGAAATCACTTGAAAACACGTTCCTTCTCGCTATTAAATGATCAAGTCACTGAAGTTGGAAAGTAAGGTAGAGAAGGAAATAAACAAAAATATTATATTTCTGGCTATGAATGAGACCAAAGACTCCAAGGACCGTGCTATGGTTGCAGTTTTGATTTGACACTTGATGGACATTTCTTAGATCGACCTTACCTCATCAATTTGAGTCCTGTTGTCAATACCAATAGTTTGGCGATTGAAGAGGTTGCTATCAAGAGTCTTAATAGCATTTCCGGGTCTAATTTTGATAATAAGTTAATACTATTCATCACCGATGGAGCATCATCTTACTGCATTAAGGCGGCTGAGAAACTTAAATGTAAGTTTCCATTATTGATGAACATCGCACAGGCACTCCACAGAATAGCTGAGATATGTTTTCAACGATTTCCGAACGCTAATTTTCTCACATTAGATATCAAAAAACTTTTTTTTTAAAGTCTGGTACTTCACCACTGCTTCTTTCAAAATTCCCTTACCACCTGTACCCATTACTACACCTTAAGAAACTTTTTTATAACCAATGCCTTACTACTTTAATCGTTTTAACACCGCTAAAATTTATATAAAAGGCATTCATGAAAATAGTTCAACCGTGAGAAACCTCAAGGAGTTTAAAATTTCGGAACAAAGAGTACCGCTTCTTTGTTCTAACAAATTGTGGAACATTTATGCAATGACTTTATAATGGAACCTTTTCGAAGTAAATTAATGGGAATTTTGGAAAGGAACGTTGGTCACGACAATTTGAGAAATATTGCTTCAAAAATAAGTGAAGGAGATAAAGGCTTAGATAATTATAGAAATGAACCTATTGTTAATTGTGTTGCTGAAAGATTTTTTCTCCTTTTAAGAGACGTAATGTCTCCCAAAAGAAATAAACTGACAAGTCCTTATTTATATTAAATATATTCTTACTATGGAATTGAATTTTGAGATAATAAAAATGTCATCATACATTTTTGACATTTACACAGACAAAGAAACACAGTTTGCATTTGATACAAAATTTGTCTCTTTCCCATTTTGTACTAATAGACTCAGTGGTCAACAACAAAAAATTGCTCTGAAATTGTAAAATACAAAAATATGAAATTGTTTCAGAAGAAGCAAAACGGTTTTTCAGAAAATATTATCAAACCCTCATTAGATCAACTCATTGGTACATAGTCAAATTTCTCTTTGAACATCTTTAATCGTCGGACTGATTGGCTTTTGAAACCAATTGCATCATGTTAAAAAAATTTTTGGGTAGTGAGCTCAACAGTGTACTCCACTATGTTCCCTAAGATGAGAGAATATTTACCAAAATAACAATTACTGATACAAGGCAAAGAAAATATTTAGTCTGATCTATAAATAAGTAGACTATCATGGCCGATGCTTAGATAGTTTCAAGAAGGATGTTTTGAACAATAAATACTATTATAATTAAATAATATTTATTGATAAATTTATTTGTCAATACCAGTTTTTTATGAACTTCTTGTGTATTCAAATACACAAGAAGGAAATATTACGGTATTGAAATTGATCTGAAGTGTATTATTAATGAATGAAAAATTTAAATACATAAGCTACTAATACTTGTTTTGAAAAGAAATAACATTTTTGATCACAAGAAATGAAAGATATGTTCGAAAAAGACAATTATTGTATGTATGCGTCTTTCACTTGATATTATATGTATAGTAACTTGAATTCAAATTTTAATCTTATCTTCAGTTCGTCACTTTATCATGCCATTTAACAATAATTAATTATTATCTAAAAACTATAAAAAAACCCTCAAAATAGGCATTCTATTAAGGCTCATGAGAAAGAGTTTCTGAAAACTTTTAACCAAAAAAAAAAAAAAATATTCTTACTCTGCATATTCGAAAGTATGATAAAAGGTGTGAAAATACAACAATATAAAAAATAAATTGGATAGATTTAAAATAGATATATGTTGGTATTTCAACATTTGGCTTATTTATCTGACTATATGCCTAACTAAGTTTTATTTTAACTTAGAAACATTGAAATCTAACAAATTACAGATTGATAATACAATTAATTATCAATTTTATTCTTTGTATGTAATTGAAAAATAACATGTGGACATGTTCATTTGATCACTGATAAATTTTATAAGAAAGTATTTAAATAAGTATAATATTCAAATGAGTGAATAAAAATTAGGCGACAAGGAATTTCAATACTTTTGAGATAATTTTCTAGCAACCTTTATTTCTCAAAGAATAATGCAAGAAACAAAGAATAGTCCAAACAATAACAAATAGTATATATATAAAAAAAAAAATTAATAGATGCTGAACGGTAGCTTCATCATCAAACAGGAAGGATCGTGGATTGACAACTAAAATCCTTTTTAAAAATCCAGTTCCAATGTTATTTTTGTCAATGAAATATTTTTGATACAAGAAATGTTATTTCAATGAATATAGGTTTTAATTTATATACTATCTTGCTAATTTGTAAATTTAAATTACTTGGTATAAAAGATTAAGGAATAGATATAATTTTTAGTCTTCTAAATTGTTCTTTTTCTCTTTTGTTTATTAATTAATGATTCATACTTTTTAGTTTTGACAAGTGTTGATATATTTCTAGATATTTTAAATTAAGTAGCCAATCAAAAACAGAGATTTCTTTTTAAATAGAAAATAATTAATTATTAATTCTTAAAAGAGGTTTCAGTGCATATATTCTATTAAATAAATTAATAGTTTTACAATCAAAATATTCATCTTTCATTATATTGATTACTTTAATGCCTTTTGTATATTCCTCCTTATCCATGGTCCAAGAACCTTAATAATCGCCCCATTCAACTCCTTCAACCAATTTTTTTCAACCTAAACATCTCTAGAGATGTCCGAAAACTTTTCCCCCTGGTAGGTTTTGTTTAAGACTGTAATCAGTCTCAAGTGATTGAAGTCTGTACCATCACCCTCCTTAAGAATCAGGACACTCCTTTCTTTGGTGACTGATTGACCCTTTTTTTCTGTAGCCTTGCCTAGATTATGTAAGTAATGACTAATGAGTTATTTCCTCATTAGAAAGAGTCAATGCCGTCAAAACCATTTTTTTTGTTATTCTTAAAATGATATCGACTCTATAATGTAGCCAGAAATATTCGTGAAGGAAAAAAACTTAGAATGTGTCGTCGCAGTACAACGCTTTGGGAAAGGGCCTCCTGTCCTCCAACTTCCCCCCCCCCCCCCCCCTACAATACATTGAAATCTGTTATAAAAAAGGGATATTGCCTCTCCTCGATTCAATGATAACTAGTCTGTTCTCTGTAATTTTCTTAGTATTAGCAGCCGTATAGTTGTCTCAACTTTTCAATATTTTATACAAACGTTCCAAAGGATCACGTTCACAAACTATGTAAATACTTTATGTTTCGATTCATGTTAAGCAATTTTGGAAACTTGGAAGCAATTAATTGCGTCAGCCATGAAGATTCTCATAAATAGAAATCCATTACTCAGCAAATCCTCAACTTCTCCTTTGAAAAATACATTGTTTTTCTTTGAATTTCGGATAAATTTGTTTTTTGAGGAAACAAAGATGAATTTATTTAAACTAAGAAAGAACAGTTTGAAAGAGTAAAAAAGCCTTGATAAAAATCACGAATGAGACTGAATCTTAGTAGGTAATTATTTAATCTTCAACAAGGTACCACCTGGGTATTTTGAAAGGACATGCTGCATAACGTCAACTATTTTTTGGTAAGGGCTTGGTTCTATCACATCGAGCTTTTTTGTCCACTCGCAACATCGACTCACAAAAGGAAAGGAAAAATTTGGAAAAACAACAACTGGTAGCATCCCTTCTGTATTTTCTTTGTTGCCAACTTGTTAATATTATGCAGAATTTATTATTTAGATATACTATATATTTATAAATTTTACCAATCGCAACCCAATCGTTACTACTTGTAATATGTTCAAAATTCAAAAAAAGGGCGCGCAATCCTTGATTTGATATATTTTTTATACATCAAAATCATAAATAATAATAATACCCTTTTTGAGCTCATAACACGTAGAGTCATCTGCTTTCAATCAAAAGAGTCAAATGCACGTCGAGCTTTTTTGTCCACTCGCAACTTCGACTCTTAAAAGAGAAAGGAAAAATTTGAAAAACCAACTGGTAGCTAGCCTTCTGTATTTTCCTTGTTGCCAACTTTTTAATATTGGGCAGAGTTATTATTTAGATATACTATTCCTTGATGGATTCTACCAATATACAAATCAGTCTTAATACTTACATAATGTTCAATAATTCAAAAAAGGGCGCGCAATCCTTGATTTAATATACTTTTTATATATCAAAATCATTAAGAATAATAATACCCTTTATGAGTTCATAACACGTAGAGTCAGCTGCTTTAAATCAATAGAGTCAAATGATGAAAATCAGCTGAAGGGAGAATACAGTGTGATTTTGTTTATCCCAAAAAGCTCGTCGTGTATCAAATGGAAACAAATGGATTTCCTTTTTGTTCCTCAACGGCCACATAAAAAATAATTTTACTATTAGATATACGAGTAGTTAGCTATATACATTTTGATACTGGAAAAATAAATATTGACCTATTTCATATTGTATGATAATTAATTAAATAATCAGTTTTTTAATACTTTTTTTTTATTAAGAGAACAACAAGAATGAGGAGATCTTCTTATAGGAATCGAGCCTACAAGCTGGTAAGAAGTTTTCTAAACTAACTTGATACTTGCTCTATCTAACTACATTTTAGGAGTAATCCAGGTAACAATCCCTGGTTGTCCAGGGTAACTTGATAAACGTCAAAATAATATTTTATTCGTTTAAAGGTCTTTTTGTTGAATTTAAATTGTATTTATAAAAACAAAATAAAAAATTGCTCACTTCAAATTAGTTTTCAAAATATTTAGTTTCAAATATAAATTTTTTTAAATCAATTCTGTTCCACGAGGTCAACTTAAATTATGATTTTATGGCTTAATAGAATAAAAAAGTAATAAAAAAATCTTGAAGTATTATTTAAAACGATTATTTAAGACTAATTCATTGGTTCAGAAAATATTTAATTTTCAGATACAAAGAAATTGGGATGAAAACAATGATTTGTGAAAAGGTTCCCAACAATTTTTATAAAAAAAGAATAAATTACTATTAAAAAAATATTCTTACTTTTTTCAAATTTAGAAGGAAACCAACATTGGCAGACAAGTTGACCTTACTCGATAGATATAGATCTTTTGAGTGTGAATATGTATGTATAAGTTTTTAAATTCAATTTTGATACTTTATACCATGCATGGGCAACCTACGACCCGTTGAGACCTTTGAAATCTATAATTATCGTATAATTTAAAAAAAAATCCCGAATCTTTCTATTAAAAGTTACCCATCAATATAAAAAAATCATGAATGATAAAATGGGTTGTTTAATATTTAATTTTTTATATGTATGGTGTAAAATAAGTATAACTGTGTATGCATACATATTTTGCAAATATATAATTCGGGATCTTGACCCACAGTCAGTCTTGGAAAACATAATTTGGCCCACAAGTGAACAAAAATTGCCCATCCATCTTTATACTGCCGCATCTTTCCATCTTCATTATTTTTCTTCCAGTGACGTCATACGTTCATTTTATAAACTTAAGCACGACGAGCTTTTTGGGATAAACAAAAACACACTGTATTCTCCCTTCAGCTGATTTTCATCATTTGACTCCTTTGATTTAAAGCAGCTGACCCTACGTATTATGAACTCTAAAAGGGTATTATTATTATTTCTGATGTTGATGCATACAAAATATATTAAATCAAGAATTGTGCGCCCTTTTTTTGAATTTTGAATATGTTAGGAGTAGTAACAATTGGTTTATGATTGGTAAAATTTATAAATATATAGTATATCTAAATAATAAATTCTGCCAAATATTAACAAGTTGGCAACATGGAAAATACAGAAGAGTAGCTACCAGTTGTTTTTCCAAATTTTTCCTTTCCCTTTTGTGAGTCGAAATTGCGAGTGGCCAAAAAAGCTCGACGTGAAGCGGGCGGTATTTATTCACTTTATTCTCTCTAATAAGTAGGATAGGAACGTAAATCATATGCAAAATGCCGCGTGCAAGACTTTGTGAAGTTGGCTCTTCGAACAGTAATTTTTGTTTTCCAAAGCTGTTATCATTTTTCCTTTATTACTGAGGGGAGAACATCTACCTGATAAAATTTCATTTATTTGTTTTTGATGTTTCTAGTTTTTTAGAACATATGTAATCGATTCAATGACTTATTATAGTTGTCGATTTCAATGTAATTAATTCCCTGACAATTATTACTTTTTTTCTTTTAAATTATATTTGAAAAATTTAAAATTGTAATTATATCGTACATTTTCATCGTATTATCAATTTAATCTATTTTTTTGTGTTTATTTATGAAAACTTATATTGGAATCACATTGGTTTTCCGAATCAATGTTCAGTTTTTCTTGTATATATTTTTGAGATAATCATTATGAAATTTCATCCTATTTTATTTTTTTATGGAAAAATTTAAGTGATTGCAAAATGTGTTACTTTTGACTGTTTTTATAATAGTTTCAAGTGATAATTAAATTGTTGAATAAAAAAAAAAATAGCCAATAGATGGTTAAATAAAATCATTTAATTTAATTGTATGTGTTTCTTAAATATGTAATATGAAATATAGGATTCACTTATGTGTAAAAGTGTAGTAATTTTGAGATACAATGCCGACAAAGACATATTGGGGTTTATACTATATTAGTATTGATTAGATGATAATTAATTTTGGAGTCAAGTCCGAGTTCATTCTAAAATTACTCAGGTCTCATGCTATGGCATTAGTTGCTACAAATTTAGTGTTCTATCCTTTACAAATTTTTAATGCCACTCAAAAATAATAATAATCTATTCCTAAGTAAAACATCAAAATAATAAGTAACATTCCGCCCCTTCAAATGTAATCGGCTGAAATTCTGCCTTACTTCAAGGGTACCATATTTATTTATGACATCATCTCGGGCGTGCGTGTTAGCTGGACCCTTTATATACATCACTGGTAATAAGTTTTAACGGATCTATGGGTGTAAATATAATTTTCTACTTTTATAATCTATGGTAGTGTCTCTTTTAACTTTTTCGATGTTATAACAGATTGGTTTCTTCAGGACCCCTCTTGATTCTGTCGTAGGCATGATTTTGTTATAAAATGGTGCAACCATAATCATGATGAAAATATCCTTCAATTGTTTCAAAGAAGAGAAGAAGAACAAGATAATAATTGTTATTGTATCCATTCTTTAGAGCAGCGTTTCTCAACCTTTTTTCCCTTTCGGAACCCTCAAAATATATCCCATGTCTCACGGAACCCTTGCGCAAAAAATGATTGAGCAAAGTTGGGAATCCCAAATGTAAACGATTAATTAGTTCTCTTAAGAGCCTAGCTTAGCAATAGGTCACTATAAAAAAAGTCAAAATTCTGGTGACAAAATTTTACCACACTATAGAAAAAGACTGAAAAGTGTAATAGCTTATATAATCTCATTTTTCTCGCGGAACCCTTAAAGACCGTCCGCGGAACCCTAGGGTTCCGCGGAACCCCGGTTGAGAAACGCTGCTTTAGAGAGATGGAAGGAGTTATCATTTCCTACATATATATTCAAGGTATAATCTTATTGTATTCCATAACAATAAGATATCCCTTCCAAATTCCAAGGAATCAAATTTGAAAGCTCCCTAGAATACCATATACATCTCCAAATTACAAATAGATAACAAAATCATGCTAACAACACAATCAAGAAGGGTCCTGAAGAAGAAAAAATCATTAAAACATGGAGATGTTTAAAAGGGACGAGTCCATTGCTTATAAAAGTAGAAAACGATCCTTATACCGAGAGATCCATTTAAATGTATCAATAAGAATAACATTTTCTTACAACAACAACAATAAAGAGAAGGATTGTTCAAAAGACGGCTCCTCGAATATTTCTTAAAAAAGTTACATGTTGGGAAGCTTGTTAACAAATTATAGGTACTTTACATGCATATATATATATATATATATATATATATATATATATATATATCAATTCTTTGTTCAAAAAGATACTTCCTTCATCTTAGAACAAGTGTTGGTAATCAAGATTTTTAATTGAATAGCGAATCAAATTGCAGATTTCAACTTCTCTTGTATACAAGTGTCTACATACATACATAATTTAGGTACAGCTATGTCTAAAATGAAGTAGTCAATTTTATTTTCTTCAACTTCTTTAATTTTGTTTTTATATGTATGTATGTATACTATTGGATTTTGACTATCACTCTTGCTTCAGCTTTCTTTTTGTCGTGAGAATGAAAATAATTCGATTTTTCTCCAAGCTTCCTCTCAAACTCCTCACTTCTTTATAGATAGGGTGGATATATTATGTACATATCTAAAATGAAACACTAAATGATCTCTGGTTTCTTTTTCTCTTTTACAAGAAAAAAAAACATATTGCATTCAGCATCAGACAATCTGAGATCTAACCCCTAACTTGGTTTCCAATGGTTTCTAACTCCTCAATTTTATGTCCATCGTTTTCATAAATAATCTTACATTTGTTTATTATAGGTATCCGGACCATGAGCACAAATTATACAATTATAAACTTACACTTAATATATGTAGAAATCATGGAGAGGAATGCAGAGGGTTCAACATATGTTAATCATGCAACTATGATTCTCACATCATGAAGTTTAGTTTTTGGATACACGAAGCAACCAAGTTGCCCTTTTCCTCTCAAGATAAATTATTAAATTTATTTGTCAGATAAATGCCTATTATTGACAATTAAAAACAACTGCTGTAGATGTTAATTTCCAAGGTAACATGGACAAATTCATGGAAATGTGTTCTGAAGGTTGATCTGAATATGTACGAGTAGGAAGGTTCCCATATCCATGATATATTGTAACACCCTCTAACTCTAAAAGGTTTTCAATGGCCATTTTATCTAACATGATATTGCAAATGATCCTTCCTAAGCCATAACGCATTTTAAAAAGTCCTTATTGAATAGACAATTCCAATCAATGGATAAATACAAATTTCTTTTTTCTGCAATTGGGGATTGTTATGTAAAGTTAAGGGTTTAAATTATCGGCTTTTATGGTATAGAAAGGCAGAGTTGAAGCAAATTTTAGTACTACTTCTGAAGAATAAGTACCTCTACTAGTGGTTGAATGATTGAGCAATAGATTTGTTATACTGACATGAAAGGTAGATGTTGAATTATATTTCCATTTAATTTTTGGAAAATTTCTTCAACTCCTTCTTTGACATACCTTTGATCTCATGAATCCTCAATAGCTTCCTAAAATAAGAGAATAAACAAAATGTATTATATAAATATGAATTAACCTTTTCATAATATATTAGTAATTCTTAGCAAGTTCTATTTGCAAGATTTTTTTTTCTAAATGCCTAACTTTTTCAAGGGGTTTTCTTTTGAATGTCTTAACATCAACAAAAAATGTTTTTTTCTTTCTAAAACCTTCCTTTAGCAACCTTTTTTGCACATTCCTCAGATCGTATAATTGATTCTATTAAAATTACAATGTCTCACATTTAAAGATTTTTGGTTTGGATTATTAATGTTAATTTCGAAAATTCGTAGAAAAAATGTATAAAATATCTCCAAGATTTTTTGAAAGAATCATTTTTCAAACAATGGTTTGAGAATCACTGCATTATCCTTCAATATAATAAAAATAAGACGGCATTCGTAAAGTAACATTTTATTATGGAGGGATTGTGTCAAAGTTTGAGACAAATACTCACGACGAGTTTTTTGGGATAAACAAAAATATTATGTATTCTCCCTTCAGCTGATTTTCTTCATTTGACTCTTCTTCATATTTACAGCAGCTGACTCTACGTGGTATGATCTCAAAAAGGGTATAATTATTATTTATGATTCTGATGCATAAAAAATATATTAAATCAAGGATTGCGCGCCATTTTTTGAATTTTGAACATATTACAAGTAGTAACGATTGGGTTGCGATTGGTAAAATTTATAAATATATAGTATATCTAAATAATAAATTATGCCAAATATCAACAAGTTGGCAACAAGGAAACTACAGAAGGGTAGCTACCAGTTGTTTTTCCAAATTTTTCCTTTCCCTTTTGTCAGTCGAGGTTGTGAGTTGACAAAAAGCTCGACGTGACTACCTCAGCCAGTGGATCAAAACATATTTATCTACAGGTATATACTATATTAAAATCCACCCCAATTGCCAGGGTGTCTGTAAATTCGAGTTTTGTACCAATTTATATTAAACTTTATATTACGTTATTCTATTTCAAGGCGAAATAAGTAGCCTCTGTTGCCATAACGGTATTACAAAACTGAATACTGTTATAATACCACAAGGTCATATATATAGAATAAATGAAAAATGATCTATTAAATTATAAAGTTCTTTATTTTTATAGAGATACAAGATCTCCATGCTTCACCTGCTTTCCGGCACAATCTTCGATCATGAAATAATGCTATAGTGATTGGGACACTATAGAATTGATATTGTAGGATATAATTGAAATCATATTCTTCAACATTTAATAAAATTAATCAAATTATAACTATTTTTTAAAATATTTTATTAAATTAGTTGTTTGTTATATTTTTCTTGTTAGTCGCGACGAGCTTTTTGGGATAAAAAAAAAAATACTATTTATTCTCTCTTCTGCTGTTTTTGATTATTTGACACTTTTGATTTAAAGCAACTGACTCTACTTGTTATGAATTCAAAAAGGGTTTTATATGATTATGATGCATAAAAAATATACTAAATCAAGGATTTTGATCCCTTTCTTTGAATTTTGAACATCAATTGGTTTGTATATTGATAGAATTCGTCAATGAATAGTATATTTCAATAATAACTCTTCCCAAAATTAAAAAGTTGGCAACAAGAAAAATACAGAAGAGGAGCAATCAGTTGTTTTTCAGATTTTTTTTCCTTTTGAGAGTCGAGGTTGCGGTTGTACAAAAAGTTTAAGCAAAACTATATAAGAAATAAACTGAAGCGTGAAGATTCAAATAAGCACTTTTTTGAAGCTCTCATCTCCGTCCCTACTTTAAATGACAGCCGTGATACCTTTGTAGGTCTAATCTTTTCTTTAACTCATCCAAACCTTTACAAGAATTTTGGATAACCACTAGTAAGATAATTCAGAATCAGGTGAAGTCCTTAATTTATTTCGTAGAGCCTCCTTAAAATCTTTATGCTAAAATAGACAATCATGAATTGTAAGGTACCTTCTTGAATAGGAAGAAAAAAAATTCGAGTTCAATAATGTTATGATAAGAAAAGAATTCTAAATTCTAAAAAGCACTTTTAACAGAGGAAGAAAACAACAACACTAGTGGAAGTAAGACATTGAAAAAAACCGGAAGCATCATAGATGCTTCCGGTTTTTTTCAATGGAACTGAGTGACCTTGAATTAAAAAAATGAATAATTTTCTCTAAAATTACTAAAAAATGTGGTTTGCTTTATGATTCCTATTGATATGTAATTGTTTTCATTATTTTTTTTGAGCCAAAAACTTGTCAAATTAAATTCAGGATTAGAAAAACTCAGGTACCAAATACAATAATTTTGGAGATTAATAGTGACCTTCATAATATCATCCAAATTGATGTTAATAATAATTAATTCAAAAGAAACTTTAAGAAAATATGAATTCATTATATTTCTGCTTAACAATTATATGTAAGTTATTGAAATTATTGTACCCTCGTAAAATAATTTAAAAATATCTAGTAGAGTAAAATAATTCAGCAAGTATATGAATTAATCGCATTTGGAATCAATACAATTTCCATAGCCAATATAACTTTTATCTGAACCCACTTTTGTTGCACACCATCTATTCCCACCGTTATCAACGTCAGTACATTTAGTATATTCCACATTATTGTATTTGAAAGGGAAAATGCATTCCTTTTCTGTTAACGTTTGACACACTATTGTAAAAAAATAAAAAAATATTAATACATCATTAATGATAAATTTCAATACTCACCATCTGCTGATGGAAGTGATTCACCTATAATTGATTAAAAACAACAATTTTATCATCTTTCTAGATAACTTTTTAGAATACTTACGAGGACAATCAGAATCTCCACAATTACCAAATCCACGAGCTACTCCATTTGAGTATAATTGTGTAGCACACCATGGAGTACCACCATTATCTGCTCCAGTACATTTGTTATAAGTAATTCCTTTGTAACTGAAGGGGAATATGCACTCAGGCCCAGCAGTCGTTTTACAAGCTAAATTAAAAGTATTGATTATTATTATTTATTTTTCATATTTCTATTCAAGTCTGTTTGTTGAAAACAAAAATCAACATAATTGTTTTCTAAAAATTATATTGTAACTTATAACATTACCTCTGCATTTGGACTCAATACAATTTCCATAGCCAATATAATTTTTATCTGAATCCACTTTTGTTGCACACCATTTAGTACCACCGTTATCAACGTCCGTACATTTAGTATATTCAACATTATTGTATTTGAAAGGGAAAATGCATTCCTTTTCTGTTAACGTTTGACACACTATGGTAAAAAAATAAAAAAATATTAATACATCATTAATGATAAATTTCAATACTCACCATCTGCTGATGGAAGTGATTCACCTATAATTGATTAAAAACAACAATTTTATCATCTTTCTAGATTTCTTTTTAGAATACTTACGAGGACAATCAGAATCTCCACAATTACCAAATGTACTAGCTACTCCATTTGAGTATAATTGTGTAGCACACCATGGAGTACCACCATTATCTGCTCCAGTACATTTGTTATAAGCAATTCCTTTGTAATTGAAGGGGAATATGCACTCAGGCCCAGCAGTCGTTTTACAAGCTAAAATTTACTGTTTGAACAATCATTACAGATTTATGATTAAGTATTACCCCTTGAAGTGGTTGTCGTCGTTGTTGTAGTGGTGGTTGTCGTTGTGGTAGTTGTCGTTGTTGTAGTGGTGGTTGTCGTTGTGGTAGTTGTCGTTGTTGTAGTAGTGGTTGTCGTCGTCGTCGTTGTAGTAGTGGTTGTTGTCGTCGTTGTTGTAGTGGTGGTTGTCGTCGTCGTAGTAGTGGTGGTAGTTGTCGTTGTAGTGGTGGTTGTCGTCGTCGTAGTAGTGGTGGTAGTTGTCGTTGTAGTGGTGGTTGTCGTCGTTGTAGTGGTTGTGGTTGTTGTCGTTGTTGTAGTGGTGGTTGTCGTCGTTGTAGTAGTAGTTGTCGTTGTAGTGGTGGTTGTCGTCGTCGTTGTTGTAGTTGTGGTTGTCGTAGTAGTGGTTGTCGTCGTTGTTGTCGTAGTAGTAGTAGTTGTCGTCGTCGTTGTAGTGGTGGTTGTCGTTGTCGTCGTTGTAGTAGTAGTTGTCGTCGTCGTCGTTGTAGTGGTGGTTGTCGTCGTCGTCGTTGTAGTGGTGGTAGTAGGGTTAGTAGTTGTCGTCGTAGTTGTTGTTGTAGTCGTCGTTGTAGACTCTTTTTCGGGAGGTGGAGCTGTTTCCTTGGGACCAGATCCAGGAGGTGGATTAACTTTCTCTAAAATTGAAATATTTTATTCAATTTTAATAGGCCCATAAATAGATTAAAAGTTTAAGAATATGTGTATGCAAGACATGGACAAAATGTGGAAATAGTGTTGAGTTTAAGAGAGAAAAAAAAAAAAGAATTGCTAGCAATAGCTTGATAATCAATTTGAATTCTCTCTTTTGTTGAGGCAAGTTGTTTCTAGAATGTTAAAAAGTTGAATTCCCGATTATTTTTTAATTTTAAATAATAATCAGCCCAGAATAAAAATCCAGAGGTGGTACCATATAGTAACAATAAAATACCCATTCCTCAATTGGTATGATTTATCCTGTTCCACGGAGGTAGTAGGTATATTATGGGCCCCCATTTTACGCATCAATGAGGTCATTTAAATGAACGGAACTTGCTGCAGTAGGATCTCAAGGAACCGATAAAATCTGCCTTATCCATACCTACATATGTGTCCACTCTATGTAAACGAATAGCCGTATTAAGCGTATTTACATAGGATGTCCAAATTAGAGACTTACATACATTCCCACTACAAACTTTGAAGATCAATAAGTACTCTGTTAAATAAATACGTACGTGCTGAACAGGTTTCGCTCAGAAAAATTGTTGCCACAACAAGAAGTATCCAAAGCAGCTTCATCTTCAGTCAGAGGTATTTAATAACTGAACTCCTTGGAGAATAAGGTTCAAAAGTCACTTTTGTATCATTCATATTTGAAACACTTGTCTTATATGGCAAGAAAAATCTGCAATAATTATTACTGTCTATCAGTCGAATCTTTTCCAAAGGTCTAATCATTTAATCAAGTCAACAAAGAAACAAATGTTCATTTATTTTCTATCAATTGGACAGCCAATCAAAACTTATGTACATATTTTTTTTATTATACTAGAAAATGATTCGTTCACAGGACTCAGCATTCATAAGAGGAGTGAGTCCAGGGAAACTTTGCACTTCTTCTAAAAACTATATGAGTATGTCACTCATAATATGGGTACTTTTCTTTTTGAAAGGATAAACCAATAGCGGGACCTGTCGCTAACCAATATTTTGTTATTTTAAATGTATGAGACACCTAATTATATTCAAATATTTAAATATGTATGTACATATGTTGTTAACCTTATAGTCCTAAATGATCAAAACAACATTAATAATAAACTAACACTCCCGACTACCTACTTATTGGTATGTATTATACAAGTATGGATGAGCCATAAAAGTGAGATGACTCCCCTTCGAAAAAGTAAAAGTCAATGCAACTTGACTTAGACTCGGGAACAAAGAAATATCAAACTTTTTTAACATGTATCAATTGCATTATATGTACGTCATGGAAATGAAATCATGAAAGGACGTCATTTTCTGGTTAATTATACTTTAAATAAAAACTTTAATTTCCAACTCTTTTCATTTCGTTGTATATTATCTCATTATTTCCACAGAGACCTAGAAGAAAACAAGTCTTGGATTCATTTTGCTCCATTCATACACACCCAGAAGGATTAAGAAACCCACTGAAATCCTTCTGCATGCTACAACTTAAGTAGCTCTACCGTAAATCTTAGATTTTAAACGAATTTTTGCTCGAAATTTAATGAAAGTTTACACCTTTAAATGGACGATTTCTTCTTAATTAAAGAGTCTTATCGGGCGCTTGACATCTCGTTTGAAAGTTGTGGGTCTCAACTCTTTAATGCCTTCCTTATTAACCCATTTCATGTAATATTTAAGGAGTTATTTATGTACAAACGTTTTGGGCCGACGTTTGGACCTACTCAGGCACCCAACTCCCCTAATTCCTCTCAGGTCAAAACAAAGACTGGAAATGGAAGATCCATTAAATACATTAGCGAATCATTATTTTTTAATCACAAAATGGAGTATCCTTCTAGGCTAAAATTGAACGGGCCAAAAAAGCTATAAAATAGGGTCCGATTTCTCAATAGCCTTATAACTCTCGAAAAAAAAATTACAGATTTGCATGCAAAACTGAGTAACATTTATTTTACTTATACCCCTTAGAATTTTTGACTGTTGGCCAGTGTTATTATTCAAAGAATTAAAAATTCGGATAAAATCCCAAGTGTGTCCACACATCTGCCATCAATAAAATAAAACTGAATCCACAATTTGAAAATTCTCAGGAGAAGAATACAATAATTTTTTTCCCCTTGAATTTAGGTTAATGCTATGATAAGGAGGTAAAGTATAGTGTTTTGTTATTGTTTTTGGGATCTCAAATGTTAATTTTAATGGGGGGGAGGAGGGAAATCAACTGATTAATCCGTTTTCTAACCTGCAAATAATCGATATTAGTCCCTAAACACACTTATCGATCGAGCCCTAATTCATTTTTATTTGTAGTCAACAGTCATAAGTATATTCTAAGGAGACATCAAGTATTCGATATGCATACAATTGTATCTTTTAGTCGTAAAAAAAATCTTGATTATTAGTTACTGTGTTAATATAATTGTAGTGTAGTAGTTTTCAAGTCCTTCTTCTTGTAATCAACTTGCACTTGTTGTCAATAATACTATCCAGTGTTCAGATATCATTATTCAATTCACTAATTTCACGTGGCCTCTTCCATATAAAAATACACAACTCTAAATGTTGTTTAAGAAATTTAAAAAAAAAATTGTCTTTGAAAGATTATTCAAAATGAG
Source organism: Lepeophtheirus nordmannii (assembly GCA_963680855.1). NCBI lineage: Eukaryota > Metazoa > Arthropoda > Copepoda > Siphonostomatoida > Caligidae > Lepeophtheirus > Lepeophtheirus nordmannii. The sequence goes on along the minus strand of OY804519.1, from coordinate 26,759,685 downwards.
TCATTGTAGGTTGAAGTTTCTCCTCTACGCATATCTGTATGTACTTTGTAATTATAAACACTATTATAAAGTCTTATGAGTGAAGCATGGGTATCTTAAGCATTGTCTTAACCAATGTACCTTCAATATCCACTTGTCTTTTGAAAACATGATGAAGAAATATTTTATTTTATCATAGACGTCACTCTGGTTGAAATAATACTTTTTTCCACTTCAACGTCATTATTCTAAACTCACGTTCCAACACGTCATATGTGAAACATTTGTGTAGCCGAGTTTTAAGTAAAGTAATAAATTAACACAAATCACAAGTAAATGTCTCCAAATTTCAAAAATATTATAAAATCAGAGCTTAACCCTTTGTTACTTCCATTAAAATTCTAGCCCTAATGTCGTGTCAAGCCACCCTGACAAAAACATGGAAATTTTATCATCACTTTATTTGCCCATAGTTCATAATTGTAACATATTGAAGTGAACAAATTAAATACTTTTTTACCATTATATCTTAAAACCTTTTACGATAAACGATTGCTTTTGAAGAACCCATCCTCAAAAATAAAAGATACATTTTAGATCGTTATAATAATTTTGTCGGATAGCACAGGAGTACCAACCAAAAAAGTAGAGAATAACCAAATTCAAATATCTAACACCATATATACCTTTGTAAAAATAATACCATTAAAATAGTGATAGTCATTTATTTTTTTTAAAAAAACCCTAACTTTTGAAAAAAAATTTCTAACAGAGTTGAAAAGTTGGAACATAAGAAAAGTAATATTAGATCCCTTCATATATTAGTATTTATTTTGTCCTTCTCTTGATGACGTCAGATAATTTTTTTAAGTGTATGTTTTGGATCAGGGGTCGGCAACCTTTATGCAAAGTTTTATTAGAAATGTTGTCATGACGATCTTTATAGAATAAGTAATAACTCTATGTATTTTCCTTTCAGCTGTTTTTCATCAGTTGACTTTTCTGATTTAAAGCCGCTAATTCGTCGTATTATGAACTTAAAAAGAGTATGATTTTGATAAACAATAAAAATAAAATATAAAAAATATATATCAATTTGTGAATAATAAACAAGATTAACGATTGATTTGTACATTTATAGAATTCATCACTGAATAGATTATCTAAATAATAACTCTTTGCAATATTAAAAAGTTGGCCAGGAGTAAAATACAGAAGGGTAGCTACCAGATGTTTTTCCTAATTAAATTTCCCTTTTGAGGTTGCAACTATACAAAAAAACTCGTGGTGTGTGAGAAAAAACTTGAACGCTTCCTTGTGATAAAAACGTCTTGGCTCAAAACAAATCGATTGTATAACATAAGGAGTAGATAAATATAATCACTTTAGCATTCAAATATAATAAACAATTATTACATAACACAGGTCAACAAGTTTGAACTTTCAAAAATCCTAAGGCGTATAATTATAATAAAAGTTACTCAGTTTTGCCCACTTATTTCAAATTTGTATTTTTTTCTTCGAGAGTCCATGATTTTTGAGAAATGGGACCCTACTTTTTTTAGCTTTTTTGACCCATTTTCCAACTTCAACTTCAATTTAAGGTTAGAATGATACTCATTTTGTACATTAAAAAATGTTGATTTGCTAGTGTTTTTAATACAGATTTTATTTCCAGTCTTTGTTTTGACCTAAAATGACTACTAGGGGCGTAGGGTGCGGGAGTAGGCCCAAAAGTTGGCCAAATCCTTTGTGTTTAAATAATTCCTTAAATATTACATAAAATTGATAATAAGGAATGCATTAAACCCGCAGTTTTCCAGATGCCAAACGCCCGATAAAAGTCCTTAACTTTGAAAAAATCGTCCATCAATGTGTGTAAATTTTCATCCAATTTTGAGCAAAAATTCGCTAGACATCTTAGACTCCCGGTAGAGCTACTTAAGTAATAGCTCGTAGAAGGATTTCAGCTGCTTTATTAATCCTTCTGCACGTCATATCTGACGTAATATGAGTTACTGTCAAATCAGAGTTGTAAGTCGCACCAATGATATCTTTCAAGGTTTTAGCCACGTCCTTTTGGTTAAAGTTTGATCCTGTTAGATGATAAGCAACGACCTGCTTCCAAAGCAAAGACAAGACAATATGAAGCTAATTCATCACTGGACGGCTGAAGAGTGTCATAACTAGGAATGTAAAAAATATAAAATTTTTTGTGGAGTTGGCACTTCGAACAGAACATCTACCTGGTAGTAAAGATCTCGCATGATTTGTGTAACACGTGTAATATTCTTTTGAAAAAAAATCAACTATTTCAATAAAAAGCCTATTGGAATGAATTGTCGAATATCGATGTGAACATGTTTGGATTTACTTCAGGGATTTTAATTCTCCGTACATCAATGTGTTCGACATTGTTTTTATGTACTACTCCAAATCCTTTGTTTCCGACTATGAGTTGGCAATCGCTCTGAGGACGAAACTTCCGTCCATCAGAGTTGTCATTGGCTCTAAAGACTTCTTCAAATCTATCGTCTTACGAAGAGTTGGCAAATGCTGTAATGGCCAACTTAAGCCATAATAAGTATTAGTATGTTAGAAATACAAGCTATAATTTCATGATAAATATTAATTATAGTAACTGTAGGATTTAAGATGTTTGGGATGTTTCCCTGGATTCCTCCACTATTGAGATCATTTCACATTATGGTCATTGTACATCTCCAATTTTGTTGGAATCTGAGTTCCATCTGACGATCATCGAATCCCTCGTCCCCTTCATGGTATTGAGAACCCTCAAGGCGTCACAGTTTACGATAAGAATAATTATGTATTTAAAGAACTTACTATCGTGGATTATGGATTTTGTTGACATTTTCTTCAGTTATATGTATCCCTTTGTTCCTCACAATCACATACAGACATTTACTTTTGAGTGAATCAAGTGTAATAACATGACATGATAGTGTAAATATCCTTTCGCTAATTTATTTCTTAATCTAGGACAACATTTCTTTACTTTCAAATGCCGTAGTATGGAGGATCGGATTTTTCAGTATAGAACATGAAATTGACTATAACGATGTTGAGTTGGACATATCCGAATTGTCTTCAATTACGTTCCTTGAATAAATCTCTATATTTATTTCGTGATTACGACTTTAAACATGTTGTAAAATGTTTAGTTTTCTCAAGGCTTCTGTCCAATTCATTTAGATGTCATTTCACTAACCTAGGATCTTCGTTATAACTTTAATATTTTTCATCTCCATTATCAACGATCAAGAATTTTATGCTGACTCGATTAGATAATTTATTTACTCTTACTTTATGGATGAATTTATTAAATTGTTAATTGTTTATTAATTTTGTAATTGCCACTAAACGTTTTCAATATATATATATACATATGATTTTTCCTTCATTAATTAAATTATTACGTACATGGCTCGACGTCCGTCACAACATTTACATTTGAGGGTTAATCTTACTTTGAGTTGAAACTATTTTGTTCTAATTTGAGTTTCTCTCTATATATACTATATTTATGTATAATTTAGGCATATATTTAAAATCTTAATCAGATTCTATTTTATTGTTCCAAACTAGTATTGAATAAAAAAATATATGTTGATTTAATGCACTTATGCATACTGTGGTAATATTAGAGTCAAATTTAGCTACTTTGCCGGAGAAAGAGGACTCAAGGAGTTAATTGGATCGCACTTCTTGCATATACAGGGTGACCCAAAAAAGATACGTACTCATATTTTATTCGATAAAAAATCTATTTTTTAACTAATCTCTTTTCTCTAGCAGGACGTGAAAGGTGAACCTATGGATGATCATTTGCAGCCATAGTTGCCCTCAAAATGTCTTGGACAAATCAGCAGAAGATATTCTCGCTGGAGACCTATTTTGCGACAAAATCATACCAGAGTGTACAGATTCAGTTTCGAAAGCGTTTCCACTGTCGCAACTTTCCATCAAAATCAACGATTGTTAGTTGGATTAAGAAGTTAGGAGAGCATGGGACTGTAGTGGAACTATGTTCTAAAGCCACAGAGGGAAGAAGAGCGGAATGGGCCCCACACTCACCAGATCTTAACCCCCCAGATTTTTATCTGTGGGGATTCCTCAAAGACAATGTATACCAGGGAAATCCACAAACAATTGAAGAACTTAAAACTGCCATCACAGCAAAAATAAGAGCCATCCCGAAAGTAGAGTATATAAAAGTGATTTAAAACTTTGCCAGACGAGTACAGGTTTGCTTGCAACGAAATGGTGGACATTTGGAACACATCTTGGGAAAGCCGTAAATTGACTAAAAATTGACAGAAATAGCCGAAACTCTTGTAAATAGTCTTCCATAAACTGAATGATGTGTGGTTGTAATTTGAAATAAATAGCTTTTTAATCAAAGCCACAATTGAAATTTTCATGAGTACGTATCTTTTTGGGTCTCCCTGTACTACCCATTTTTAAGGTTTCCAGCCGAAAAGAATACAAGCATTAAGGGTAATAAAGCAAATAAAATGTAAACAAAACGGGCACAAGTCCTCGTATAGTTATTAGTTAAAAATATATAATTTACTGACATTAATTTCAGTTAATTTTCTGCTTCTCATCTATGGTATACATAATGTTATTATTTATTATTGATGTCTTCATTTGTATATATAATGGAGAATAGCAGCTTGTAGCTCAGTAAAACTTCATGACAGCTCAAGCTGCTTCCCTCTCAACATTCATTAAATTATCAGAGTTACCAAGTTGATTTTTCATTTTCTTTTATTTTACACACCCCATTTGCATAATTTTTAGATTCCTAGTGATAACTAGGGACGCCACTTTTTTTTATTCAACAATTTAATTATCATTTAAAACTATTTTAATAACTTCAGTCAAATTGTGATAATTGTGAAGGAATTAATTACATTGAAATCGATACAGTGATTACCATTACAAGTCAAACATCAAAAATAAATAAATAAAAAACTATTACATAAAAATGGAATAATCAAGTTCATGAAGATCAATACACACGAGAGGAGCTAAACTTTAATTATGACATTAGAGAAAAGTACATCCCTCATCATGCAAAAGCCCCTCTCAGAATCACAATTGACGATTAGAGCATTTTAGTAAAGGCAAAAATTATTCAATTCAATGCTTACCACGGCAACAATATTCTTCAACTTGATGTATCAAACATTTTTTATACTATCCACTTTTAAATGTTTCAAGTGGAATATCTTTTCGAACATTGTCACACTAATAAGTATAGGCACTCTTTCTTCTAAGGCTTGTATTGATTGCAATATCTGATGAATCAACAGTACTTCAATGAATGATTTAGCTATTTCTTCACCTTTGAAACAGTAGAACTACATGATATAAAAACTGTTTTTATCACTTATAAAATGCTAAGAGAATGAATAAGGCAAAAAGTCCAAGGAAATGCCCATCTAGAGGACCAGTCATAGATTGATCTTTGATCATAAATCTATACTTTTCGTCAATTTCCTATTTTATTTCGAAAATTCTGACTGAACTTAAGAGCTCCAATGATTGGGTTACGGGGAAACAAGAAAAGACGGGTTTTTTCATAAATTGGATAACATTTTAATGTCCTCCGACTGAAAGTGGGATATTACATGATTAGGTCAGACGTGAAATCAGATGTACCTGAATCATCACTAATACCATGTTCATTGAAAGGGTCCGTATTTCTCTTGTGACATCAGCGATTTGAAAGTCTAATGATAAGAAATTTCTTCATTATAGAAGTCGAGAAATGGCATGGCCGGAATGTCATCACACCATATAGTATCCTTGAAAATTTTTCAAATGTTGCTACCTCCATTGTCGGCGACTCAAGTTCCTGAATCAAATCAACAGGCATTTTTTAACTTAATTTAAAAGTGGTACTTGTTTTTGAATTGAATATGAAAAGAAGAAGAAAGAAGAAGAAGTTTGAAAAGACAAATGTTGCCAACAATCGTCCTTTGTGTGCTTTGCAGCTGGGCTCTTTTTATGCATCTCTAGTCATAACCTCTTACAACTTGATTGGTAACATCATATTCTAAAGCAGATTTAATGGATATTTTATCAATAAGAATATCACAATATTTGTTACTTTCATCCATGTTTGAATTTTCAAATGGAGTAGACTCATTACAACATTAAGAGCTTCAGGTTGAAAAACAACACGCTGAAGGTATTTTTGCAATGTCTGGTTGTTTGAAAGAGAACATATTTGGTTGATTAACATTTGATAACCACTTGTCTCGCATGTAATCGCAGCTATAGCGCTTTTTTAATTGTTTTATCAGACCAAACACTCACATTCGTAGTCTTATAAATTAATATTAAATAAATTAATAATCTGGTATGAATTTGATATGGGCACTGTTGTATTCACATCTGGAAGTAAAAAAATGAAATAATCAATTTCTTGGTTTCTTTTCTGTGAGCTTGTATACCTTTACCACACCCCACATAGAAAAGGAGAAAGGTTGGTATTCTTGTTTTTTTTTTTGGTAATTATGTTCATTCTTTATTAATTATTAGGAATGTATGCATTATATATATATGTATAAATATTTTAGTTAGAACTACATATATCTTTTTCCATAAATTTACTTTTCCGAGAGATATTAACATTTCGAAAAAATCTAACCAAAATTGAAGGAAAGGTTGCGTGGTATTATCGCAACTTTTATAATAGATAAGATAATATATGTACATACATTATTACGAGCATTTTGGGATAAACAAAAACACATTGTATTTTGCCTTTAGCTGATTTTCATCATTTGACACGACGAGCTTTTTGGGATAAACAAAAACACATTGTATTCTCCCTTCAGCTGATTTTCATCATTTGACTCTTTTGATTTAAAGCAGCTGATCCTTCGTATTATGAACTCAAAAAGGGTATTATTATTATTTCTGATTTTGGTGCGTAAAAAATATATTAAATCAAGGATTGCGCGCCCTTATTTTGAATTTTGAATATATTACAAGTAGTAACGATTGGTTTGAAATTGGTAAAATTTATAAATATACAGTATATCTTAATAATAAATTCTGCCAAATATTAAGAAGTTGGCAACAAGGAAAATACAGAAGGGTAGTTACCATATGTTTTTCCAAATTTTTCCTTTCCCTTTTGTCAATTGAGGTTGCGAGCGGACAAAAAAGCTCGACGTGTGACTCTTTTTCATATTTACAGTAGCTGACTCTACGTATTATGAGGTCAAAAAGGGTATTATTATTATTTATGATTCTGATGCATAAAGAATATATTAAATCAAGGATTGCTCGCCCTTTTTTTGAATTTTGAATATATTACAAGTAGTAACGATTGGGTTGCGATTGGTAAAATTGATTTGTATATCTAAATAATAAATTCTACATAATATTAACAAGTTGGCAGCAAGGAAAATACAGAAGGGTAGCTACCAGTTGTTTTTTCAAATTTTTTTCCTTCTTTTTTGTCAGTCGAGGTTGCGAGTGAAAAAAAAAGCTCGACGTGACATATAATATGAATTATTATATCAAAAGGAAAAGGAAAACAGCTTGAAGATTTATGAATGATGAAAGAATATTGTGCAGGGTGACAACTGACCCTTTAAAATGTACGCATTTATACATTGAGTGAACATATTTGTGATTTTTTATATCTCAATAGATCCAGAGTTGATTTGGCCGTTTCTAGATTTTCCAGTGTCCAGCGTAATATTATGCTCTTTTTGTACCGAATATATCGATAGAGGCTCATTCTTTTATGGTTTAACAAAAAAGGACGTTTATGAGAAAAGTGCTTTAGAAAACATTAGACCCAAATCGGACTCGAGCTTATATTTATAAAGCCCGCAATAAAAGAGTCATTTTTTTCTCATTTTTATACATTTGAAAGCGATTTTCTCAAGCTCAAATACAAAAAACATTTTAAAAACCAAAGATATTTCTCAACAATTTTTATTATTATTCATTTATTCATGTTGAAAAAAAATCAAAATGTAGATGACAAAAGTAAATAATTTAATTTACAGGGAATTTTATTATTCTTCGACGTAGAATCTAATATAAAATAATCATTAAAATAAGTCGGATTAGGATAAAATATTTAAATTTTTTTTGCATAGTGGAATCTAATCTACCTAATGAAGTATCTTTGTTATTAGGAGTATTCGATTAATTTCAAGTAATTTACTTAGTTTCTATACAAATCTGTTAAGAAAGTAATCATTTTATAATATTAAAAGTAAAACATTTACATTCGTAGGCAGAGTAGGGAATTTGAACTCGAGTTGCTATAATCTGTGTCTAGTTGGATTTGTCTATAAAAATTTGCAATTTAACTTGAATTTGAGTTTACATCCTCAATAGCTTCCTAAAATAAGAGAATAAACAAATATGTATTATATAATTATGAATTTATCTCTTCCCAGAACTAGTAATTCTTAGCTACTTCTATTTGCATTGTTTTTTTTCTCTAAATGCCTAACTTTTTCAAGGAGTTTTCTTTTGAATGTCTTTACATCAACAAAAATGGTTTTTTTCCCTATACTATCCTTTAGCAATCTTTTTTGCACATATTTTAGATTGTTTAATTGATTCTATTAAAAATACAATGCCTCACATTTAAAGATTTTTGGTTTGGATTATTGATAATAAATTAGGAAAGTCGTTGAAAAAATGTATAAAATATCTCCAAAATTTTTTGAAAGGATCATTTTTCAGACAATTCAGATTTAAGAAATTGGACCCTACTTTTTGAGCTAATTTACTCATTTTCTGCATTAAAAAATGTTAATTCGCTATTATATTTAATACAAATTCTATTTTCAGTTTTGTTTTGACCTAAAGGGACTCCTAGGGGCATAGACATCGGGAGTAGGGGTCCCTCCCATAAAAAAAGTAAAGTCCAATTTCTCAAAAACTTTAGGACTCTCAAAAAAAAAAAAAAATTACAGATTTGAAATTAGCGTGCAAAACTGAATAAATTTTATTATACTTATACCCCTTAGGATTTTTGACTGTTGAACAGTGTAATTTATCATAATTCAAGTCAAGTCTGTTTGTTGAATCAAAATGGATATGATTGTTTTTTAAAAATTATGGTGTAACTTATATCATTACGTTTGCATTTGGACTCAATATAATTTCTATATTAACATTATTATCAATGTTACCACCATTATCAGCTCCAGTACATTAGTTATAAGTAACTCCTTTGTATTTGAAGGGGAATATGCACTTAGGCCCAGCAATCGTTTTACAAGCTAAAATTTACTGTTTATGATTAAGTATTACCCTTTGAAGTGGTGGTCGTTGTAGTAGTAGATATTGTTGTCGTTGTGGTTGTCTTCGTCGTTGTTGTTGTAGTTGTATTGGTCGTAGTCGTAGTTGTCGTCGTTGTAGTGGTGGTTGTTGTAGTTGTCCGGGTGGTCGTTGTCATTGTAGTAGTTGTCGTAGTTGTATTGGTCGTTGTCGTGGTTGTAGTGGTGGCTGCCGTAGTCGTAGTTGTTGCCGTTGTAGTGGTGGTTATAATTGCCGTAGTCGTAGTGGTGGTTGTCGTCGTTATTGTTGTTGTAGTGGTGGTTGTCATAGTGGCGGTTGTTGTAGTTGTAGTGGTGGTTGTCGTAGTGGTTGCCGTTGTCGTTGTAGTGGTTGTCGTAGTCGTTGTAATTGTCGTTTTAGTTTTAGTTACCGTCGTTGTTATGGTGGTTGTCGTAGTAGTATGATTCATGCTGTTCCACTGAGGTAGTAGGTATGTATACCTATATTATTATTTATCAAATGGGCCCCTATTACAAATTTCAAAACCTGTCAATGGGTCGCAGGCTCTTACATCCCAAACTAATTTTGAAATTATTTCTTCGTCATAGCCACACATAGCATCAATGAGGTCATTTAAATGAACGGAACTTGCTGCAGTAGGATCTCAAGGAACCGATAAAATCCGCCTTATCCATACCTACATATGTGTCCACTCTATGTCAACGAATAGCCGTATTAAGCGTATTTACATAGGATGTCCAAATTAGAGACTTACATACATTCCCACTACAAACTTTGAAGATCAATAAGTACTCTGTTAAATAAATACGTACGTGCTGAACAGGTTTCGCTCAGAAAAATTGTTGTCACAACAAGAATTATCCAAAGCAGCTTCATCTTCAGTCAGAGGTATTTAATAACTGAACTCCTTGGAGAATAAGGTTCAAAAGTCACTTTTGTATCCTTCATATTTGAAACACTTGTCTTATATGGCAAGAAAAATATAAACATTTTTGTAAATAGATTTGCTAAAATAATCTTAATGTGTGCCACCTGTACTTAAATATCTTTATTGATGATCCTTAACTATCAAATAATTAGACTAAGTTAGGAAATGATGAATAAATGAAAAATATTGAAATCTCCCTGCAGATAGATATTATGCGTTCTTATGAAATATCCACATTTTTTGTCCTTTTTTAAATACAGATACCAGAATTTATACATAGGTTCTATGTTTATGTAGCTACCTATAAATCCAAGTTTCTGTAAAAGTACTCGACGTTGGAAGGTGCAATAATTATTATTGGTAATAGGAACCTAGAATATGATCTGATGAATGCTATAGTGTAAAGCTCCAAAAAGGGGATGGAAGCCCCCACGGCCGTCAACAATCCGTCTGAAACGGATAATCCTATCGAAGATCCTGGAAGCGAAGAAGGAAAGGTTTCTTATCAGGGAGTTGAAAATTCTTCCGATAGTCAGGGAAATGCAACAGAAGGAAGAACAGAAGATAATTCATCTTCTATTGCCTACTCTGCAGTATTTAAAGGAAATAACAACAAAGTGTATAATTTCTCATGTACGCCTACCTCACAGGCCTACAAGCGTGATGGGAGAGATATAGGCAAAAGCTCTGAGATGGGCATTTCTAAAAATGTACCTTCATTCTTACCATCAATGGTAAGAGTAATGGAGTTTGCAAATGCAGTTAAGCAATGTTCTCTTTGCTTCAGCTTCGGCCACGGAAAGACGAAATGCACACAAAAGGCTAAGGGCTATAAGTCCTATGTAGTATGGATTTTAAACATGCTTAAGTCAAACAAGGATTGTTTACTTACTCAAGACCTTACCAGAAATACAGAAATGGTTTGCAATCCTGTGCAAACAAACCAAAGTAACATAAAAGAAAAGGACGAAGTAAAAGATAAAAGTCAAAGTGACCTACATGAAGCTATTGAATCATGTGAAAATAGCAATGAATTGCCATCAAATACAATAAGGAAGATGATTTCCTCTCGGCCTGAAGTTGCTGAGTCAAGAGGAAATAATAAAAACAACAACTTGAAACCTAATACAACCCAAGAGGTAATTCTCTCTTACTCTGAAACGCCTATAGTTGAAGAAGAAGAAAAATGCAACATAATTACAAAAGGAAAAGAGAAAAAATCAATGTTGTGATGCAGGATAAAACCGATCTTGCTTGTGCCACTAAAGGCAAGTCCGAGAGTCACGAAAATTCAAGTTCAAAATCTACTATAGGTAAAAAGAAAAAGAAAAAACATGGTATATTAGACGAAAATGTTGATATTATATTAAGTAAGGAATAATATATTATGCAACTAATAAATATTAAAAACAAATACATATATCTACTGAATATAACCCTCTAAATAATGACACAAACATCATGTCAACCAACTCCTCTAATGGAGTAGTAAGATGCACACAAATAAATATGGGCAAAAGAATAACATGTACTGCTGAGTTAAATCAAAGACTAAAGGGAAAGGATAGTTGTCTGTTAATGATTACTGAGCCGCCTCTAATCAAGGGTGGTTCAAATGTAACTCACTTTGCAGGACTATCTGTCTTTGCTAATCATGACCCTAAACCGTGAGCGGCCATTCTACCTTCACCAGACCTGGTGGTCACTCAGATACCTAAGTTTTGCTCAAGGGATCTTGTAGTTTGTGCTGTGAAAACTGACAACAACAAAAATCTAATTGTCGCAAGTTATTACGATGACATTGCAAATGTAGATGTCTGTGGAATAATAAGACCTATTGTTGACTACTGTGATAAAAACCATAAACCATTGTTGTTATGTGGAGACTTCAACGCCAGGAGTGCTCTATGGTAAGATACGTTAACAGACTCTCGTGGTGAGATACTGGAAGAATTTATGGCTACCTACAACCTGGACCTTCAAAATGTAGGTTGTGCGTCAACTTTTGTGGGTGGCATGGGAGAATCAATAATTGACTTGACAATTACAAATCGCTGGAGTCATCATCTTGTTTCAGTATGGAAAACAGATCTGCAATATTCTGGTTCTGACCATAGGTTTTGCACCTTTGAATTCAATGCAACCAGAATTCTGTCCAGTCACATAAATATAAAAAATGATAATTGGGATACTTTTGATCAAGAACTGAGGACTTCTGGACTGATCAACAAATATAATCTTTTAGATATAAATGGCATTGATTTAGAAGCAAATAGTATTACAAATAAAGCATTAGAAGTCTGCAGTGTAAGGTCTGGCATTCTTAGTAAAGCAAATTCTTGGTGGAACGACAAACTCAGAGAGCAAAGACGTAAAGTCAAATACCTTCAACGAAAAAAGCAAATGCCTCAATATAAAGTCAAAAAACAACTCTACAAATCCAGGATAATCAAGGCCAAACAGGAGGCCTTTAGGGAATGGGTTGGCACGCTAGAGGGTCCTAAAGACATTTCTAGACTAATGAAGATCCGCGCTACTCATACAAATGTCCATGTCGGCATTTTGGGAGATTTGGAGTGTGAAAAAGAGAGTTTAAGACTCCTTCTCAAGACACACTTCCCTGGTTCAACTGGTTGTGACGCTGATTACTGCCCTGAATATGTGCTTGCACAGGAGCAAGTGCCTCATGTTGTACACTTCAATGCTGAACTGATGAGAAGTGCTATAAATAGTCTGAAGTCATATAAATAACCTGGTATGGATCAAATTCCAGCTTTGGCTTATAAGAATTTACCCGACTGCATAATAGAGTGTCTGACGGATCTTTTTAATGCAGTTTATAGCATTGGCTACACTCCATTCATACCCGAACAAGGGAAAAAAGACTATCAAAACCCTTCCAACCAATTACACTAATAAATGTGGCTTTGAAAATTCTTGAACGTATGATTCTATGGAAAATTCATGCAAATTGTGATTTGGTTTTGCCCAACCAATACGCATTCACAAAAGGAAAATCAACTGATACGGAAATCAACAAATTAGTGGACTGTTGTGAAAGTAGTTTTCATAGAAAAGAAGAGGCCTTAGTGGTCTTTCTTGACATTGAGGGTGCTTTTGACAGGGTTCACTTCCACCACATATTTGATACCATGCACAAGCATGGTATTGATGAAACAACTACTCGCTGGTATAAAAATCTCCTTAAAAACCGTACTGTCTTTGCAAAACTTGGTGGCGAGTGTGCATCAACAGTCCCCACACGAGGATGTCCACAAGGAGGAATTCTCTCTACGCTAGCCTGGAACCTTGCCTTCCAAGAAGCTGTGGATTAAGTAGACAGATATGTCCATAAAATTGCATATGCAGATGACCTAGCACTATGCATTAGAGGTGCAGATCGCCAAACCCTGATGCTTTTAATGCAGGAAACTCTAAATAAACTTTCACATTGGGCTGAAATGAGAGACACTATCTTCAGTGGAAATAAATTTAAGTTCATGCTGTTTACAAAAAAAAGAAAAGGCCCCAATATTACTCTCCAAATCAATGAAACTGAGATAGAAAAAGTTAAAACATTCAAGTATCTCGGATTAATATTTGATGATGGATTCAAAATGGAATGACCCCCTGAAATATGTAGTAGCTAAGGCAAAGAGAAGTCTCTTTACTCTGAAGGCATTCATTGGTCAAGACTGGGGACTTAGTCCACTCAAGGCCAAATGGATTTATGATACTTATGCCCGCTATGTCGTAAGTTAAGGAGCAATTGCTTTCTCGGCCAAGCTTCATTCAAGCGAATCCATGAAGAATGAGCTTCGTAAAGTGCAAAGGCTAGGTTTTATTAGTATCACAGGAGCCATGCGTTCGACACCGACGGCGACAATGAAAGTACTATGCGGCCTTACTCCATTACATTTATATGTTATCGAACGTGTCTGCCTAACAAGACTATATACTAAACATGACAACCCACTCAAATGGTTCAATCACTCACGAAGGGAACATCTACATTATCTTGACAACTACCTAGCAAAGAATAAAATTCCTACTCCGAGGCGTAGTACACCAGTCTGGTCATATAGACAAACATACAACGTGGCAAAGGTATGGAACATGAATGAATACGACTTTATTGGATATACGGATGGATCAAGAATTAATAATGTTACAGGCGCTGGATGGGCATTAACCTGCAATGACAGTGTATTAAAGAGTGCTCCTTAAGACTTGACGATACAAACACAGTGTATCAAGCTGAAGTAGAAGCCATCAGAAATCTGGCAGTTAATTTGCCTGAAAGGAAAGCAACTGGGAAAAGACTTCTTATACTATCCGATAGTCTGTCTGCAATAGAAAGCTTAAAAATACGACCTGGTAACATGCTAAGAGAAGAAATTACCCAATGCAAGAGTGCCCTTGAAAACTCCATATGTGACATTACTATTGGATGGATTAAGGGACACAATAATATCACAGGTAATGAGTTTGCTGATTACCTGGCTAAGGAGGGCTCAGTGAGAGGTGATCCTGTCACTGTCCCATCATCAGTTTGCCAGGCTAAGGCAGCTCTAAGGAAAATATCGATGACTGCGTGGCAAGCTCTTTGGCATAAATTGAACAGTTGTCGTCAATCTAAGCTGTTCATTCATGATCCTTATATCGGAAGAATAGTCTACAAATACAAAAGACACCAAATTTTGAAGATTGTAGCGATGGTTAGTGACCATATAAATCTAAAACAACATCAACACAAAATGGGAAAAACGAGGAACACGACTTGTCGCCTTTGTGACGAAGATGAAGAGACTCCCTACCATCTTATTCACGACTGTTGCCGCATAATGCAGGATATGGGTGAATTTGCTGAGGAAGCTCATAAAAGAAAGATTTCAATGGAAGAGCAACTTCTCATGTATTCTGGACAAATTCATTTATTTTTTATATCATTTCTAATGATGAATTTTATGTCTTCCATGAATCAGTTATATTGAAGAGATTTAGTATTTTAATTTATCAACATATCAAACAACATAACATATCATACATCATTCTTTTAAGATTTAAAATATAATTTCAAAGAGATCGTAGATGTTTGGTACTAGATTTATGCTTGAACTTCTTTTCAGGCTCATTACGATACAACATCCAACAATAATCTCCCATCATGCTTGAATTCCAAAACCCTTTATATCTTGCTTCCATTTTTTTGATATCTTGATGAAAACATTCTCCCTGCTCGTCACTAACAGCTCCTAAATTGAGCATTTGGAGCCAAGACACAAAAAATATTCATTTTTCTAGAAATATCACAGAAGCAGCAATACAGGTTTCAGATACACAATTTATTCATTTTTCCCCCACTAAACAAACGACAGTTATAGCTTGCAGGAAATAGATCGTCTTTTAGTAGCACTTATATTGGTAATCAGACAATTAGTTTGGATGAAAACTGTACACTTCATTCAAATGGAATGTTCCCTGCAGGTTATGAAGGTATAAGTTCGACATTTGAAAGTGTAACCAAAGATCCAAAAATAGACATTGAATTCATAAGACGTCGAAACTTCGATCCCGTCTTCTTCAAATTAAGGCGACTGATCCAGCATTCCTCAAAGCAGTTCCCTTCATATCCATGATGATGAAAATGAAGGGTACTGAGACATGACTCATCAAGGAACACAATTCCTTTCGTTGGATATCCATGACCCTTCAATCCCACTCTTTCCTCGGAGTTGCCTTGTAATTAAATAAGAGATCCATGCTTTTGAATTTGGTTATCTTCAGCTGATTTCATAGTCTTCTTCTGTGCGCTACTACTACAGTCTATAACACTTGTTTTTTATTAGCTCTACCGTGAGTATTAGATTTCTAGCGAATTTTTGCTCGAAATTGAATGAAAATTTACAAACTTAGATGGACGATTTCTTCTTAATTAAGGACTCTTATCGAGCGCTTGATATCTCGTTTGAAAGCTGTGGGTCTAACCTCTTTAATACATTCTTTATTAATCAATTTTATGTAATATTCAAGAAGTTAATTAAGTACAAAGGATTTCACCGACTTTTAGGCCTATCCTGACACCCTACCCCCCTAGGAGTCCTTTTAGGTCAAAACAAAGACTAGAAATGAAATCTCCATAAAAAACACTAGCCAATCATCATTTTTTAATGCTCAAAATTTGAATTCTTGTTGATTTAAATTGAAGCTAAAGTTGGAAAATGGGCCAAAAAAGCTTAAAAAGTAGGGACCGATTTCTCAAAAACCGTCGAACTCTTGAAAAAAAAGAATTACAGATTTGAAATCAGTGTGGAAAACTAAATAACTTTTATTATACTTATACCCCATAGGATTTTTGAAAGTTCAAACTTGTTGACCTGTGTAATTTATATATATGTTTGTACATAGATATATCTGATGATTGACAACTATCCAATTAATGCAGACATTGTGATACCATGTATGTTGTGCTTTTTTTTTTTTTTTTTTTTTGATTTGTGGACAATTGAAAAAGTTCCGAAATATAGCATAACTTTCGCGTGTAGATTAATGAATATCACATAGTTTGGAGAGAGTCTATAGTTCTTCCGTTGTCAAGAGTATCGATATACTTATGATTTCATTTAAAAAAATTAGTAAATCATATTTAAAGGAGAGTTTTTCTTTTTAATTACCCATTGTATGTAGGTTATGAGTCAATTTTGAACCGTGACACCATAAATGTTAAATGAACCCTTTTTCAAAATAAAATAATGAGGAAAAAACGAGTCGTTATTCATTCTTAAACAAAACTCTTAAAATAGATTATTTTTAGAGCCTTAGTGTTGCTATTTTTCCGAATCTTACATGAAATATTATTGTTACAATTGAAATTAGCATTACATAGATATTTATTTAATAAATAAGTTTATTTTATAGGGGATTCCTGTACTTTTGAGCATTTGCAAACATATGAACATAAATAAAAACTAATTACTGAAATAATCTTTTGGTAAAACCTTTTTTTTATTCAACCTTTTATTTAACACAAAAGTAAATTGCTTCAGTTAACCTTACAATAAACTAAGATATAATGCCTAATTGAGATGCTGACATTAACATTTGGTAAATATTTACATATACATACATACATCCATGTATTTATCATTAATCGAAATCAACCCACGGAATAAAAATGCATGAAAAACAAAACGAAACAAAAAGATGTAAATGACTTTCATCAGAGCATTTTAAAGTATTACTAGAAGGAGGGGGAGGAGGGGTTAAAATATACATTTATTACGATAAATATATACTTAGGTACCATACATAATTATTGTAATAAATGATGACTTTTGAAAGTCGAAATTATATTTGAATTGATTCAAAAACACATTCTGAACACATTAGAGAAAAGAACTATTGACTCTTAATACATAGGGCATGTATTTGAACAAGATAAGGCTGATATTTCCTCCACAAATTCATTTTCATTGAATTTGACATCTGCAATCATTTCTCTAGCTGTTGTCATTTTAATTATTTTGAATTGATTCAGACAGCCATATAATCCACTTCTAAATTTTGAGTCAATATCTTCAGGTAAATAATTTTTAGAGCCACCTATATAAACGTAAAGACAAATTTTAATAAATTTACATGGATTGTGTAATTATTATTATTATTATTATTATTTATGATTCAAATCAGGGGTGGAAATTGCATTTCATATAATTTCATTTCATGTATGCACGTAGTTGGGAGGGGCATAATTTTATATAAAAAAAAACACCACCAAATAGTTGCAGCTAATTCTAAAGGGTTTCTACCAATGACTAAAGAAAATCGTTTGAATTTTGTTGATTAGAAAACCTAAGTCAGTAGAAATTAACTTTTTCGAAAATATTTTAGGTTCCATATCTAATCCTGGACATGCTTGATACTATATAAAAGTTAGGAAATCCTTTCTTTTAGGGGCTTCGTTTAGAGTTGAATTGTTTTTTTCATTTGTTTAAGAGTTCAAACTCATATCAACTCTATTTTTATATATTAAGTTGTCTATTTAATGTAGATTTCTGATTATTTTTCCTACACAAATGGTGACTCTTTAAATTCTTGAAAAAGTGAAAAATGTATCAAAAATATAAATTGTAAATGCTTCTAAAGACAATGTGATGCAAAATAACTAATTAAATAAAGATAAGTACTACTACATAGATTTAGATATGGAAACTAAAAAGTTATTTCTTGACATGTGTCGTTAAGAACAAATTAATACATACTAATCAATAGGAATAACAAAATTTTACCTATAAAAAAAGGTAATCTCTTCAAATTCAATGAGGATGGCCTTAAGGTCTTTGTGATGTTTTCAACTTCTCCATTTTTATCTATCTGCATTTCCAATGATCCTTCCAACTTTGATATTTTAATGGATCGGTAAACTCCATCAGTAATTGGTCTCTCACTTAAAAGTTCATATCGTTTTGAAGATGATCCGAATTGTATAATAAAAGAAAGATAATTTCTCACGACTAATCAAGAAGGGGAATAATAAATAATAATAATGCTTGTTTTTGTTAATTAAAAATCCTAATTACCTCCAAGGGCTATATAATACTTATCATTTCCTTGCCAAAATATTAACCCATTAGAAGATCTTGTTGTGGTTGAGAGACTAATAATCAGCTTGTCTGCTTTTGATACCCTTCCGAAGATCTTATTTGGATATTTTAGACGTACCCAGGAATTCCCTTGAAAGCTGGCTACTGGCTCAGTGCATGGCTTCTGGTATGGAACAGGAGTAGTTGTTGTCGACGTCGTCGTTGTTGTAGTGGTTGTCGTGGTAGTAGTGGTTGTGGTAGAGATTGTCGTTGTAGTAGTGGTTGTCGTTGTCGTTGTAGTAGTGGTTGTAGTTGTCGTCGTAGTGGTTGCCGTTGTCGTAGTAGTTGTTATTGGGTATGGCTTTTTAGTAGATTTCGAAACTGGTGGCCGTGGTATTTCCGTTGTAGTTTTCTTTTGTGGAGGAGAAATGTTTTCTGAAGGATTGGAGTCTTGTCTGCATGTATCAATAGCATTTTGAGGCATGGTAGCCACAAATTTGGCAGAAGGAATTCTCTTCATAATGAGACCTTTCTTATTTTTATGAAGGATTTCAATATTACTGATACATCCCTCAAAAGGTTTTGAGAAGGGAGAGTTGGAGTCACCTGATTAGAAAAATATGGAACGGAGTGCACATTCATGCTTAAGATAAATAATAAAAATCAGCTTACCAATGTAGATCTTTGAATCTGAACTCGACATACCCTCCTCCATCTTGTAATAGTCACTCTCTATACGCACTTGATCATCGATTTGTAAAACAAAAGAGTTCTTCATGAAGGTAATGACTAGCTTATGCAATTTTCTGTCGTTCAAGAGAGATTCATAATAATACTTGGAAGAGTAGAGCTCCCCAAAATTATGTTCCACTTTTTGGGCTATTTTTATGTATATTAGAAAATAGATTTGAGATATGTTTGTATAAGGACATGGGTTTGCAAAATGAACTTACAGGATAGAATGAAAAATACATTTTTTTTCTCAATTTGGCTAAGAATGCTCATTTCCTTTTCTTCTCCCGCTGCTCTGATCATCATGGATAATGAGACCGAATGCAATCCCTTATCAGCCTTTAATAGTCGCTTCCATGGCAATGCCTCACTCCTAAGAATCAATGAATCTCCTTCATTGAAGTTAAACCCATTTCCTTTTCCATGTTGAACATTTGGATTTTCTGATGAAGGAATGTGACATTTGTCTGATATTTCCACACTCTTGTGTCTCTTGACCATAGTTATATCATCAAAAAAGAGTCTTTCCCCATAGCTCATTTCCTTGGTTTTGTGTACAACTTTGAAATAGTGTAGACATCCTCTGAATCCAGACTTGAATATTCCATTGCTCCATTCTCTAACTTTTTTATATGCTCTTGGACTCACAAGGCCTCCTACAAATACAATGATATACATTTGTGACATTTTGACCTCTATCCTTACCCAAGTAAAGTCGTGCCTCTAATTTTTCGGACTCGATCCCCCTTTTATTTCTGAAGGATTTAGTGATTTTGTCTACCTTCATGACCACATCTTGCCCTTTAACACCCACAATAATCCGATGCTGCGCGCCGTCATTCAAACTCGGAAAATTATTCATTTCTGGATATTTATATTCACTGTAGATTTTGCCATTTCGTAAAAGGACGAGTCTACCCTGAGTTACTATAAAAAAAGAATATAAGGGAAGAGTAATACTTTCAATATACTCCATCTTCGAAACTCCAAAACTTACAACCCAATGCAAAATTTGTATCTCCATTGACTCCCTCCCAAAAGAAGAGGCCCTCGTCCTTAAAGGTCGAAATAATTAGGGAAACTTCGACTAGTTCATGCAATTTGGTGATACTCCCTGTTTTCCTCTTGAACTCGATAAATCCATTTCCAGTAAAGCTTGCTTCTCCTTTAAATGGTTTTTGTGTATTGTTGTTCCCATGGTAGTCAGTCTCTTCAGAAAGCTCCATTTCCTCTGGAACTGAATTTAACAACATTTAAAAAAAATATCTCATGTTAACCTTTTTAGACATTTTTATCTTAAATTATTATTAATTGATGCTGATTAGATACACATATGTATGAAGAAAACATGAATCCTTAATTTTGTATATCCATTATATAAACAAGAGTATCAAAATAACCTCAAAACTTACAATGTAAGATATCCAATTCATTACTTCATTTTTATAAGTATGCTCACATTGTGTGTATGTTTGTACATAATATCGTGTTATTTGAATATTTTCCTACAGAAGATCCCATAAAACTCTTAATTACCTCTCTCGCATATAAAACTCTTTTGAAGGTTACAGTCTGAAGGAATCCATTTTGTGGATCCATTTCCAGCTGTTGAGAGACAGCGCTCTTGCAATTCTTGACTCTTCAATTCATTTCCAGTGTACCAATTCACAAAGGGGATCATTCGTTTTCCATTGGATGCCCAGACCCAGATTCGGTGATCTGATAGGTCATTTCCTCCTATCCACATTGACTTATCTGTTGAGGAAATCAGTTATACTCATTAGTAAAGTGGAAATAGATGCATGTAGATTCTAGTCGTTACATATCTAAAGCTAGAAACGAATGTTTTCATTGACAGAGATCATTTTTTATAATGAGAAATATCAAGCTCTGTTTTCTACATACTTCATTTTAATTATTTTACCTTTGATCTAACGGTTAAATCTACTATAAATTTAAAGGATACGACATATAGCAATATTCTCCATTTTACCAAAATGAGTTGTAGTCAGCCAATTCCTCCCAATTGTAGTGGGACTATGCAAGTGTAAGACATGGGTACCGAAATAAGGGGGCCAAGGGGCCATTGGGGCCAAATTTTTCAAAAACAATATCAATGAAAAGTTGTGTGATTATCGTGATATTAATAAGTGACGTCTTTTTTCTATTGATTCCGGTGCACCTCTGCAAGAATGGAGAAATCGATCGCTGAGAAAATGTTGATACTGTTTGATACCATTGTGATGTAGGATTAATTATTCTTATCTAGTCCAGGATAGGGCCCGTAAGCCATTTGGTCTCCACCCCCAATTTTTGAATAACAATGAAAAGTCGTACGCAGAATTTTTATCCAGAATAAATAGACTTATTTTGTGAATTGTCAGGGACACCACGCAGGTTAAAAACCGCCGCTGCCACTTCACAAAACTATCTTTGAATATTCAAAACGAATCAAAGGCCAGTGTATTTGACATTGTAGATATAGAAAAAAATGATGTGGCTAATAGTAGGCTGAACTAACGTCTCAGTTTTACCATGACTACCCCATTTTAAAACACAGAAATACATAAAGGTTTTTTCTTTGTTAGTTCCGTAGGGAAGATCAGGGATAGTTGTAACACTTTTTCTAATTTTTAGTAATATAGTTAATCAAAAACCATTTACACTGGAATAACCAATAAGTTATATTATAAACTTCTATCTGCCATCTACGAAAACATTTTATTTAAGTAGTTTTATGAATGATTTACAAGTATAAAAATTGTTTTTTATCAAGTTTTCCACTTTTACAACCGTCCCAGTGTACAAGGACGGTTGTGACACATGTCAGGTACGGTTATAACATGTCCAAAATATGTATAATTAATTAATTATATACTCATATTGGAAATCATTACATATATTTCATGTTATTGTTAATATTAATTTTTCTTATTTTTAAGTAAGACCGTGGGAAATAAATGCATTAATAGTAATACATAGGAAAATATGATGCAATATTCAAATTGCTGCATATTCCCGAGTAAATATGAGTTTCATGTTCTCTCTCTAGAAATCCCTACCCGGCCGTAGCCTTAATCAACCTATGGACCTGGGATTCATTTATGAGTATTTCGATGGGGTAGATATGCTTTGTGAAGTGGCAACAGCAGTTTTAACCTGTCTGGTGTCTCAACTATTGTATAAAACAAATCGTTTTGATTTGATTAGTAAATGACGGAAATTTTTCCCCAATGGCAATTTTCAACACACGCAATTTCCTCTGGAGAAATTTTCCTAAAACTCTAAAAAGTAGTTTATTATTGTGCCATCATTATGAGACATTATTCTTGTAAAAGTGACCCCATGTACGGAAAATCGGGCTTCATTAAAAATATTCAATTTTCTAATAATTTTTTTTTTTAATGACGGTCCCCTCCCCCTTTTATGCTAAAAATTGCTTCCTATGACTCTATTATATAATTGGCTCTGAGACCTCCGTGTAAATTATTATTTGTGAATGAAAAAAACAAATTTTGTTAATTGCTTCCATTGCTACTTGTTATGAAATATGTCAGATGCACCAACTGAATTTTTACAATTTTATATATAGTTTATGAGGCTATTATGTTAAGTAGTATACCATTAATTTCTATATTATAAGAGGAACAAAAAGTAAACCAAGCACTAGGTTTCATATATAGGTACTTATATATCTATATATACATATATAGTATCTCAGAAGGTTCAGCCGTAGTTATCAATGTTAATAATAATCATCTATAAAATAATTAACATCAAGATTTGTAAACGTAAAATTTTCAATGAATAATTATACTTTTCAATAAAGATTAGAAGTAATAGAGGGACTGCAACTGGCTCTAATTTGTTAATAATGCAGTTTTCGAGATTGACTTTGATTTTTAGAGCAATTTTTAAAGGTCTTTGTATCACTTTGTGAAAGTTTTGATCTTGTATTGGTCTCGTTGACAAGACCAAAGCAAATAGATTAAAAATTAGCCGACAAGACTAACATGACAACAACACTGGAAAATGGGTGGTATAGTTAGGTATTTATAAAATGTATTGACTTGAATCGTTAGAATTTTTTATGTACATACTATATAACAAAACATATTTAAAAGTAATATTTATCTTATCTTCTTTGGACAACATTTCTTTGAGAGGACTATACATAGATTTATACTATGTAATCAGTCAAATTAGAGGTGAAAGATAAGTAGTTACACGAGAAATGATTTCATTTCTTAGGTACAATTATATATATTATATACTGTGAGTATATTTTTATTAGCTCAGAAATACTTTTTGATGATATTAATTATGACTCAAGGTTGTTTGAAACACTCATGTGATATTGTTATTACATGGCAACAACGATAAAATACCATTGATGTCAAATTAGATTGCCTACAAGAATTTTTGAGCAAAAATGATATTTTTCACCACACTAAGTTGCGTGACTTAGCCGGTCAATCTCCCGATGTAATTTACGTAACTTTTATCCATATCTGACATTAAATTTCCGGACAGAATTAATGTTTTGATAGATTGAGACAAGTCAAAAAAAGAAAAACTTGATACTAACACTGGTTGACAAAATTTCAATTTTTTTTATAACGGCTTTTAATACTGTGTTCATCATTTCTTTGATGCTCAAAAATACAAAAACCAAAAATATAGCTCAATATGTTTACTTTCTTAAAATTTTAGTTTGCATTGATGTTACCATACAAAAATCATGATTTAGTAGAAATGATCCTGTGGTTACAAAAAAAAAACTTATTGAGCTAAAGTTTCGTTTTTTCTGTATTTTTGAGTATAAAATGGGATCCTGAACACAGAATTTATACCCGTGATCAAAAAACTGTTGATTAATTATAATTTCTCAGTAGAAACTGATCCATAGCATGTCTAGACATAATTGTACTGTCATAAGCAACAAGGAACATATAGCAAAGTACCTACTTAAGGTAAAAGGATGTCTCGAAAGGTTCACTTAAATATATACATATAAAATTACTTCAAGAGTCCTTTTCAGAAGTATAAAATATATTGAAAAGTACTCAAGTATTTCATTTTTAATAAACACTTTCTAAATCTACTTTTTACAATTAGTTTTTTGAATGTCGAGTCGTCAAATCATCACTTGAAACAAAATGTATTGCAATTTGTTTTTTAAAGAATTTTGTATCAAATATTGTACACACAAGAAATGTACAATTATACATAGATAAATAATAATAATAAAGACCATCTTTACATCGACTGAGGTAAATACATAATTTGTAATAATTTTACAAATGTTTGAATGCTTAATTTTAAGACTATTTAAGATTATAAAGGAAATCAGAACATTCCATCATTGTTTTCAAAAATTGACACATTTTATTTTACGAATTGACGTCCTCCTTTCGTTAAAAAAAAAGGAAATGAAAGAAAGAAAGCAGTCAAAACCTTGAAGAGAGGTGGGGATATCTTTCATCCATACAATTGTAACGATATCACCGAATGAATAAAAAAAGGAACATTAATAAATAAGGTCAAAAACGATTCATAAAATACAGAAGTAAAAGCAACTCAGACCACCCTACAATAATGAAAGTTGAGACTAAATGTGAAGCAATAATTGATCAAATCTTCATTTAGTTCGTACTTGATCCAAATTAGAGTTAAGCTAAGGTACAGTTTTTCATTTCAAGACCCTTTAAGTAAAAAAGAATCTACTATTTATATCCCTGAAATATAAAAAATTGTTCATTTCTAGGGCTAATGGTTTAAATAGTCAAAATTGAAACAGTCTGGTACATCCTCAAAGTGTTCCTATATTATCTAAGGAGATAACTATTCCAGAGCTTTTCAAAGTTTCCCCGTTCCCTTGAATCCTCGATGTAAACCCTTTGGATTTTGCCATGAGGTTGTGTTAGAGTTTATGGCCTGTACTAGACTATATCGTTTTTTGGATGCTATTTAGGAATATCTGGTGGGACAAGGAGAACATTTGTGCAAGCTGTAATTCTTTCAGATGATTATAATTATTTGTATGAAATTTGGTATAATATGATTATACTACATACATATCTTATGATTTGATTTTTAATAAATATTAGAGAAAGATATAAGTTATAGCAAGAAATCTTTATAACGGGACTCTTCAAAATCTATATAATGGAGTATTGGTAAAATAAAGTTGTTGTTTTATCAAAAAATTCCTCAAAATAAACGAGAACTCTTCTTTCGCATTCTTTAAATTACTAACTTTCTCACTAATAAAAAAATAAAATCTAAATACATATTTGGTGTATGTTTGGAGGAAAAAAAATATATAATCAACGAACGAATGTTGTTTGGACCATATTTCACATGAAAAGGTCAAAGAAAATACATACCAATTTTCAACTTTTGAAGGATAACATCATCTTTTGGACAATGAACTTCCAGGAGTTTTCCTCCTTCTTGAATACAAACATGCTTCGCCTTAAACCATGTCGTTCTTTTCAATATTATTTTTGCACATTTATCAGAGCTCAAAGTTTGCCATGTGGATGGGCATTGTCGATCCCCAGTAGCTGTTTAAAAGATAAAAATAAAACACAAATTAATTATTGAACTATACATACATGATGAAAAATTATTCATCCCCCTTTGTTAATATGAATTGGCTAAAGAAAGGGATTCAAAATGATCTTTATAAACAAAATTAAATCATAAAAACAAATGAGGCTCGTGGATTTCTAAAGCTTAAACATTTGACTTGATCTCAAAGTTAAAACAAATTAAAAAGACCAGCTTCCCTTGGTCAAATTAGAGCGAACATAAGAGTACCATATGATGTAATCTAGCCTTGATCATTTAAAATATGTGTACTTAGTTTGAGGAAGGTCTTCAAAATTCTGAAATTGAAAGATAATATCTTTTAAAAATATGAATAAATATAATGAGCCAAGAGTAATTAGTTATATACTACTTAACCCAGTTTTTTAAAACCATTTTTATAAATGTTATTCAGTTCTATAAATCGGTTGATATGATCAGTAGCTTCCTATAGCATTGAAACTCAGTATTGTTTTGGGTTGAAGTAATAAAGTAGAAGCGTTATAAATTAGTTCCAATAATTGAATTAAAATGAAGTATAAATTATACATACAATATATAAAGGTTTATAAACCTTTTGAATAATATAAATGAGGTCAAATTGAATGTTTGACTATAAATTTTTAATATTTGTTTCAAAAATAATTCGTTTATTATATTAATGTAAATATACATATATCTGCAAGTCCATTTTGAAATCAATTGATACATACATTTATGACTATTTTTGAATTGATTCTTACCTGAATGACAAACAAGGATGCCAATAATGAGTTGAGAAGAGAGATACAGAAATTTCATTTTATTCTATCTTTAAAATAACAAAAAAAAATAAAAAAATAATACTATAAACGTTTGTTCACAATTTTTATCATTTTATTTATAAGAGAGGAAAAAGTATACAACGCTATGTTTTTACAAATGAGTTTTTGAAAACTTCTGATAAGTTTTTCTTATCTTTGTATATAATATGAGGAGAAGATGAGGCTCTGAGAGTGTGTTTGATAAGGTGTTCAAAAGGTGAGATAATATAAAAATAATATGAAGGCTCTATATTTACATACTTCACCCCTCCTTCTTCAGAAAATTTAACTCAAATTAAAAAAAATGAACAAGATCGAAAGAGTGTTTTTTTTTTTTAAAGTCATTTATCATATTTGTAGAAAAAATGCAATGAATCTACTATGAAAACATTTAATTAGATTATCAATATTTAATACAACGTTTTATGTTTTTAAATGCTTAACAATTTTTTTTAAATAAATTCAAATCAAATTTTCCTAATTAAATATTAAAACAATATATTTCCTTGGCTATATAATTGTTATAGAAATATATATAATATTTACTATAGTTTATGCTAATAAATTGATCTTCAAGGTTAATCTTCTTCTTTTTTTTATTACTATTTAAATATAAAAAAACAGTTTTAATATAATATGTAACTATATATGCAGGTAAATATATACAAGCCTATTTTGAGGTGTGAAAGTAATTTTTCGGAAAAGCAATATTTTTGAGATTTCAATTTGAGATGTTGTAAGCAGCGGTGGCTCGTAATTATGATTTTAGGGAGTCTGCTGTTGCTAACATAAGGAAGCATACATTTATAGTATATTCATATTGTATCAATTTATTTAAATACGTCACTAAATAAATTCAAATTTATTAGAAAACTGGCTTTGAAGAATCTATTAGTGTGATTATATTAACATACATGTATTTTTGAAGTTATCTCCTATTTTAAGGATAACTGAACGTATATTGGAGGAATATAAATTTAAATTTCACTCATCCCCTAAACAATCTGACATAGAATCGGTGAACTCTAATTATTCCTTTGTAATTGACATTTAAAAAAATAGTCCGGCCTCGTGTGTAGTCAACTGACAACGAATAGTTGTACGCAATTTTGAAACACTTTGTCAGTAAACGCCATTAAATTTAAAATTGGATGGTCAGGTCTTTGGGCCATAACTTATTTATCTCAAGAAATAAAGAGATGTCAGACACAGTAGTGTCAACTTAAAAAGCAAAAAAAATTATCCCTATCAGAATCTGAAAAAAAATTAAATGATCGGTTTTTTCCCCCTCATAGTAGTATTATATCAGCTGATGTGAATTATAGTCTTACATCAGGAAATAAATAAAAAGCAGAGGAGGGGACTGAGACTTGTGTTGCTATAACCTGTGACTTCTGACTCGACTGTGAATCTTTGTCAAAAACTATAGACTCCATTTGTTTTTTGTTTTTTTTGTGCGGGATAAGCACATCATTTTAATAGATTAAACTAGAATGATAGCATCAATGAATACATATGTAAAGGGTTTGTCAATAAGAGCGACGACTTTTCTTTTTGCTCTTCAATAAGTCGATTATATTGTGTATTGCTGTGTGACAAGAAACCAAGTACATAGATCTTGTTGAAACCACGATTCATTTAAGTCCACACTATTCCATTGGTGTTAAAAATAATCCGTGTTCATGGAGCTTGATAAACATCCTAAGAATGCTGAAGTTGGTAAAAAAAACTTTGTAGTGTTCATTCAGAGTAGTCATTGATGGCTTTTTCATCACATAAACAAAATACAAAACCATTGTTATGAATAAAAATATACACATATGTATTAATTTTGTTAGCTATCCTTGTTCTATAATAATCCTTTCAATTCTTTTTAATGAAGTCTCTCCTAAGAATTGAATCCCACTATTTTAATTTGTATGAGCTTAATTCATTAAAATAGGGTGAGGGGGGGGGGGGAGTAGAGAAAAAACTCTATTGAGCCAGCTGCACTCCCCCCCCCCCCACCAAAAAAAAAAAACACACACACAATTGGGCCATGAATACGTCATCTCCATCGAAGTAAAAAAACTTTAACTAAGTATAAATAATTACTACACAAAATGGTTTTTCTGGATTTTTGTTTAATTCCATTTACACTCAAAATAAATCTAAATATTTATAGACTATAGAGTATCAAACTGTCAATCCATCCTATATGTAAAACTCTAATTCTTTTCCTCAAGCCAGAGAATTCTTCAAATTCATGGTTATGGTAGGAAATGTATGTCTTCTATTAGATTTTTTTTTTTTTTGTTAAAAGAATTGGTAATTTTATGTTGATATATGGTTGCTAGAGAGGGAAGAAGATAATGATGACGTGATCAAAGCATTTCCCTCCCTTTATCAACAATTACCAAGAACATTGCTACAGGATTATAAGAAATATTACATATTGTTATTATTATAAAAAACAAAGTTTTATTATTACTATCATTATTATGATTATTCCTCATGTCAAATTTTTCTCCTTTTGTCCCGTCTGGCATCCTTGTGTTAGATTACAGAAACGTTGACCGCACTCCTTTCACTGTCAAAAAGTTCATCATACTTTTTTTATTCCTGCACTTTACGCTCCTCAGAGTCTTTTTAGGTCAAAATAAAGACTGGAAATGGAATTTGCATTAAAAAAAGTAGTCAATCATCATTTTTTAGTACACTAAATTTTTGTCCATATTTTTTTTTTTTTATAAAAGATACATTTTAATTCTTGCTTTTTTCTTTTTAATTTTAATTATTGTTTATATAAATTATATATATTAAGATGAATTTCGATTCTCCTTCACTCCTTTTTTAAGTGAATTATTTTTTAAAACCTAATTTCTTTTATGAGGTACATATTTGGGACTTTCTTGTAGATCTTCCACAGCATGTATAGCCTATGAGCATTTGGGAACTTGAAAAAGTTATAATCTGTCTTTAAATATTTTTTTTTTTTTTTTTTTTTTTTGGGGGGGGGGGGGGAAGGAAAAATCACTTGAAATTAATTGAATACTACTAATAACAAAGATACTTCATTAGGTAGATTAGACTCCACTATGCAAAAAAAAATTAAAGATTTGATCCTAATGCGACTTATTTTAATGGTTATTTTATATTGAATTCTATGTCGAAAAATAAAAAAATTCCCTGTAAATTAAATTATTTACTTTTGTCGTCTACATTTTGATTTTTTTTCAACATGAATAAATGAATAATAATAAAAATTGTTGAGAAATATCTTTGGTTTTTAAAATGTTTTTTGTATTTGAGCTTGAGAAAATCGCTTTCAAAAGTGTCAAAATGAGAAAAAAATGACTCTTTTATTGCGGGCTTTATAAATATAAGCTCGAGTCCAATTTGAGTCTAATGTTTTCTAAAGCACTTTTCTCATAAACGTTCTTTTTGGTTAAACCATAAAAGAATGAGCCTCTATCGATATATTCGGTACAAAAAGAGCATAATATTACGCTGGACACTGGAAAATCCAGAAACGGCCAAATCAACTCTGGATCTATTGAGATATAAAAAATCACAAATAAGTTCACTCAATGTATAAATGCGTGCATTTTAAAGGGTCAGTTGTCACCCTGCACAATATTCTTTCATCATTCATAAATCTTCAAGCTGTTTTCCTTTTCCTTTTGGTATGATATATAATTCATATTATATGTATGTATGTATAGTATCTTATCTACTATAAAAGTTGCGATAATACCACGCAACCTTTCCTTCAATTTTGGTTAATTTTTTTCGAAATATTAATATCTCTCGGAAAAGTAAATTTATGGAAAAAGATATATGTAGTTCTAACTAAAATATTTATGCATCTACCTTACAAAATGTTGAATTCCTTGACATTTTTAATAAGACATTAGCTATTTTCTTGAGTTATAGAGAAGGAAAAATATCCAGATGTCCAGATGTAACATTTCGCAATGTGGATCTAGTAGAAAGTTGATATTAGTTTAAAAAGTGGTTATTCCTGTTCTCTGGGACCCACGGATAAATTTGGAGAAAAAAATTATTGTTTTAAATGATTTAGCCGTGAAGAAGTTTCTTATCGACAAGACCAATGCATAGAAATGTCTTCTATTTCTTAGTCGAGTCATTCTCTACTTGTAATATCAGAGATTGAAGGTTGAAATTTGTTATTGGCAGACGTAGAGTTTGTCAGACAACAATTTCTTTCCTCTTGGCTATAGGGAGATCCACATTTCAGGGACTCTATGCTCATTATATGGAAAATGGTTTGTCATATAAACGCCATGGACTAATTTGAGAGGATATCTTCATTGAGGGTTCAATGAATAGAAACCTATTCTGCACTATTTTATTATTACTTTACATATTAAAATCGAAATAATTTAATTATCTAACATTTTAATATACAATTTATAAAATAATGGCTGAATTTCAGCCGATTACATTTAAAGGGGCGGAATGAAGCTGTCAATATTATTCAATCCTTATTACGCATTTGTTAATATGAAACCTCAAAATTACTACATTTTTATGTTTTTCTTATGAAAAGACTATTGTAGCTTCAGGTATTGCCAAACCCACATCTGAGAAATTAAATAGACAAATTATATTTTTTTCATTTTACATATTTCAGAAACTCATATAATTATATAAATAGTAATAAGTGATACATTCTGTTATCATTTATGTTTTCCGTAAAAAAGAAAAATAATATTTCATAATGATTCTTTCAACTATATATCTTAAATATTTCAGATATAATTTAAAAGAAAAAAAGTAATAATTGTCAGGGAATTAATTTTATTTTAATCGTTACAGTGACTAATATAACAAGTCACTGAATCGATTACATATATTCTAAAAAATAGAAACATAAAAAACAAATAGATGAGAAAATATTATATAAAAATGGAATAAGAAAAATTCATGAAGCTAAATATACACGAGATGAGCGAAACTTAATTATGACATGTGATAAAAGTACATCTCCTCATGATGCAAGAGCAAAAGATATTATTACAACTCTGGTTTGACAGTCACTCATATTACGTCAGATATGGGTCCTTATAATCTAGAAGGAACTAAAGAAAGAGAAAAAATGTCTTGTATGAAATTCCTAGTCCCGTCTCTTCATCAATGCACATGTTCGTATTTCCTCATTTATAAAAAACCTTCGTAATCATTTGAATAATGGTCAAAATTTCAAATTAGAAGAAGACATTGTTTCAAAATATATGTGACCTTCCACTTCAGTATCACTGTAACCAGTACAAGATCTTATAACCTTCTAAAGTGATCGAGAACTCAAGTTCCAGCCCCCTCTTTCTCAAAAAAATATTTACTTGAGAAATTTCAAAAAAATGAAAGTATCACTTGCTTGGACCTTCTCAGCCATGCCACCGGGAGTACTATTGGATTTTTGGTTGATAAATTTTACTACCCAGGAGCATATTTAAAGACAAGGTTCTGTGTGCAAGTTGGGCACTGGTTTGATTTGATGATATCAAGGTACTTAGGGATAGCATTAACTAAAAAAAAAAGATTAGAAAAATACAATTATGCAGTAATTTTCTTGAAAAATTTCTCAAACAGGGTTTGCATTTGTATTTGCCCCTATATTTACTCGAGATTGCGTAGAAAACATTTTTGCACAGGTGAGATACAAAAATCCAACCCCCTCTCCTTTTGCACTAAAGAATGCCCTGGAAACTACATATAAGACAGTTCTTGTAAAAAAAGCAAGACTCGAGTTATGAGGCTAACAGTTCCATATTTCTTGTCTCTCTCATGGACTGGCTCAAAAAGGAGTCTTATTTATTTTTAGTCTAGACTTGACTAAAATGAATTCTTTCGCTTGTTGGGTTGGATGTTGTCTTCAAAAAAAATTTCAGTGCCATGTTCATTATAAAGCAGTGATTCTTAACCTTGTTGGAGGTACTTCACCCCACAAGCTCCATACATGCATTCATTGTAGTTGGAAAAATAAAATGTGCTTTTTTTTTCTTCAAGCAGAGTGTTTAAATCAGAAAAGTCAACTGATGAAAAACAACTGAAAGGAAAATACATAGAGTTATTACTTATTCTAAAAAGATCGTCATGACAACATTTCTAATACTACTTTGCGTAAAGGTTGCCGACCCCTGATCCAAAACATACACTTAAAAAAATTATCTGACGTCATCAAGAGAAGGACAAAATAAATACTAATATATGAAGGGATCTAATATTACTTTTCTTATGTTCCAACTTTTCAACTCTGTTAGAAATTTTTTTTCAAAAGTTAGGGTTTTTTTAAAAAAAATAAATGACTATCATTATTTTAATGGTATTATTTTTACAAAGGTATATATGGTGTTAGATATTTGAATTTGGTTATTCTCTACTTTTTTGGTTGGTATTCCTGTGCTATCCGACATAATTATTATAACGATCTAAAATGTATCTTTTATTTTTGAGGATGGGTTCTTCAAAAGCAATCGTTTATCGTAAAAGGTTTTAAGATATAATGGTAAAAAAGTATTTAATTTGTTCACTTCAATATGTTACAATTATGAACTATGGGCAAATAAAGTGATGATAAAATTTCCATGTTTTTGTCAAGGTGGCTTGACACGACCTTAGGGCTAGGATTTCAATGGAAGTAACAAAGGGTTAAGCTCTGATTTTATAATATTTTTGAAATTTGGAGACATTTACTTGTGATTTGTGTTAATTTATTACTTTACTTAAAACTCGGCTACACAGATGTTTCACATATGACGTGTTGGAACGTGAGTTTAGAATAATGACGTTGAAGTGAAAAAAAGTATTATTTCAACCAGAGTGACGCCTATGATAAAATAAAATATTTCTTCATCATGTTTTCAAAAGACAAGTGGATATTGAAGGTACATTGGTTAAGACAAAGCTTAAGATACCCATGCTTCACTCATAAGACTTTATAATAGTATTTATAATTACAAAGTACATACAGATATGCGTAGAGGAGAAACTTCAACCTACAATGACTCATTTTGAATAATCTTTCAAAGACAATTTTTTTTTAAATTTCTTAAACAACATTTAGAGTTGTGTATTTTTATATGGAAGAGGCCACGTGAAATTAGTGAATTGAATAATGATATCTGAACACTGGATAGTATTATTGACAACAAGTGCAAAGTTGATTGCAAGAATATTAACAAAGTAGGACTTGAACACTTCTGCACTACAATTATATTGACACAGTAACTAATAATCAAGATTTTTTTTACGACTAAAGGATACAATTGTATGTATATCGAATACTTGATGCCTCTTTCGAATATACTTATGACTGTTGACTACAAATATGTAATGTCAATAAGAAGTGAGCGTTAATTAAAAAACACGAAAAGGAGAAAAATCAATTTTTCTTTTACTATCTATTTTCAGTTCATTAAATAAAACAAGGCCATTCTTCCAACATGAAATTTTTGTACATTTGATACAAATTTCAAAAAATAAATAAAATGACATTATAGCATAGAGTCTATAGTTTAAGTTCATAGTATTTTTTAGGAATAGGGTGCTTCATAAAATATGCAAATGCCTCTCAAATATGTTAAGGACTCAACTTTAACTATAATGAGTAAAATATTAGGTTGGTAGAATTAGGTTATTAACTCTTTGATCCCAAATGACGATCTTTACTTTATTTTAGTTTGTTCTATGATGCCGTTGTTATTCAGTTAAGAATCTCGCTATGTTTTCCCAAAGACGATCCTCATCTGTGAATAGTATTCCTGATATCCAACCCATTGAGTGTCCAGATGTAACATTTCGTAATGTGGATGAAGAAGAAAGTTGATATTTGTTTAAAATGTGGCTGTTCCTGTTCTCAGGGACTCCCGCATAAATTTGGAGAACAAAGGTCTTATTTTAGAAGGTTTAGCAGTGAAGAAGTTTTTTATCGACGAGACCAATGCTTAGAAATGCCTTTAATTTCTCAGTGTAGTCATTTTCCACTTTCAATACTGAAGATGAGAGGTTGAAATTTGTTATTAGCAGACGTAGAGTTTGTTAAACAACATTTTCTTTATTGGCTATGGGGAGATCCATAGTTCTGAGACTCTATGCTCATCATATGGAAAATGGATTTACACACAAACCATATGTTTCATCCGCTTTACCGGATAAAATTCGATAACGAGCGCCAGCTATCCTGAGGGAAACTTTGGAAGGAACCAGCTGCTAGATAGTTAGATTAGTCTCGTCCCTAAATTGTAAAACCATCCAATAATTGTATTTGTCTCTTACTTTTTTCCATCTACTGTTCTGCATTATCTATAAGCTCCTTACAAAATTGTGTAAAACTGTTATCGCCATGGACTAATTTGAAAGGCTATCTTAATTGAGGGTTCAGTGAATAGAACTAGCTTCTACACTTTTTATTATTACTTTATATATTAAAATTGAAATAATTTGATTTTATAACATATTAATATACAATCTATATTTTTAATAATAATAGAATAATGTTATCAAGGAATAGAAATCAATTTTTTGAGGAATCAGAAAGTATGGAAGCTAGTTCTACTGAAATCATAATACATGGAATATCTTAACTCTCGATGGATTAATTAATTATTATAAACCTCATTTAACTTTTGTTACTCCTAATTGCAAATATGGACGACAACGATATTAATATTAAATATCAAAAAATTGATCAATTTATATTTTTTTTATATTTGGAATAACAATTATTCTTAAATATTTACCCTTGTGTCATTTGGTTATTATTAGTGTATATCCTATATAACTCACTGTATCTAGATGTTGATCATAATAAAATGAAGAATGTATATACTTAATTAATTTCTTGTTCATTTTTTTAACTAACGAAAAGTTTTTACATTTAATGCAGTGATTTAATAATTATTTAACAATTTCTAGGAACATAGTATCCTTATGTTGTATAATACATCCATGACGTGTTATTATTCTCACAATTACATATTAAAATTTGGGATAATCTTCTAAAACACCCAGCTAAATACAAAACGTTTCAAAATTAACAAAAACTATTATTCTCTTTTGAACCACATTTTTAGATAAGTTTATTATAAAATCAAATGAATTAACGATATTGCTACATTCAGAGCCGTTTGGGGATCTTTTGCTTAATTAAGACGATTCAAACTGTTTATCTTACATGTTTATAAATTTTAATTACAACTATTACAAATTTTAAACATTCAATATAAGGATAACACTACTGGCTGATGAATGGGTATCAGAAGTTAAGATTATATTATATAAAGACATAATAAAGTATATGACGGCATTTTATATAACCTACTTGAAGCTTGCATTGTTTTTATCCAAAATTATAAGAAACTAGAAGAAAAGTGATGGGCAAATATATTTAGAAATCTCCAACATTGATACAAATTTTAGAATCAATAGTTATACTCCCTGTGGAAGACAGATGTTTATTAGATATATTCATTCTAAATCAAATAACAAGTCAAGGAATTCAAGAAATCAAACGATGGATTCTTTATTCGGGGGATTTGGAGATTTTCAACAGTTACTATGCTAATTCAAAAAGGAGTTTTGTTATTACTCTTCTTAAGCGCCTCCCATTAAATATATTTTACAGAGAGCTAATGGAAAAAATTTAATAATAGAAATTGTAGAGTAGTTAACGAAGAATAGTGCTATGTTATTATTTATTTTTTTACAATATCTCTTCCACGCTCAGTTCTTATTGACATTACACAAATTAAAAATGAATTAGGGCTCGATCGATAAGTGTGTTTAGGGACTAATATCGATTATTTGCAGGTTAGAAAACGGATTAATCAGTTGATTTCCCTCCTCCCCCCATTAAAATTAACATTTGAGATCCCAAAAACAATAACAAAACACTATACTTTACCTCCTTATCATAGCATTAACCTAAATTCAAGGGGAAAAAAATTATTGTATTCTTCTCCTGAGAATTTTCAAATTGTGGATTCAGTTTTATTTTATTGATGGCAGATGTTTGGACACACTTGGGATTTTATCCGAATTTTTAATTCTTTGAATAATAACACTGGCCAACAGTCAAAAATCCTAAGGGGTATAAGTAAAATAAATGTTACTCAGTTTTGCATGCAAATCTGTAATTTTTTTTTCGAGAGTTATAAGGCTATTGAGAAATCGGACCCTACTTTTTTAGCTTTTTTGGCCCGTTCAATTTTAGCCTAGAAGGATACTTCATTTTGTGATTAAAAAATAATGATTCGCTAATGTATTTAATGGATCTTCCATTTCCAGTCTTTGTTTTGACCTGAGAGGAATTAGGGGAGTTGGGTGCCTGAGTAGGTCCAAACGTCGGCCCAAAACGTTTGTACATAAATAACTCCTTAAATATTACATGAAATGGATTAATAAGGAAGGCATTAAAGAGTTGAGACCCACAGCTTTCAAACGAGATGTCAAGCGCCCGATAAGACTCTTTAATTAAGAAGAAATCGTCCATTTAAAGGTGTAAACTTTCATTAAATTTCGAGCAAAAATTCGTTTAAAATCTAAGATTTACGGTAGAACTACTTAAGTTGTAGCATGCAGAAGGATTTCAGTGGGTTTCTTAATCCTTCTGGGTGTGTATGAATGGAGCAAAATGAATTCAAGACTTGTTTTCTTCTAGGTCTCTGTGGAAATAATGAGATAATATAAAACGAAATGAAAAGAGTTGGAAATTAAAGTTTTTATTTAAAGTATAATTAACCAGAAAATGACGTCCTTTCATGATTTCATTTCCATGACGTACATATAATGCAATTGATACATGTTAAAAAAGTTTGATATTTCTTTGTTCCCGAGTCTAAGTCAAGTTGCATTGACTTTTACTTTTTCGAAGGGGAGTCATCTCACTTTTATGGCTCATCCATACTTGTATAATACATACCAATAAGTAGGTAGTCGGGAGTGTTAGTTTATTATTAATGTTGTTTTGATCATTTAGGACTATAAGGTTAACAACATATGTACATACATATTTAAATATTTGAATATAATTAGGTGTCTCATACATTTAAAATAACAAAATATTGATTAGCGACAGGTCCGGCTATTGGTTTATCCTTTCAAAAAGAAAAGTACCCATATTATGAGTGACATACTCATATAGTTTTTAGAAGAAGTGCAAAGTTTCCCTGGACTCACTCCTCTTATGAATGCTGAGTCCTGTGAACGAATCATTTTCTAGTATAATAAAAAAAATATGTACATAAGTTTTGATTGGCTGTCCAATTGATAGAAAATAAATGAACATTTGTTTCTTTGTTGACTTGATTAAATGATTAGACCTTTGGAAAAGATTCGACTGATAGACAGTAATAATTATTGCAGATTTTTCTTGCCATATAAGACAAGTGTTTCAAATATGAATGATACAAAAGTGACTTTTGAACCTTATTCTCCAAGGAGTTCAGTTATTAAATACCTCTGACTGAAGATGAAGCTGCTTTGGATACTTCTTGTTGTGGCAACAATTTTTCTGAGCGAAACCTGTTCAGCACGTACGTATTTATTTAACAGAGTACTTATTGATCTTCAAAGTTTGTAGTGGGAATGTATGTAAGTCTCTAATTTGGACATCCTATGTAAATACGCTTAATACGGCTATTCGTTGACATAGAGTGGACACATATGTAGGTATGGATAAGGCGGATTGTATCGGTTCCTTGAGATCCTACTGCAGCAAGTTCCGTTCATTTAAATGACCTCATTGATGCTATGCGTAAAATGGGGGCCCATAATATACCTACTACCTCCGTGGAACAGGATAAATCATACCAATTGAGGAATGGGCATTTTATTGTTACTATATGGTACCACCTCTGGATTTTTATTCTGGGCTGATTATTATTTAAAATTAAAAAATAATCGGGAATTCAACTTTTTAACATTCTAGAAACAACTTGCCTCAACAAAAGAGAGAATTCAAATTGATTATCAAGCTATTGCTAGCAATTCTTCTTTTTTTTTTTCTCTCTTAAACTCAACACTATTTCCACATTTTGTCCATGTCTTGCATACACATATTCTTAAACTTTTAATCTATTTATGGGCCTATTAAAATTGAATAAAATATTTCAATTTTAGAGAAAGTTAATCCACCTCCTGGATCTGGTCCCAAGGAAACAGCTCCACCTCCCGAAAAAGAGTCTACAACGACGACTACAACAACAACTACGACGACAACTACTAACCCTACTACCACCACTACAACGACGACAACTACAACTACTACTACAACGACGACGACGACAACCACCACTACAACAACGACGACGACAACAACTACTACGACAACTACAACTACAACTACGACAACCACCACTACAACGACAACTACCACCACTACAACGACAACTACCACCACTACAACGACAACTACCACCACTACAACTACGACAACCACTACTACAACGACAACTACAACGACGACAACCACAACCACTACAACGACGACAACTACCACTACAACGACGACAACTACCACTACAACGACGACAACCACCACTACAACGACAACAACTACAACTACGACAACCACCACTACAACGACAACTACAACTACGACAACCACCACTACAACGACAACTACAACTACATCGACGACGACGACAACCACCACTACAACTACAACTACTACGACAACTACAACAACGACAACTACAACAACGACAACTGCAACAACGACAACCACCACTACGACAACGACGACGACAACGACGACAACTACAACAACGACGACGACAACTACAACTACCACTACAACAACGACAACTACCACTACAACCACAACCACCACTACAACGACGACGACGACAACCACCACTACAACCACAACCACCACTACAACGACGACGACGACAACCACCACTACAACGACGACTACGACAACCACCACTACAACAACAACTACTACGACAACTACAACAACGACAACCACCACTACGACAACGACGACGACAACGACGACAACTACAACAACGACGACGACAACTACAACTACCACTACAACAACGACAACTACCACTACAACCACAACCACCACTACAACAACAACTACTACGACAACTACAACAACGACAACCACCACTACGACAACGACGACGACAACAACGACGACGACAACTACAACTACCACTACAACAACGACAACTACCA
This sequence comes from Lepeophtheirus nordmannii, assembly GCA_963680855.1. Lineage (NCBI taxonomy): Eukaryota > Metazoa > Arthropoda > Copepoda > Siphonostomatoida > Caligidae > Lepeophtheirus > Lepeophtheirus nordmannii. The sequence goes on along the minus strand of OY804519.1, from coordinate 26,719,558 downwards.
CTACAACCACAACCACCACTACAACGACGACGACGACAACCACCACTACAACAACGACAACGACGACGACAACCACCACTACAACAACGACAACTACCACTACTACTACAACGACGACTACGACAACCACCACTACAACGACGACTACGACAACGACAACGACGACAACAACTACCACTACAACAACGACAACTACCACTACAACCACAACAACGACAACAACTACCACTACAACAACAACAACTACCACTACAACTACAACTACAACGACGACAACCACAACCACCACTACATCAACGACAACTACTACTACAACAACCACTACGACAACCACAACCACTACAACGACGACAACTACCACTTCAACGACGACGACAACCACTACAACGACATCCACCACTACAACGACGACGACGACAACCACCACTACAACGACAACAACTACAACTACGACAACCACCACTACAACGACAACTACTACGACAACCACAACCACCACTACAACAACGACAACTACTACTACAACGACGACGACGACAACTACAACGACGACGACAACAACTACTACGACAACCACCACTACAACAACAACTACTACGACAACTACAACAACGACAACCACCACTACAACAACGACGACGACAACGACGACAACTACCACTACAACGACGACAACCACCACTACAACGACGACTACGACAACCACCACTACAACAACGACGACGACAACGACGACAACTACCACTACAACGACGACAACCACAACTACAACAACGACGACGACAACCACCACTACAACAACGACGACGACAACCACAACTACAACAACGACGACGACAACCACAACTACAACAACGACTACGACAACCACCACTACAACGACGACGACGACAACCACTACAACGACAACCACCACTACAACGACAACAACGACAACTACGACAACCACCACTACAACGACAACTACCACCACTACTACGACAACGACAACCACGACGACGACAACCACTTCAAGGGGTAATACTTAATCATAAATATGTAATGATTGTTCAAACAGTAAATTTTAGCTTGTAAAACGACTGCTGGGCCTGAGTGCATATTCCCCTTCAATTACAAAGGAATTGCTTATAACAAATGTACTGGAGCAGATAATGGTGGTACTCCATGGTGTGCTACACAATTATACTCAAATGGAGTAGCTAGTACATTTGGTAATTGTAGAAATTCTGATTGTCCTCGTAAGTATTCTAAAAAGTTATCTAGAAAGATGATAAAATTGTTGTTTTTATATAATTATAGGTGAATCACTTCCACCAGCAAATGGTGAGTATTGAAATTTTTCATTAATGATGTATTAATATTTTTTTATTTTTTTACAATAGTGTGTCAAACGTTTACAGAAAAGGAATGCATTTTCCCTTTCAAATACAATAATGTTGAATATACTAAATGTACGGACGTTGATAACAGTGGGACTAAATGGTGTGCAACAAAGGTGGGTGCAAATAGAAATTATATTGGCTATGGAGATTGTATTGAGTCCAAATGCAAAGGTAATGTTATAAGTTACAATATAATTTTTAGAAAACAAAATTGATTTTTGAAAATGTTGATTTTTGTTTTCAACAAACAGACTTGACTTGAATGTTGAGAAATTACTCAGGTCAACAGTCTTTAATCCTAAGGGGTATAAGTATAATAAAAGTTACTCAGTTTTGCACGTAAATCTGTAATTTTTTTTCTCGAGAGTCCTAAGGCTATTGAGAAATCGGACCCTACTTTCTTAGCTTTTTTGGCTCATTTTCCTACTTCAATTTAGGCCTAAAATGATACTCATTTTGGGCATTAAAAAATGTTAATTCGTTAGTATATTAATGCATATTCCATTTCCAGTCTTTGTTTTGACCTAAAGGGTCTCCTGAGGGCGTAGGGTACCAGAGTAGGTCCAAAAGTCGGTCAAATCCTTTGTACTAAAATTATTTCTTGAATATTACATGAAATGGATTAATAAGGAATGCATTAAAGATCTGAGACCGACAGCTTTCAAATGAGACGTCAAGCGCCCGATAAGACTCCTTAACTAAGAAGAAATCGTCCATCTTAATGCGTAAATTTTCATTAAATTTTGAACAAGAGTTCGCTAGAAATCTAAGACTCACGGTAGAGTTACTTAAGTAGTAGCGTAAAGAATATTTCAGCTGATTTCGTAATCCTTCTGGACGCTAGTACTTTAGTAGCTCTACCGTGAGTCTTAGATTTTTAGCGAATTTTTGTTTGAAATTGGATGAAAATTTACACAATTAGATGTACGATGAGTTCAAATTTAAAGACTCTTATCGCCGACTTTTGGATCTACTCCCGCCATATATGCTCCTAGGAGTCCCTTTAGATCAAAACAAAAACTGAAAATGTAATCTGCATTAAATACACTAGTAAATTTGAATCTAATAAATGTATCTTGAGAAACATACAACATCCAAATTCTTTTTAATATTTAAGGAACTTTTTCAAACCATCTTTGTATTGAGGCGACTTATTGTTCCAGGGAAAAAATTTACATACTCATTTGAAGGACTTCCATGCATTTTGTTCTATTGTTCTCAGAGTTTTTTTCGAAATCAACATCATATGGAACTTTACTTATCTCTGGGCCTTTTTTTTTCATTTTTGCGTTGAAAATTTACAACACAAATATTTAAAACCTTCATTATTTTTTAATGTATCAAATGAGTACCATTATAGGTTTAAATTGAAGTTGAAGTTGAAAAATAGGCCAAATTAGTTCAAAATGTAGGGTCCGATTTCTCAAAAATCTTAGGACTCTTGAAAAAAATAATAATACAGATTTGAAATTTGAGTACAAAACTGCATAACTTTTATTATGCTTATACCCCTTAAGATTTTTGAAAGTTCAAATTTGTTGACCAGTGTTATTAATAATAATCAATACTTTTAATTTAGCTTGTAAAACGACTGCTGGGCCTGAGTGCATATTCCCCTTCAATTACAAAGGGATTGCTTATTACAAATGTACTGGAGCAGATAATGGTGGTACTCCATGGTGTGCTACACAATTATACTCAAATGGAGTAGCTAGTACATTTGGTAATTGTAGAAATTCTGATTGTCCTCGTAAGTATTCTAAAAAGTTATCTAGAAAGATGATAAAATTGTTGTTTTTAATCAATTATAGGTGAATCACTTCCACCAGCAAATGGTGAGTACTGAAATTTTTCATTAATGATGTATTAATATTTTTTTATTTTTTTACAATAGTGTGTCAAACGTTAACAGAAAAGGAATGCATTTTCCCTTTCAAATACAATAATGTGGAATATACTAAATGTACGGACGTTGATAACGGTGGTACTAAATGGTGTGCAACAAAAGTGGGTTCAGATAAAAGTTATATTGGCTATGGAAATTGTATTGAGTCCAAATGCAGAGGTAATGTTATAAGTTACAATATAATTTTCAGAAAACAATTATGTTGATTTTTGTTTTCAACAAACAGACTTGAATAGAAATATGAGAAATTAATAATAATAATCAATACTTTTAATTTAGCTTGTAAAACGACTGCTGGGCCTGAGTGCATATTCCCCTTCAATTACAAAGGGATTGCTTATTACAAATGTACTGGAGCAGATAATGGTGGTACTCCATGGTGTGCTACACAATTATACTCAAATGGAGTAGCTCGTGGATTTGGTAATTGTAGAAATTCTGATTGTCCTCGTAAGTATTCTAAAAAGTTATCTAGAAAGATGATAAAATTGTTGTTTTTAATCAATTATAGGTGAATCACTTCCATCAGCAGATGGTGAGTATTGAAATTTATCATTAATGATGTATTAATATTTTTTTATTTTTTTACAATAGTGTGTCAAACGTTTACAGAAAAGGAATGCATTTTCCCTTTCAAATACAATAATGTGGAATATACTAAATGTACGGACGTTGATAACAGTGGGAATAGATGGTGTGCAACAAAAGTGGGTTCAGATAAAAGTTATATTGGCTATGGAAATTGTATTGATTCCAAATGCGATTAATTCATATACTTGCTGAATTATTTTACTCTACTAGATATTTTTAAATTATTTTACGAGGGTACAATAATTTCAATAACTTACATATAATTGTTAAGCAGAAATATAATGAATTCATATTTTCTTAAAGTTTCTTTTGAATTAATTATTATTAACATCAATTTGGATGATATTATGAAGGTCACTATTAATCTCCAAACGTATTGTATTTGGTACCTGAGTTTTTCTAATCCTGAATTTAATTTGACAAGTTTTTGGCTCAAAAAAAATAATGAAAACAATTACATATCAATAGGAATCATAAAGCAAACCACATTTTTTAGTAATTTTAGAGAAAATTATTCATTTTTTTAATTCAAGGTCACTCAGTTCCATTGAAAAAAACCGGAAGCATCTATGATTGATCATGTCTTACTTCCACTAGTGTTGTTGTTTTCTTCCTCTGTTAAAAGTGCTTTTTACAATTTAGAATTCTTTTCTTATCATAACATTATTGAACTCGAATTTTTTTTCTTCATATTCAACAAGGTACCTTACAATTCATGATTGTCTATTTTAGCATAAAGATTTTAAGGAGGCTCTACGAAATAAATTAAGGACTTCACCTGATTCTGAATTATCTTACTAGTGGCTATCTAAAATTCTTGTAAAGGTTTGGATGAGTTAAAGAAAAGATTAGACCTACAAAGGTATCACGGCTGTCATTTAAAGAAGGGACGGAGATGAGAGCTTCAAAAAAGTGCTTATTTGAATCTTAACGCTTCAGTTTTATAGTTATATAGTTTTGCTTAAATTTTTAGTTAAAGATATATAATTTCCTGAAATTAATTTCAGTTAATTTTCTGCCTCTCATCTATGGTGTACATAATGTTACTATTTATTATTGATGTCTTCATTTGTATGTATAATGGAGAATAGTAGCTTGTAGCTCAGTAAAACGTCATGACAGCTCAAGCTGCTTCCCTCTCAACATTAATCAAATTGTCAGAGTTACCAGGTTGGTTTTCTCCTTCTTTGATTCTTATACGCCCGATTTGCTTGAAATTTATATTCCTGGTAATAGAACTTATTGGAATAGTGCTCCTTGATGAGTCAACATAATAACTTTGTGAAGAGTGTCTCAGCACCCTGTAACCCTTCTACTTCATTATCTTGGATATGAACGGAACTGCATTGAGGAACGCACGATCTGTCTCCTTATTTATGCCCCTTAGGATTGTTTTACATCTCAAATTTGTTTGCCTGTGTTTTTAGTAAAACTATTATTTTAAAAAGTTGATGAATAATTAATTAGGTACAAGTGTTTTAAGTAATGATCGTTTAAAAACGTATTTGGTAGATATGGCACAATCTCTTAATGATACAAATTAATAAGATGATCTTAATTTGACTCACAAAAAATAGATTAATTTTATAATATAGGACTGGGCCTGAGAAAGTGATATAGGGTAAAAATTTCATGAGACTTGATAGCCCTCAATTCAACTATGATTAACGATCCCCTTTTTTTGTGCAATTATGAATCAAAGTCACTCTTTTGCAAGTCTTACAGACCAAGTTTCAAACAATCTTCGGATCAACTCTTATCTTGATAGCTAAAAGAAACTAAATTCAATCCTGAACTTACATATACTTCCTCTATTAAATTGTGGACTACAACTTGGTAATCGATCTCAACATGATCATAGACCATAGTGCATAAATAAAATTATCTATACATAGTTTGAATTTAAAATTTGTTAAAGATACTTATCAGTTATCACTGAGTAATAATGATGAATGACGTAAGTTCCTTCCATTTAATAAGGTAATCAGCTAAACGCTATTAGATAACTTGAGAATCAGAAAAATACATACTACATCAATATTGATATGAAGTTATTATATAACTAATATATGTACAAGGGTATGTTTCTTCTATTTCATAATAGCAAAATGTAATTTTAAACTCAGATGATGGTGCTTAAAAAAAAATATTTATTTCGATTGTTACTTCAAAGATAAATACTTATATTAGTGACTGATATCACATACGACATAAGTACATTTCTAGTTATATAGCTCTAGTACAAATATTATATATTATCCAATTCAGGTTCTTGATAAAATAACAGTCTACGTGTACTATTTTATCTTTGGTGTGTACTTGAAAATTACATTATTCTTCTAAATAATAAATAAATAAGAAATCGAAATCTCTTGGCTCAATAAGTCAAAAGCATGTACATATCATATGTAGTATTTAGTTGAATACATACAAGCAGACATGATCATTTCCAAATGAATGCAATATGCCCTTAGGGAAAAATACAAACTAAGAAGAAGACAGGAATTTATTTAAAATGATATATATGTATATCATTTAATTCGGATTGCCATAATTATTAATTTGAAAAAACAATTAATACAAAGTAGGAAACGATTTTCCATGCAAATGTTTTATGTTTCATAATGAGGTATCGAGGAAGATCATAAATCTATATAAAAAAATGCTATATAAATTCGACATATATGAAAGTAACATAAGGTTTGAGTTTATGTTAGAAAATAAGGCAGGACGAGTGTCGAGTGTAGCGTTCTTGCACCGAGTAGTATGTTTGTATGTTTATGTACTGTCTATACTGAGTTACTTTAGTCTATAGTTTCTCCCTTTCAGTTCTATTGCACTGTTCACCTCTTTCCGATTGAATATATTAATATTATAATACAATTTACAATTCTTTGTCATCATGTCTGGTAAGATCAATGCTGGTCCCGTGGTTGACATTCTTGGTGATGAAATGACCCGAATCATTTGGGATCTCATTAAGGAGAAGCTCATTTTCCCACATTTAGAACTAGAGCTCCACACATATGACTTGGGGATTGAATACAGAGACAAAACAGACGATAAAGTAACAGTAGAATGTGCTGAAGCTGTGAAAAAGTATAATGTAGGAATCAAATGTGCTACCATCACACCTGATGAAAATAGAGTGGAGGAATTTGGTCTTAAGAAGATGTGGAGGTCCCCTAATGGGACGATCCGTAACATCCTTGGAGGAACTGTTTTTAGAGAGGCTATTATTTGTAAAAATATTCCAAGACTCGTAACAACGTGGAATAAGCCCATTGTTGTTGGAAGACACGCTCATGCTGATCAATATAAAGCTCAAGATTTTAAAGTACCATCAGAGGGTACATTAGAACTTGTATTTAAGCCCGCTAATGGAGGCGAGCCTATGGTGTACAAGATTAATGACTTCAAAGGTGTTTGAAAATGTTGTTTAACATCTATGTCCTATTATTGATTTTCTTTTGAACTGTCTAGGTCCTGGTGTGGCTCTTGGAATGTACAACACGAACGAATCAATCAAAGATTTTGCTCATTGCTGCTTCAAGTATGCGTTGGATCGTGGCTATCCACTTTTCTTAAGTACAAAGAATACAATTTTAAAACAATATGATGGTGCTTTCAAAGATATATTCCAATCAATTTATGATGAGCAGTATAAGTCCGGTTATGAGGCCAAGGGAATATACTACGAACATAGACTAATAGATGACATGGTTGCTCAAGCCATGAAAAGTGAAGGTGGATTTGTATGGGCTTGTAAGAACTATGATGGTGATGTTCAATCAGATTCTGTTGCTCAAGGATATGGATCATTGGGAATGATGACCTCAGTGTTGATTTGTCCAGATGGCAAAACTGTTGAAGCTGAAGCCGCACATGGAACAGTCACTAGACACTTTAGATTTCATCAACAAGGAAAGGAGACATCCACAAATCCTATTGCTAGTATTTTTGCTTGGACTCGAGGATTAGCTCATAGAGCCAAACTCGACAACAACGCAGATTTGACCAAGTTTTGTCAGTCGTTGGAGGAAACTTGTATTGAAACCATTGAGTCTGGTTCAATGACCAAGGATTTGGCGATTTGTATCAAGGGAGTTTCTAACATTAAGCGTGAAGACTATCTGAATACTTTTGAATTTTTAGATAAATTAGCTGAAAATCTTAAGAAAAAGCTTGGTAAATAATTTTTCCATTGGTGTTGAAACATGTTTCATAGCTTCAATGATATCATTGTTATTATATTTTATTATTAAAGGTAAATAAATACATTGGTCTATTTTTTTCATTTTAAGATTTGAGGATTAATTATTTTATTATCATGAATCAAAATAACTTTCCGAACACGGCAGATAATACACGGGTGCAGAGATTTATAAATTATAAGAAAAAACATATAGTCTTTGAATTTTATTCTTCGTTATGGACCAACTTGTGTATCATCTCCTCCTTATTAATCAAATGTGTTGTCTTCATTACTAGTCCCATTAATTGAGATATATTGTTAGACCAGTCATTTAACATATCATTAGGTTCTTGATGACGGGTGAAGTCAACAATTCCTTTTAAACGATCGGTTTTAGCTTCAACCGTGTGATTAACGACCATATTAGAAAGGAAGTCTTCTGATTCAGCCTCAGAAAGATCTAAAAGCTCCGACATTCGTTTGAGCGTAATCCTGGTGTAGTATTTGGCCATAATACGAATGTTATGTTCCACCACTCTCGACTTAAGATCATTCCACCGTTTCTTCCCCTGTTCACTTTTATCGAATACATCAGTTTCTTTGGGGTCTCTAAGTTTAGATTCGTAGAGCTCGCAAAGTGTTTTTTGTGATATGAGTTGCATGCGAGTAAATTGCTCAAGGAGGGACTTGTACGAGGGAATTTCTTCGATAACTTTTTCTTTTAAAATACGATTGAGAAGATCTGATTGTTCGTTATTATATGGGCTCAAAATAATATACAGTACAGCATATTTCATCATACTCCATTTCTTATCTTGATCTTCTTGAATGACTGGCGTATCATATATTTCCCTGTAGTGACGGCAAATATCCAAGTAAGTACCATCGTGCTGATTTAAATCAATCATATATTTGTAGAATTTAAGTTTTAACTCCTGAATTTCTGGACTTTTATCTTCAAAAAACCTCACAGATATCTTTTTAGAAATAATTTGTGTTCTGATGTAGTCCTTGACAACTAAGCAAAGTCTCATTTGTTCTAATATAAACTCAACTTTTTCCTTGCGTTCCATTGAACCATAAGTTTCGACTTGAAGCTCACGCATAGTCTTCACTGCCTCCTCCATGTCTCCATCTTCTTCTTTCATCGAGGAAAAACGCCGAGTAAGCCTGGCTCTCTCCACCTCAACGTAGATTTTACCTTCCGTCACAGTACGAAGGGTATTGATGAGACGATATTCTTCGCTGCGGGATGGCATTACTTTTTCTTCCATAATTAAGGATACACATTCTCTCACCATTTTGGTAACAGCGGCCTATTATATGATGGAATAAATACTCTCCAAATGAATGACATCCATATAAATAGTAAAATAATTCCCTCAAAATATAGAAATAAATAAATTCCACTATAGAAAAGTGAAAGTTAATAAATAAAATGACGTGACAAAATTGTTATTCAGTTGTTGACATTAGTCATGATTGTCAATTTTATCAATACACCACACATTCTACAAGAAATTAAAGCATTTCTTTTCTATGTTCTAAAATTACACTTGTCCATAAGAGCTTGAATTTCAAGTCGTGTTTGACAAATTTCTTTCAAAAATATATGATTACTAAAAACTTTGATCGCGTATCTCACAATTTAACCCGAGTTCAAAAAATAGCCTTAAATAACATATCAAATGGACTCGAAAATTACCATCAGACGTGGATTGAAAAAAGTAAATAATACATTGATCTACTCAGAGGTAATAATTTGTGGACTTGAACAGTGAATGTCAATTTCATTGAGCAAGGGTTTGTAGTAGACACAAAGGACCGTGGTGGACCGTCCTTCAACTAGAGAGTATTTATGTATGCCTTAAGCTGTCCTCTTTTCTTGGAAAAGAGAAGTATTTGTTGATTTAAGTCATCCCAAGCCTTGGACTCTGAGCAGAGTCGAACAACACAGATCAGGATCTTTCCAGTGGAAGCAGAGTCACTTCCGCCCCGCGTCTTTTTCTCCAAAGCACTCAGTAGCTCCAAGGCTTCATTTAATTTACCTATCAATGTACAAAATAAATGCATAAATAATAGAAACCAAATGGAAATTAATTTCGTTCATTCCAAACCTTCGCTTCGAACTAATTTCTCTGCTTTAGGAAGGGTCTCAGTCACTGTTTCTGCATAGTCCACCTCCATCTTGGGACCAATTCCACTGCCTTCCACAATGATTTCATTGATTTTGGACTCCACATCCACCTCCATCTTCGTATTTGCCGGACTCATTTTGAATATTCACTCGGGATACAACAGCTCGATGTAACCTACAAGAAATGCGCAAAGTCACGATCAAATTAAGATATTTTTTTTACATCAACAGCTGAAGCGGTTATTTATTAGAGAGAGAGAGAGAGAGAGAAAAGAAAGAAAAAAGAACAGAGAGAGAGAGAGAGAAAAGAAGAAGAAGAAAAGGAGAGAATAGTAGTGTGAACGGTTGAGTGTTTTAGTCAGTCTCAGCTAACATTTTCTGCATAATCCTAGCTAATGCAATAAGTCAACACCGTAATTTGAGTACAAATTGCAATGAAAAATTGGAAAATTTGAATTGGTGAATATTTTAAATGAAGAATTTACAGTAAAATTCCATAACATGGTCGATTTATAATGACTTAATTTTTTTGTGGCACATTATATATTCAGGTGATCTCATCACCTGTATATTTAAATATATGTACTGATCATTCTCTTTTCCCCGGACAAGTTCTCTTTTTACATCAGAAACTTTTCATAAAATCAAGAAAGGTTTGGTGCTATGTGTCTTATCAAGATTTTTTTTATATATTATGTATTTTCAGAATGCAAAATTATTTCTTATTGAATAAAGAAGTAAGCAGTGAAAGAATATACATTTACGTTCCAATACACATTTATAGGTTGATAAATAAAGATAATCATGATTTAACTCGTGCAAAATGGCTGCCGTCATAGAATATTAAAGATAAATTTCTATATGTGTAATACTTTAAAACAAGTTGTATTCTCCCTTGAGTTGTTTTTCATCAATTGACTCTTGATTTAAGGCAGCTGACACTACGTGTTATGAGCTCATAAAGGGTATTATTATTATTATCTATGATTATGATATTTAAAAAATATATTAAATCAAGGATTGCGCGTCCTTTTTTAAATTTTTGAATATTATACAAATATTCACATTTGGTTTGTATATTGATAGAATCCATGAATGAATAGTATATCTAAATAACAACTCTTCCACATATTAAAAAGTTGGCAACATGTAAAATTCAGAAGGGTAGCTATCAATGTATTTCCAGATTTTTTTTTCCCTTTAGGGAGTTGAGGTTGCGAGTGGTTAGAAAAGCTCGTTGTGATAAAAAAGATAATATGAAGATCGGATCGGACTTTACTCATACTTATTAGCTAGTGAATAATACCATATATATATTAAATTTAATATAATAATAACATTATATATCACTAGTTATCAATAAATAAATATTAAAATTTAAAGGTAAATAAGCGATTAGAAACAACAACAACATCATGGAGGGTGCTCTTGGAACGTTACTACAAGATCCTCAAATGCAATCCTTTATCAAAGGAGAAACTCAAAGACAAAAAATTCAAGTAATTATTTAATCAAGATGATTTTTTTAGTTGTATACGTAATATCCTCAATTAATTAAAATGAAAATTTATTTTATGTTCATTTCTCATTTTTTTTTTCGTGACTGGTACTAATAAAGTTTTCCTTGCTAATTACTCAGTTTAAATGTCTACATGGGTTTGTTTAATTTCAGTCTGTACTGCACGATATAAATAGTCGATGTTGGGATACATGTTTTGACAAACCTGGGCCAAAGCTAGATTCTCGAACAGAAACATGTCTTAAAAATTGTGTTGATCGCTTCCTGGATGCGAATATACATCTGACCAAAAACCTACAGAGTATGGGCTCTTGAGTGTGCATTTTTTGGAAATGCAAAGATAGTCGTAGTCGTCCTCAACTTTGATTCAATTTTTGATGAATACATAACTTATTTTTTCTATATTCTTGGTTCTATATCATACTCATGTTTTATTAATGTAATATAATGTTTATTCGTATCATCATTGATAAATATATATCTATATACATGTATATTACATAAAGTGGTTATCATCACGAAGAATAGAATTTATTTCCTTCTCAATTAATTATGGACTACTCCATTTAGAACTTTATCAAAACCGCAAAATAAAAGGGAAGAAAATCTATTGGATTACTGGAATTTATGAATAAGATATGTATATAAGTTAATTAGCAGAAATATTAGGTGGCTCTAGAGTCATATAAAATTTAGGAACTTTTCATAATTGTATGGACGATACAACGAAAAATTATGAATTATGAATTAATATTTTATGAACTCGTTCCCCTTAGTTATGTGCGCGCATGTATTTTAACAAATAATATAATTATTTACTAATGTTTGTAGGAACGGGTAAATATTAGTAACGAAATATCCAGAATGTTCAACCCTATCGATCAAAGGTGTAACAAACGTTTTGATACTGGTATCTGAAACCAAGTTTTATCACTCTAAAAAATTCTAAGACGTTATTTGAATTTTAGTGAGGGAAATACTCTTAGTAAACACTTTTAATTCTGAGATCCAGAGTATTATGAATAAGTTCAAGGTATTTAGGACATTACAAATACTTCACCAAAGTTGGGTGGATCAAGAAAAATATCAACTCGGTTCGGAAAAAGCTATCTACAGGTTAATATCGACTCCAAATTACATAAAAAGGATGTTACGAATGAAATAAATACGGTTAGATTTTAAGTTTTATTAAATTATATAATGTGGATCATACAATTCTCTCTACATTCAAGTGTATTAAGTATATTTATTTAAATTTTTTGGTCTCAAATTTCTTCAAGACAGGAGGAACTATTATATATATATATATATATATATATATAAACAACGACTCATCACAAGTTTAAATTGCATTTCTCTGTTAACAACTCTCTTCTACAAACTTTCCTTAAGCAAAATTTACTTAAAATAGTAACAAACATTTCTTTAATTCGAATCCAAAATCTTTAATTTGTAAGACAATCTATACATTTTGGAAATACATAGAAATAGATCTCCTGGTTAAACTCTATATTGTCATTGCTGCCTAAGTTATCAGCTGAGTAAGCGTCCATGTTCGAATTAATCTCAGGAGCTCGTGTTATTCCAGAATATTATTTAGATTACCTTGTATTTTAAGCACATAAAGACATATTTTTAGATATCAGGAGCCTCTATTTTTTGTGAGACTGAATGTGATTTGTGACTTGGTTTTAAATATCCTGCCTATATTGACTTGGCAATGAGTTTCATTGACTCAGACTTGCAAATTAGTAACTTCGTCATATTTTTGACAGATTCCATATAACATTTAAATTTCTAACCATTTTGTCAAAATGTGAATGTCATGTCGATACCAAATTCTTCGATTTAAGTACTTGTAGCAATATTATCTCTCTTTGTTAATAAGTTAAGGTATCATTGGAAAGGTGAGTCTAAAGGCTATTATATTTGAAATTCTTATTTTTACAACATTTGTTCGGAGAAATAGGCTAGCTCCTTGAATTCATAAAGATATTACTAATTACCATAATTCTAGGTTTTTTTAAGGAATTTTCTTGGTAATTATTCATCGTTGTATATGAACAATAGGAGATTTAATAACAAATAGTTTTACATGGTTTTTCAAAAAATGTATCCTACACATTTTGCTCATTGCGTCATGCAAAGCCAGAGCACCTCGTAAATAAGAAGACAAAAATACATGATGCAGATAATATTTAATAATTTCTAATGTTGCTGCACTTTCTTTAAATTCTTTAAATTTACACTATTGAATTATTTATTAATAGGGATGCGACTTTTGTAAAGAAAAAATACAATTATATGATTATAAAAGAAAAAAACGGTTGGTATTAGTTTTTTTTTTTTGGAAATAATGTTTATTCTTTATTAGATCGTTGAGGAGGAAACACTGCCCTCTTGAAGAAATTTTAAACAGGTTCCGTCTATATTTGTTAAAATTTTTGTTAAAAATACATAATTTAATTATGATATAAATGTAAATATCATACTTTACTTGCACCTATCATATAAACAAAGTTCTCCTCCTTAGAATAGTTACTGAAACATCTTTCTCCATCCACAATTACACTGAGCAGCTGATTTCAACAAAACTTTTCCATGAATTGTACCATATGTCTCACTTATGCTATACAAAAGTTGCACCCCTGTTTACTAATATCAACTGCCCGTATATAATGGTTATATCGAAGGGGATTATGATTAGATGTAACACTGCCATATGGAAATCTATGAAACTTTTTACAGAAAAATATTATAATTGTATATGATTCATTGTCAAATAATTTTTAATAAAACCTTCTAGTAATGTTGGAGAGAATCTTTTAATTATTCCTCTAGACGTTGATACTTATCCTTCAAAGATCTAACAAAGAATGAATATAATTTCAAAAAAGAGCAAATCTACCAAGCATTTTTTCTTTTCAAATAACAAAACTGTCTTTTGTTGAGGTGAATGAGTGTACTTACAATCAATTTCTGGTACCTCTGCATTTTATCGACTGATTTGAGAACATTAAATATTACTCATTAACTGATAGAAATTGAGAGGACTCAAGGGAATTTGAATTGTCAGAAATCCAAGAGAGGGGGATCACTTTCTTTAGCATGATTTCTCAATTGATAATCAGGGATTGAGCTATCTTTAGTTGTTCCAAGTTTTTAATAAAATCTACAACTAATTTTGGTGGCAATCTGTTAATTCTTACTTTAGAGGCCAATGACTCTTCCTCATAAGTCTAACAGAGAATGAACATAAGCACGAAGAGCTTTTTTGTGCACTCGCAATCTCAAATCTCAGAAGGGAAAGGGAAATTTTGAAAAAACAACTGGTAGCTACCCCTCTTACTTTCCTTGTTGCCAACTTTTTAATATTGGGTAGGGTTACTATTTTTTTTTTTTTTTTTTTTTTTTTGTACTAAGGTACAAAAACTTTATTAATTCCTCGTATCATTCAAAACAATAGTATTGTAATCTCATTATAAACGTTATGCATTATAAAAATAGATAAACAAAATGGTACTAGAAATAACACTATTAAAAAAAAAACCTCGAATTTAAACAGAAAAGAAGGACCATTGACACATAAAATTACATGGAATAATCAGAAGGAATTTTGATTCAAAATTTTAAGTACAATATTTATCATATTTGGTGGGAGGGGGGTTCTAGTGCATTTAAATTTGTATAAAATCATCGAAAGTTTTGTCGTAAAATAATTAATCTCATCTTGAAAGCGGCCAACATATATAAAAGCAAAGTGGCTCATAAGTAAAATTATTTTATATTTTTTAAAAACGAACCTTTTCAGCACATCCCAAAAAACCCTAGTGATACTACACTCCCAAAAGAAATGCACTGCTGTATCCTTCGATTCTTTGCAGAAGAAACACATTTTTTCTTCGGGCGTAACACCATTAATATATCCAAAGGTCAGTAAATTTGTTACGGCTCGATACCGGAACCAATAAGTGGAAAAATCTGCCAGTCGATTTGATAAAGCCTTTAAAATATCATTCGATGATGCTTGTTCCCTAAAGGAATCTCTCTTGCGACTTAATTGGTTTATATACATAGATTTGGTTATGTTATCTGTTTGGATAAACCTAATCAAACTATTGTCCATTCCCCTGATAAAGTTGAAAAAGGAGTCTCTAGGTCCAATTTCCCTTTTCGAAAAAGTAGCACATTTCTTAATTCTTTTCAGTTCAAGTTTTTCAGAAAAGGTCACTCCGATATTCTCATTGAATACTTCACCCATGAAGTCTAGTTTTTTCTTCATAGCCATACTTGATATAAAATTTAATCTTTGGTTCTGCGAAATCGGTTCCTGCCACAACATCTGAGGTAATATTAAAGAACTTATTGTGGAGCTGGCCAATGCAACTTCGCACCAAAAAGTGCCTGAATCCCGCAGAAATTTTAAGAATTTCTTTGGGCCTTCTCCGAGCATATCTTCAATTTTTGTTCCAGTCTTTTCCTCAATATTTCCTCTCCGTATTGCACTCCAAACAGATTCCCCGTCTGCCAATCTCTTGAACCATGAGAACAAAAGAGCTTTCCAAAAGTTTTTTATCGGGAGAAGACCTAACCCTCCAAACTTTTTTGGACAGCAAATTCTCCTCCAAGTTATCCTCTTCTTTTGCGTCCAACACAAAAAATCAGCACAAAACTCCTCGATCCTTTTCGCGCACTTTTCATTGTAGGGAGTTATCTTAAGAATGTGAATGATTGTAGGGAATATCAGTGAATTCCAAACATGAATTCTCGCGGGTAGGTTTCGACCGACTAAATATATTATATCTTGTTATGGCTTTCCGAATTCTTTCTTCGATATATTTTAAGTTAGTTTGTACATATCCTCCGTCGAAGGTTATCCAAGCACCAAGTATTTTGAGTCGAGGGACGACATCTATGTGAAATTCCTTAAGACTTCTTTCCAAATTTGTGATAATCTTTGTTTTGTGCAGGTTGATTTTTAATCCAGATTTTGCCTCGTATTCTGAAAGAATATGAAGAGTTGACCCAATCGAATTGTAAATAGTATTTGAGTTTCCAGAATACAAAACAGTTAAGTCATCCGCAAATGCTTCTATCCGATGTTCTATGTTTCCAAGACTCACGCCTCTTATGGTATTCGCCATGTCAATTTTCCTAATTAATTGATCTATAGATATTATGAATAAACTTGGAGATAACGGGTCTCCCTGGCGACAGCCTTTTCTAATTTCAAAACAGTTTCCTCCCTTCGTATATCTTGTGTAGAGGTTTCTCAAACATACACTTACCATCTTAACAAATTTTCCCCCAAACCCATAAGCTTTTAGACTATTGACGATAAATTCGTGAGATATACAATCAAAAGCTTTCATAAAATCAATCGACATCAACGCTACGTTTTCGCATTTTTGTTTTCCTTCTTCTACGACATCTAAAACCCCTCTGATAACGTCTTCAATATATCTACCTTTAATAAAGCCCTTTTGAGCTTTGTGAATAATTATAGGTAGGACTTTCTGGATCCTCTTACTAAGGATACCACTGAAAATCTTATATGAAGAGTTTAGCATTGTGAGTGGTCTAAGGTTTTCAACATGTCTAGGGTCTTTTCCACATTTAGGAATAAGTATCAAGGTACCCATTGTTATATATTGGTCAAAATTGCCTTTTATAATGGCATCATTGTACACCTGCTGTAGCAGGGGAGATAATTGTAGTAGATACTTTTTGTAAAACTCCATGGGGAAGCCATCCGGACCAGGAGTCTTATTTTTCTTGTTGTATTGTTCAATGTAACTTTGAACTTCGCATATAGTAATATTTTCCTCAAGCATTGGAACCATTTGTTGGGGTACTTGTGGAAGAGAATCATAGCATTGACTTGTCAGATTTTTTCGTTTTTGTGCGAGCTCTGAAGGACTGGATCCATATTCATTTAAACCTTTTTTCTGTATCCTTTCCTCTCCCTGTTCTTCATACAGTTTTTGGTAATAATCTATAATTATTTGATTGATTTGAGCATGGTTTCCAGTTGCTCTACCGTCTTTATCAAACAATATGTTAATTGATTTTTTTGACATCTGCTTTGTTTCCAATCTTTTTATTCGATCATATATTGCTTGTTCTTTCGCAATCTGATTGAGTCCTGTTCGGATCAGACAGCCTTGATTCCTAGATGTGTATATATCCTCTTCAGAGATGGAATTGTCTTTTACTCTTCCCTCACATACGTCCTGTTCATACATTTTTAGCTTTCTTTCCAAACTGTTTCTCGTTCCAAGCTTAATATACTCCCTTCTTGCACAGTCAAGAACCAATTTTAGGGCGTGGGAAGGGTTATTTATTATTTTCAATTTTAGTCTTGTTTTGATTTCATCGATCATTTCTCCTACAATCTGTGCGGTATTCTGGTCTTCTAATAGACTTACGTTAAGCTTCCACGAGCTTTTGTTGTGTTTTTTAAAAGGACCCAAAGTGACCAAAACTGGTCTGTGATCTGATAAAAACATTTGTAGAGTTTTACATTCTTGAATATTTGACGCTAATTCTGGTGATAAAAACACATAATCTAACCTTGAGCTTTTGGTAGCCCCAGCTTTGTTTTTGATGAAGAAAGTATGTTCAGGGGGACCACAAATCTTTGCTGCTGAATCAATTAGACATCTTTTCTCTATAATCCTCTTAACAACATCACAAGCATTCCTATTGTTTTCGATCATGTAGTTTGAAGTGTCTCTTTCTTGTTCAAGAGCAATATTTATATCTCCAACAACTATCATCTCTTCCACTCCATCCGATTCATCTCCCATATATTTGGAGTCAAGGGTCTCAAAGAATTGAGGATTATCCCTGTTTGGCCCGTACAATGATAAAATTTTGATCTTTCTGTTTCCAATATTGATTGTTATGACGATGAAGTTGCCTTCTTCATCTATTGCTGCACATTTTGGTTTAAATAGTTTCCTGATGCCCACTAAAATTCCCCTAGACGGATGGTTGGATTTCTTTTTTACTGCTGGAGCTTGAAATACTTCATATTCAGGGGGAAATACTTTCCGTATGTCAATTCTCGTTAGCCTTGTATCACAGAATGAGATAATATCTGGGTTAAAAGCTATGAAGTGGTCTATCAAAATTTTGCGCTTTCTTTTATCCGCAATGGAATTTACATTAGCAGTGATTATTTTGAGTTGATCACACATTATGATTTAATAAAGTCAAAAAAAAAGGACCAAAAACAGAAACAAATCAAGACTTCCTACCGTAAAAGCAAGGGAAACATAAAATGCACTAGACAACAATAAAGGGAAAGGTTGGTTAGAATATTCAAAATTAGCGAAATAAAAGCTTGGGATAAAGGGTAAAAAATAAACTGAACTAACATGGGAACAAATTATCATTCGTTTAAAATAATTAAAAACTACTTGGTAAATGAATTTGGGTAAATAAGGAGAGGAATACACACCAGCCATTTTAAGAAGTTAGAGGTGATTGTTGTTGTTCCTGTGTTACGCATTTAGCTCTTTTATCCTCCTTATCGACTGGATCCTCGAACACTCTCTTCGACCTTGGAGACATTGGAGTTAAGAATTTCCTGACTTGATCATTCTTCTTCTCGGCTTTACTCATCATGAAATGTTTCCAATCATCCCGGAGTTCTTGCTTTTTGCTTGAGGTTGAATCTTGAAGTATGATGTCACTGCTCTTCAGCCCGCATTGACTTCCATCTTTATGTGTAACTGATTTTTGTTGATCTGTAGATAATTTTAAATTTTCTTCTCGAGATACTGATGAAGGTTCCTCATTCTCATTACTAGATTTCTGGTTTAAATTATTATCATCAACCTTTTCTTCTTCTTCAATCAACTCATCTTCTTCTTCTTCAATCAACTCATCTTCTTCTTCTTCAATCAACTCATCTTCTTCTTCTTCTCTTGCAATCTTATTCACCTCTTCCATTTCGGCAAGTCCTCTTATTCTGATCGGCAGTCCGTTTTCGATTCTGAAACTTTTTTCAAATTCCCAATAAGGAGTTCTCTTCAAGACTGTGCACCTAGCTTTTATGTGACCAAATTTAAGGCATCAAAAACATTGAGTGATTTGATTTTTCGAAACTAATTCTACTTTTTTCCCACTCACAGGTACGATGGAAGGTAACATTTTAAAGGGTTTTATCCGTAATTTTATTTTTCCTGATAGGATTCTATTAAATTTAGTTGCGTATTTCTCTTCTTCTGCATCTTTCCCTTGAGAGGACTCAAGGGAATTTGAATTGTCAGAAATCCAAGAGAGGGGGATCACTTTCTTTAGCATGATTTCTCAATTGATAATCAGGGATTGAGCTATCTTTAGTTGTTCCAAGTTTTTAATAAAATCTACAACTAATTTTGGTGGCAATCTGTTAATTCTTACTTTAGAGGCCAATGACTCTTCCTCATAAGTCTAACAGAGAATGAACATAAGCACGAAGAGCTTTTTTGTGCACTCGCAATCTCAAATCTCAGAAGGGAAAGGGAAATTTTGAAAAAACAACTGGTAGCTACCCCTCTTACTTTCCTTGTTGCCAACTTTTTAATATTGGGTAGGGTTACTATTTGTACATACTATAGATTGATAAATTTTACTAATATATTAATCAATCTTGATTTTATATATTTTTTATTTATCAAAATCATAAATCATAATAAAACCCTTTTTTGAGTTCATAACACGTAGAGTCAGCTGCTTTAAATCAAAAGAGTTAATTGATGAAAAATAGCTGTAGGGAGAATACAGTGTATTTTTGTTAAGCCCAAAAAGCTCATTATGAAGAACAAGAGTATCAAGTGTTTTTTCCTTTTCTAATCTCAAAACTGTATTTTTTCTTGAAGTCTCCGTTCCTCAGAGAATGATTCAATGTTTTCCAATAAAATATGGGTAATTGCAAAACATGTTGACCCAAATAAGTATTGGTATATCGAATAAAAAAAATATTTAAAGAAAAATCTGAATTTGACAAAAACTACCGAGATGTCTCATTTTTGTACCTTTTTAAAAATTTAATTCGTACAAATGTCTATATAAAGTATTGGATTAATGATAAGTATGTGCAATCTCTTACAAGGGCCAATTGTGTAGAGAGTAGATGTCCTAATTTTTATTGATACATATGTCATGATGAATAAATTTACAAATATTTAGAACAAAAAATAATAAAAAAATGGAACAGCAGATATTTACTTAATTCAACATCAATTTCAGGTATCAAATACTCAAGACATTGGAATTGTTTTTAGGCATTTAGAAGTTATTAATTGGTTCGTAAATATTTTAAATGCATAAGTCAATGCATTGATTCAGAAGAGTACAGGGAAAGGATTCACAGAAAGTACCCTAACATTTAATAAAAGTTTAATAAAAATATATCATTAATTTATATTATATGTTTATTTGTGATTCTTGATTAGTAATTGACAAAAGTATTTATTTACTATTTAAAATTTTAATATAAAAATCCAAATCCCCAAACACGCAGTCAGGTATTCCCTTTCCAAATTCCGGAATAATCAGTTTGCCCCTTATCAAGAGACGATCATAGATACATACAATATTATTATTATTGAAACAGTTGCAAGAGATTCATACGACATAAACCGTAATCTACGTGATCGTCATCTAACGTAAATAATTTTATTGAATAAAAGCTACCTTCATATTATATATAAGCAAATAAGTATGAACTCCATCTGGTAGAACACAAGAGCAAAATCTCTGAAATTAAAATTATTTGTCTCAGTTTAAGGACATAAAAATCCCTAAATCGAATATTGACAGAAACAAAAGTTGCTTGAAGTCATTCCAGATTTTTTTATGGTAAAAAAATTGATATTTTTTCTTCTAGTGGCCTTATGTATCATAGAAACTTGTGTATGTATAATTATACTCAGTCCAAATGTTTAATCATAAATACAGCAATACCCTGAAGTAAATAACCCAAGGTTTTGGGTGGGTAATTAGTGCTGCAGATATACTAAAATGCTTGAATCCAGAATTATTGAGACATTCAGGGCTATAAACTCAGATTTGGATCTTATCATATGTAAATAATGAATTTTATTAAATATATCTTCAAAGAAGTTGTTAACATAAAAAAAAATATAAACTTGAAAAGCCGTAAATTTGTATGCTGATAAAATTTGAATCTTAAAAATAGAAGCAGTATCGTGGTCTCGACGGGTCTCTTTTTTTCGACAACCCTTATAATAAATTTATACACATAAGAAAAAAATGTCATATTTCCACAAAGTTAAAAATAAAACAATTTGAGAGTCCTTCTCGTTCGTATTCTGATGACATAGTATAACTAAGCTCTGTCGAGATCGACCATATGATAACTCCAACTCTGGACACTAACTCTAATTTTTGCAATGTAAGTAATCCACACAATTGACGTGGCCATCATATCAGTTGATAAATATTTTTTGTTGTCAAATACAATTAAAAGTTGTCCTATTTTTAAAATATTCGCATTTATTTGGACACTGTTGTATTTATTTATAACCAAGTTGAAGCAACTGTTGAGACCTTTACTAAGTCTAAAATATAAAAAGAGTTGACTCACTTGATTCATGTATCAGTTGTTTTGTTCTCAGAATGAAGGTCATACTTACATTAGTTGCCTACACTTTGATTGTCACCACGAGTAAAACTTTGGCTTATAAATGTAAGGACAATTGAAAAGAAATGGTTTTCTTATAATAAATTGTTATATGTAATTTTTTACAGATTTTAAATGTGGAACTTCTCCTGGAGCATGCGATGGTAGATTGGGAAATTTCATAGTTCCTTGGCAAGCTAATTTAACTTTGAGTTACACAACACATTCTGGCAAAATATATAGGCATTATTGTGAGGCCGTTTTAATTAGTCTAAACCACATTCTATCGACGTCTAGATGCGTATCACATTATCCTAAAGTTATTCATTCAGTAAGATCGAAAAAAAAATCAAATAGATGATCAATTAATTTAGAGCAAATAGGTTCGCCTTGGAGGTAAAGATGGAAAGAAATATCTTGTCAAACGTTGGTATATCGAGGGTGGAAATATATGGGATTTTAATGTGCGCTTAGCTATTGGAATACTTACAAAAAAAGTCATATTGACTCCTCATCTCGTTCAACCAATTTGTTTGCCATCACCATATACAACTAATTATAAAAGGAAATCCTTGACAAGTAAAATATTCTTAATTTATTATTACAATCCAATTGAATGTTATTTAAATGTTGTAACTAGTGACGGAATGGAGCAAGGGAACTCCGAATAGCAAGTCAGGGATCCTGAAATACTTCTCAAAATATAGTGACGAATGCCTAAAAGCAAAGGAAGAATTTCATAGAGATCCATTGGATATTGAAATGTGTGTCAAGATGAAAAAAGGACGTGTTTGTGAAAAGGATATTGGGGCCCCAATAGCCTACTCTAGTTCGATTAAACGCTGCTATTTGATTGGGATTATAAGTGATGCTAACAGAAACTGCAAGGCCTTGGTGAATTATGCAATTAATATTCCAAAAAGTATGCATTGGATCAAAATGATCTTGAACAAGTCCTAAAATAACTATGTATTTATTCAAAATATTATTGCTATGTAAATACATGTATAAATAAAATATATGCATAAATAATATAAATCTTCTTCTGTTTTTAGACTCAGTGAATAATATTTCATGGCTACGAACATCGTTGAACAAAAATAATTATCCATTTTAAAAAAATAGTCAGTTAATTTACAAAACTTTAATATCATGCCAAACGTTGATGTAAATATGTTTACAAATGTGACATGTTACCCCGTGTGCTTTAGGTCATTCTTGTCGTGAAAAGTTATTTCATAAACTTTGTCTTGCCAATATATAATATACAAGTCTACATGAGTTTTTACATATTTTGATTCTTACAGTCGTTTTTGAAAAGGTCCTTTTATTTGATAAATTAGAGTATAACACATGGGCTGAAAAGTCCCTGGCCTAGGACATAGATGGCGCTATTTTTATTGCTGTCATCTTGTTTTTAATTAGTACTAAGCTTCAAAAGTCCGTTTTTAAAATATCATAACATTTTATTCATTAGTTTGAGCGTTATTGGGACGCTAATTAATAATTAATTATTATTATTTTCAAAAGAATGGATCAAAAACAATTTTGTGTTTTAATTTTACACTCATTTTTGATGGGGAAAAAACCGTTCAAGAAAAAGTTTTATTAGGGCTCTGCTCTTTCAGACACAACAATAAAACGTAGGTTTGCTGACTTCAAACGTGGCCGTAGAGACATTGATGATACAGAACCCAGTGGAAATTCAATTGAGGCGGTAACACCAGAAAAAATCAACAAACTCGTTTGAATGATCAAAAAATGAAGTTGTGTGAGTTAGTTGACATTGTAGAGACATCAGGAGAGCTGTTAGCTTTATATTACGTCAGCACTTGACTATGAGAAAGCTCTGTTCGATGTCACTGTTGACCAAAAACAAAAATGTGTTGATGATTCTGAGCAGTGTTTGGGAATGCTTAAACGTAATAAACCAGAATTTTTGCGTCGATATGTGACAATGGATGAAACATGGATCCATCACTTCACTCCGGAATCAAAACGATCGTCATCTGAGTGAACAGCAACTGGTGAACCTCATCCAAAGCGCCTGAAAGCACAACGATCGCCTGGAAAGGTTATGGCCTCAGTATTTTTGGATGTGCATGGTGTAATATTCATCAACTATCTTGAAAAGGAAAATACCATCAACAGTGGATATTATAGAGTGTTATTGGAGCGTTTGAAGGCCGAAATTGCAAAAAAAAAAAAAAACCCGACTGCATATGGCAAAGATTTTTTTTTTATTTCATCAAGACACTGTGCCACAAGTCAATCAAAACAATGGCAAAACTATATGAATTGTACTTATTGTTGCTTCCACATGCACCGTATTTGCTAGATTTTGGTCCACGCGACTACTGGCTGTTCGCAGACCTCAAAAAAAAAAAAAAAAATGCTCGCCAGTAAGAAATTCCGCACGAATGAAGAAGTTATCACGGAAACTGAGGCCTATTTTGAGGCAAAAGATAAATCGTTCTTCAAAAGTGGTATTGAAATGTTAGAGCGGAATGATTGCGTTGCTCTTGATGGAGATTACTTTGATGAATAAAGCTAATTTTGAACAAAATTAAACGTGTTTTCATTTTTAGGCCAGGGACTTTTCAGCCCATGTAATATATTCAAAACGAGTTAAAACCAAACAATGACTATATAAACAAAAACCTACGTTATTTTGGATCAAATTAGGAAGGATGTACCTCCCCCCCCCCCCCTAACTTTATAGAGATACATTCATATTATTTGTTTGATGTTATCAATTTTACTAATAGTCGTAACGGAGGCAAATAACTGATATTTTGAACCGATTTATGTACGACTAAAACAATATAAATTCTGTAAAGGTAAGACATAAATAGGTATATAAACTTATGTATTTCAAAAGCGACATCATGCGGGGAAAAATATGTCTCATACACTTGAACTTGAAAGGGCATTATCCCAATGGATTGTCTTTTCAACAACATTCCGGTAGGTGTTGTAGATTGGGAGGAATTTTCATTCCTCCAACGATGAAAATCGTGAATGTTGGTATATAAATGAATTCAGTATAATTTGGGACGTCTGCAACGAAATCCCTTACGCCAGTCATGCCATCATCGTTGGTAATGTGAAATAAACTGAAAATTATAGAGGAGCACAAGCAGCAAGATCACGTGTTCAATACAAAGCTGAGCGTTTACGAGAAGAAGTTCCATTATCTTTATATTGATTTGATGGGGTCACTTCTATTTTTGATAGGGGAATGTTTCACAAATAAAACTGTTCCTTGTTCCTATCTTGAAGAGACACAAATCATAATTATGAGGAGGATGTGTGTGGTTTTTTTAAATAAGGTGTTGTCGAAAATATATACTAATATTTTTGTTGGTATCAATGGTTTATTATTTATGAGTTATACATATCTATGTAAACATATAAGTCACATAACACATGCTTGAAATGAACGTTCAATCACAAAAAACCAAAAATACGTTGTTTATCAAGTGTATTTCTGGTTTTTTTTTGTGCTCCAAATTGGTCTCAAACTTACAAAAACTTATGTTTTACGAAAATGTGTATAAAATATTCGCAATAAGTGCATCAAGCCCCTACAACTAGAATTAAACATTGCACCAATTTAATTTTCGATTAAAAAAATACTGACTAGTATAGTTAATTGAAGCATATAGGTATCATTATATTGTTCATGCTTGGATACATAAAGTATACCTAGATATTTACTGACTTGATAATTACTTGAATCATAACACTATTTGTGTGACTGATCCTATAATTAACATCAAATAGGTAAGGTAAAAACAGGCATATTTTATTCATAATTGTGGCTTAATGTCCGAATTGATTATATATTAGGATACTTGAAAGAAAAAAAAAAGCAATAAAGAGACAACATGTCCTGCTGTCATGCAACTTCTTCAATCATATTCGGTGTAAAAAGTGCTGGAATATGAATTGAGTATTATACCAATAATTAATTAATCAAAGCAATTATTGTACTTGTGTTTTCTAAATTTGACATGAAGTTACTTTTATTTTATGGACATAACACATAAATACTTTAGATATAATTTTCCAAAACCTGCAAAATGGTTTTTCACAGTTTTCTATGCCTCATAGATAATTATACATCAAGGTTTTAAGTACGTGAAAAAAATGCCAAGAAGATAATTTTTCTAGAAACAATCTTCCAACAACTTTTTCAGCTCTAGATAAATGAATTTTTTTAAAGATTAATTTTCTATTCGATAGTAAGCCGAGACGAAGATACAGAAAAATGATTTTCTGTTTTTTCTTTTTAACTACACTGGTCAACAGTCAAAAATCTTAAGGGATATAGGTATAATAAAAGCTATTTAGTTTTGCACGTTGATTTCAAATTTGTATTTTTTTTTCTCGAGAGTCCCATGGTTTTCGAGAAGTGGACTCTACTTTTTTAGTTTCTTTGGCCCATTTTCCAACTTCAACTTCAATTTAGGCCTGGAAGGATACTCCGTTTGTGCATTAAATAATAATGGTTTGATAGTGTATTTAATGTAAATTCCATTTCCAGTCTTTTTTTTGACCTAGAGGGACTTCTGGGAGCGTAGGGAACGGGAGTAGGTCCAAAAGTTGAACAAAACGTTTGTACATAAATAATTCCTTGAATTATACATGAAATAAATTAATGAGGAATACACTCACAAGCTGAGACCCACAGCTTTCAAACTAGATGTCAAATACCCGATTAGAATCCTTAACTAAGAAGAAATCGTCCGTCTAAGAGTGTAAATTTTCATCCAATTTTGAGAAAAAATTCGCTAGAAATCAATGACTCTCGGTAGAGCTACTAAAAACATTATGCTACATTATTTATGTAACTAAACAAGTTATAACTATGTTTTATACCAAAATGGATTTTTATACCCTATTAATTACTTATTTAGTCATATAATTTGATCAAACAATTATTTTTTTTTGAGTATCATTATTGAAACTTTGTTACAACATTTGCATAGTATATTTCTTGTATTTTTTTAAAGAAAATTTAGTACTAAATTAAGAAAATCTTCTAAAAAGATCTTTAACTCTACACAATTTTTTTTTTTTGGAATTTCTTTATGGAGTATAATTGTTACTTTAAAAAAATAATATTTATAAAAATAACACCAAAATACTTTAGTATTAATTGTAGACACATAATCAAAATACAGTATTTAATAACTTATTTCACAAATGTTACAATATTTTTGATCGATTGTCATTAACTTTACTTTCCATTAACAAAGTCAAAATTTGGCTTTGAATCCTAAAAATTCCTTAAAAACTTGATTTTTTTAAAAAAACTTACAGGTTAAATTGATGTTTGTTAACGACTTCAATGGTTATTTTCGTGTTTTACGGCTAAAATAACAATATCTAATGTGTTTTTCGGACCATAGGTTAAAATGCCGTTGTATATATTATGTATTCGTAATTTACACATATTTAACGTTCATTTGTATATAATTATATGAGTATTTAATTGCCTTGCTCTTTATTTATTTTTTATTCTCAAAAAAGAAAGAAAAAAAAAAACCCTATAAAAATAGGAGCTCTCTAAGAGGCTCACTTGTACTTTCAACATTCAAAGCTTGGATATCCTACATAGAAATATGTCATTTCTCTTGCTTCAATTCATTCTTTTATTCTCAACAATTTTTCTGCACTCAACAATCTCTGAAATAATCATCGAAAAGAGTAAGATAATTAAAGTTTTTTTGTTTTTGTTATATTTTTTGATAAAATGAGGATCAATGTTATGGGACAAAATAGTTATGTGGTGCTTTATATTTGCTTTTCTTTGATTTAACTTCTTGTTCCTGTGTATGGCTATTTAGTATATAATATGTGGTTCTATTTTTGTTGTTATCAGTATCTGGTAGATGGTCTTGATTCTCAAACAGAGTATTTTTTATATTTCTCACTTCGTTGAAATATTCAATCAAAGGTTTAATTGCTTCTAATGCTTCTGATAAATAATAACACTGGTCCACTGTCAAAAATACTAAAGGGTATAATTATAATAAAATATATTCAATTTTGTACACTAATTTCAAATATGTTACCTTTTTGTTCAAGAGTCCGGCGGTTTTCAAGAGACCCTACTTTTTGATCTGTTTTGGCCCATTTTCTAACTTCAACTTCAGTTTAAGCCTAGACGAATACTCATTTTGTGCATTAGAAAATAATGAACCGCTAGTGTTTTACATGCAAATTCTATTTCCAGACTTTGTTTTGATCTAAAGCGACTTCTGAGGGCATAGGCGGCGGGAATAGGCCCAAAAGTGGGCCAAATCTTTTGCATTTAACTAACTCCTTGAATATTAAATGAAATGTATTAAAGAGATGAGACCCACAACTTTCAAACAAGAAGTCAAGCGCCCGGTAATAACCCTTAGCTAAGAAGAAATCGTCCGCCCAAATATGTAGTTTTTCATTCAATTTCGATCAAAAATTCACTAGAAATCAAAGACTCACGGTAGACGAAAAAAAAATACAGATTTGAAATCAGTGTGCAAAACGAATAACTTTTATTATACTTTTACCCCTTAGGATGTTTGACTGTTGACCAATGTTATTTTGAATTTTATTTTCTTTGGTTATGGCTAATATAGTCTTGCATATTATCAGCTCTATTAGCATCAGATATCTTGCCTATGTAATCCTTTCTAGTTGAGGCTTATGATTCAACAAGGCCATCACCGTGTCTTCCTTCTCTAAATTTTTAATTTCTCTGGAAGGATTTCGAGATACTGCTTCAACAACAACATTTGATTTGCCCGGGGGGATTGCGAAGCAATCGGATATTTATAATTTCATCATCCTATCCCAATAACTTAGCAAATGGTTTGTTGTCCGACACTTTTCAACAGTTTATTACATATTTAAGTAAAATATCTCGTTTTCTTTAGTCTCCAGGCCAGTGCAAATAAGCATTTATCCCTCAATAACCTAAATCTGGGGTGTAGTCTGACTCATCAGTCTACAACTTCACCCGGAACTTTGGTTGATTTTCTCTGGCTGTCCTTTGACCCATGCACTGTTTTTGACAGACTTAGCATTAAAATCTGAAACACTCAACATTTATTCTCTTGATTATATTCTCCTGATATTATTTTCTTAGACTTACTCCATGACTCATTAAAAGGTTTCTTGTTCCATCCCTTATATTCCTCAATGAATGGTTGAAAACAATTCCCACAATTCCACTTCATTGAAAATCAAATCGTTTTTACCTTGTTTTGAACCTCTATTGAAATAATGATTCTCTAGGATATTGTTTCGTAGAGAATACCTCCGTCCGCATTACACATTTAATTTTCTTCAAGTGAAAGTGATTTTATGAGCGCTTAGATTGTCTCTTTGTCTTTATTCAAGATATAAGGATTAGTTTTCAGAATATAATCATGCCTCACAACATTAAAACAATTGGTCAACCTTTCCTTAATATCTGATGTTTATAATTCTTTTGAACAAACCCCATCATTCTAAAAGCACATTCCCATGTTTCATATGAAACCATTGACTTCTCACACCGGGGAAGAATACTACCTTTATCTGATACTTGAGTCTTAGCATTCTTCACTTTTGTAGTACCTTGTAGATGGCACGAAGTATAAGTTGTAAATATAGCGATTGCCATGGGCTTAGAATCATTTTCTACGACCACATTTGGGTATCTCAACCTCACACTACTTATGAAATGTTTTAACACGTCTAGTTCTTAGAAAAGCGATTGACTGTGGCCTTTGGGTACACGATTCTAAAGTATAAGATGTTTGAATAGTATAACACTATGTAACAAAATTTAAACTTATGTTTGCGTACAAATTCTGTCCAAATGTTATTCTATGATTGCTTTTGAGTCGAATATATTATTATAATATTGAATTTGGAGGAGTATTATGCTGTGTGTTCCACAGCTGTTAATGATTATCCAGGATAATCATTACGCCTATATATAGAGCTGTAAATTCTAAGCTCTGCCGGTATGCAAAAAAAACAACAAAAAAAAAACGTTGTAACGCTGACAATTTGAATTTTTCCACAGAGAGCTAGCTGCGTCGCTGTCATGACGTTTTACTATTTCAACTACTCTCTTGCCCTTTTTACAGGGAAAGACATTGATGGTATTTAAGAGGAAAACCACAATTCGGTTAAGCAGTAATTGCAAACCCCAAATTTTGTTCATTTAAAAAAAACAAAATAACGACCTCATTAAATTATTATAAAGCATTTTAGATACTAATTTTACATCCAATTAAATTCAAAATCACCTCATTATTTTAGCCTCACAAATTAATGATGTCCTTCTATTAATCCTTCAACTTTTTTATTCTTCTTTTTCATGGTGTAGGTACGAATGAAATTGAGCTGAATAAATTCCTGCCAATACTTATCAATAGTTGTCCTTCTACAAATCATGTGGTTCTTTTGGAATTGGACAATGACATTCAAGGTGTCAACTTCCAGAAATTATCAAATATTTTTCAAGAGAATAATAAGTACAAATAAAGTTATTTTTGATTCACCTAAAAAGGATTGATCTTTTTCAAAAGACAAATCTCGATGTACATATCCGCCAAGAAATGGATTGAGGATTTGAATAAAATATCGTTTAAAACTCATGATTTAAAACTTGTCCTTGGAAGATTTGAAACATTGAAAACGTTTTTAAAAATAGTAAGTTTTCATTTTAGTTTAATACGATTAAATGTTGAATTGAACAAAATTGTGAGTTTGGAGCGAATCTGAAGTTTGCTAAAAATAAAATAAAATAAAATAGTACTGAACATAAATCATAATTTATTAATGTTATTAGTGTTGTGTTTAAGACCAATCATTCTCAACTGGATTTGCACCCACATTTCTCCATGTTCATTTTACTAGAAACCATTTTTATTGGTTTTTAAGTCAAGTAAAGTATTTTACTTAGATGTTTATTTACTTTTAGTCGTTTCTGATATAAATATCAGCCGATAGAAAAATTTATATAGTCAGATTTAAAATTTTTATTCATAGAAAGACAAAATTTCATTCTTGCTTTTTTTTATACATAAAATAAAAGTATTTCCATATTGATCACTTCTGGGTTGCAACCACGAGTTGAGTCACACCGCTCAGTACAACCTTACTCCAAAAATTGACTTTCTGCGAAAATATTTTTTTTTAAAAAGATTTTATTATTATTGCTGCTGCTTAGTTTTAACAATGAAACCAAGACAAAAACTAGACTTTGAATGATTTGAGACCAAGGTAAGACTAAGATGTATCTTGAAAACTCTATTAAACCATACTACTATTGGCAATTATGGATCAACTATCAGAAAGAATTATGGAGCCACAATTCTTTTTATTCAGTCCAAATTTTAACCAATTGCTCAAAGACTTTACATACATTCAAAATAAAATTAATTTGTCACACTATTTATTGAAACAGACAAGTAAAAATTGACAACAGTTTGACTTTGTGATTGAGTATATCTTCTTAAGTAAGAGGAGTGAGTAACAATAAGACAAAGAGGTGAAAACAATGTCACAGAGGATTATAAAAAACAATATAATTAAATATCACTTAAAGAGCCAGAACCCCAAAGAGGCAATATGAATTTGACGGATTTTACTTTGAATATTAGTTTTGATTGAATTGAATCTCAGCATATTCTCATGAAAAACAACTCGCTAATTTAAGATCATTTATGGATATGAAGATGTAGGAAAAGCTATGAATATACCTGAGAATTGAAAATGACACAACATTAAGAGTATTCTGAAGTTCTTTGCATCACAATACAATAATTTATTAGATTAATTTTATCAAATTTCACACTACTTGACGTAATTGAACCAGACGTTTCTTAAATAAACACTCATCTACTATATCACAGTTAACATCATTTTTGATTTTTGTTTGTTGTGCAATTTCTCAGACAGCGCAATCACAATGCTTAGAATTTTTTTTAATAGTAGAATAATCAAAGGTTAAAGGTAACTTTTGGCTAAATAATCCCTTTGAATATCTACTTAGTATTTTCCTGCAGTAATCACAAATTGAAGAAGGAGGAACTTCGATCTAAATAGTATAATTATCCCATACAAACTTCTTAATGAAAATCCAATGCTGTCATATATGTCTTACATTTGTAGCTTTCTTTTTTAAAACAAACGACACAAACATATATATAATATTAATACACCAAGTTGTAACTTATGAATCCTCAATAATCCACTTATAATAGGTCATAATATAGACTATATTAAATAATATTAGCACGCATCATACCTAAATTTAATGAAGCGTTTTAATTAAAGAGTTGGAAAAAAAGAGCCCTTCCAGCAACAGTTGTTCAGTCTTTAGTTATCTCAGTTGACAAGTTGTGTTATTTACTGTCATCATTACATTATTTATTTATTCTCGTGGAGAATACAGTTAAATAGCTAAGTTTTGACATTAGAAATGAGTTTAAAATACTTAAATTGTAGCTTTTAAAATGCCACAAATACACATTAAAATTAACTCAAGGTGATGGTCTTGGTTTTATCTCAGTCTTGAACCCTCAAACTCTCAGTCTTGCCTTAGTCTCAAAGTATTGGTTTTAAGATCTCAGTTACAACTTATATATGTAATCAAAGGTTTGATCTCGTTTTCAATTCTTATTTGTAATTTCGTGAAGTAAAGGATCCATAACATACATAATTTAGTATAAATTGATAATAATTACTTACTTACAGATATGGGATAAGACTATAATCAGTTATAACCAAAAATATATCTTCATTACCGATACAAAGTCATTCAACCAATTGATTAAATTAAAAGAAATTAATGACGTGCTTAATGTACTTATATTAACTATTGATGACGTACTAAATACGGTAAGATATCTTTTTCTTAATAAACTTATTGGACTCTCTAATCAATTAGGGTTTTTTCTATTTGTATACTTCTGATCCGATTAATGATGGTGAATACATTTTACTCGGAGCTTGGATCACACACTTTATAAGTATTATAGATATACATATACCAAAAATGATCACTGGTTCTTAAAAATAACACAGAAACATCAGACGAGATCTTCCCAAATAAATTTTCAGATTTGAAAGGAAAAGTTTTAACCTGTACCTATATGCCTTTGTTTCCCTATACCTTTGAAGAAAAACTTCATCCTAAATCATTAGATTTAAAGGTCAGAGGAGTGGATCATGATATACTTAGTCATATTAAGAAGAAATTGAATTTCAATGTCAGGTAATTAAAATACTATTAAAAATTGGGTTGTAATTGAGATTAAGATACTATCATTAATGATATTATTAGGTAATCAAACATAGTAATTTTATGTACGATAAGATATCAAATCATGAATAGCTTTGAATAAATTATTAGATACATCAAATCTATTGATGACAAATATGGAGTTAAGAATAAAACAAATGGCCAATTCAACGGCATGATTGGAATGGCTCAAAGACAAGTAAATTATTATAAAATCAATGAATTTCGAAAATGTTATCCTAGAGAAAAAATTCTTTTATTGATATTGATATCTTCAATGTACATATATTGTAGGAAGTGGATATTTGTATTGGAGGCATACTCCAATCGTACGAACGGGAAAAAGTCATTGACTTCTCAAAAGGGATATTATTCGATACAACCACATTCATAACAAGAAAACCCGTTCCACTTTCGAAATGGAAAGCTATTTTTTCTCCATTTCATGTATGTATAGTAGATAAATCTATGTACATTGAAAACACTAAACTCTTTTATGAACCTGTTTTTCTTCTTCACATCAGACGTCCCTTTGGATAGCCTTGGCCTTGGGAATGTTGAGTTATTTTGTGATAAATGTCTTATACATAAGATGTACTACCATTCAGATAAAGAAGGTGACATTAACATATAGCTTCTTAAACATATGGGCATCCTTCATGAACCAAGGAATAAAACATCCTAAACGCTCATCTCACCGGATCCTCCTTGCAGCTTGGTTCTTATTTTCACTCTGTATTGTGCTAAGTATACATATTTTAAATGTATGTATGTAATTTGTTTGATTATGCAACTTTGATTCTTAGGCTATGCCGGAAGTCTCTTTTCTTCACTCACTATACCTAAATATGAAGCAGAAATTAATTCTCCAGATCAGCTTCTGGACTCTAATTTAAAAATTATAGTCCTGAAAGGGCAATATCACGATGACTTTTTTAAGGTAATCAAATAACTGATCTAAAAATGGGTTTTGTTTGTCAGAAGTAACCCTGGGGACGCTCTTGAAATTATGTATTTACATTTCTAAATATTTTTTATTTCTCAATCCTATAACATGTACAATTTAGCATTCAAGTGTCAAGTTATACCAAAGAGTGTATGAAAGATCAAACAAAGTACCCAATGTTTGTACTTCGTTAAATGATTGTTTATCTTTCATGAATGAAAACACGGGGTAAGATTCAAATCTAAAATCCTTTTAAGACTATTAAAATTTCACAATTTTACATACATTTATCAGATACAGCTTTGTTTTTGAAAAGGATGTTCTCATTTCATTGATTTTTACGAATTCAGGTGGTTTAATCAAAACCAGGGTCGCAAAACATGGACTCTATGAAATACAATACTCGACTGTTTTTCGTAAAAACAGCCCTATAAAACATGAATACGATAAATAGTAAGCTGTACAAATACATTCCTTTATTATTTGGAGTAGTTAAACATATTTTCCAACTTTCTTTTCATGTATAATGTATGTATATGTATAGTCTTCTAAAAATACAAAGAGCTGGTCTAATCACCTTCTGGAGTAAGAGGCACCTTC
Organism: Lepeophtheirus nordmannii; assembly: GCA_963680855.1. Classification (NCBI taxonomy): domain Eukaryota; kingdom Metazoa; phylum Arthropoda; class Copepoda; order Siphonostomatoida; family Caligidae; genus Lepeophtheirus; species Lepeophtheirus nordmannii. The sequence goes on along the minus strand of OY804519.1, from coordinate 26,684,350 downwards.
ATAAAAAGAGATTGGATAATCTAAGAGTTCATTCCTTAGTATGTAGTTTCCTGCAATTACAAACTGATTCTAAATTATTTACAAATATATTTTTCTTACTACTCATTTTTCAGGACGAAAAAAAGGAAACTAATAAATCATTGTCTATGGAACATTTACAAGGAATTTTTCTTGTCTATACTCTAGGAATGGGATGTAGCCTTCTTGCTTACCTCTATGAACGGAAGAAAATGGGAATTTAAGATGTCAATAAGATATTAATCTATACTTACATATAAATTGGCTATAATAAATATTTAGTTGTTACAAAAAAGTCTGAAAGTATTTTGTTTTCCCTCTTTCAATTAAGATAAGTAAATGGTTACCTGGTCAAAAGTCAAAAATCCTAAGGGGTATAAGTATAATCAAAATTATGTACAGTTTTGCAATCCAATTTCAAATCTGTAATTTTTTTTTTTTGAGAGTACGACGATTTTTGAGAAATCGATACCAATTTTTTGAGCTTTTTGACCCATTTTCCCACTTCAACTTCAATTTAAGCCGAGAGGGATACTCATATTGTGCATTAAAGAATAATGAAGGTTTTACATTTGTGTTTTGTTAATTTTTCAACGGAAAAATGAAAAAAAAAAAAAAGGTCCAGGTATAAGTAAAGTTCCATATGATGTTGATTTCGAAAAAAACTCTGAGAACAACAGAACAAAATGCATGGAAGTCCTTCAAATGAGTATGTGAAATCTTTCCCATGAACAATAAGTCGCCTCAATACAAAGATGGTGTGAAAAAGCTCCTTAAATATTAAGAAGAATTTGGATATCGTATGATTTTCAAGATACATTTACTAGATTCACATATCGTTCATTTCCCATTCAATTTAGGAGCTATTAGTGATGAACAGGAAGAACGCTTTCATCAGGATATTAAAACAATGGAAACAAGGTATAAATGGTTTTTCGAACAGTGATGATCTTGATAAGAAGTTAAAGCATAAATATAACACCAACCATCGATGATTTCTTTGAAGTTATTCATAGAATCTCAAAATAATTATGTACAATATGTTGTCAGTTTATATGTAGTGTATCTAAAAAATTTTTTTGTGATTTTATCATTCATGATATTACTTTTAAGTTATAATACTAAACCTCTTCAATAAAACTAATTCATGAAAAACATAAAAAACTTTAGAAATGATATAAGATTTAAATGAATGTGTCCAGAATACGATTGAGTCACAAAAAATAAATTTATCCTTAGTGAAGGATCTTGATGATTATTCCTTTAGCCATGAAGAAGGGGACTCAGTACTGAGAGACAGACCAAGAGAGGGGGGGGGGGAAATATAGGACTTTTAGTACTGTGAGAAGTAAACGAGTGTAGAGAAGTGTCCATTGAATGAGGATGTTGGAAACGGCGACGAAGCCTGAGTCCAGTATATATGACAAGAGCCGTCGTAGCAATATAAACGACGATATCAGTGTAGATTGGCTTCTGAGATGAATGTGCAAATTAGTGTCTTACATACAAGCATTGTCTCCTCAATTGAGTCTTAATTTCTTTCCCCCATTCTTGATATGAATGACTCCTCCTCAATAGCTATGTTAATTTATAATCGGAAAAGGTAATTGTTCTTAGTCCGATCTTCTTCAAATTAAGGAGACTGATCCAGCGTTCCTTCCTCAATGCAGTTCTCTTCATATCCATGATGATGAAATAGAAGGAACGCCAGATCCTGAGATACTCTTCACAAAGTCCCTATGATGACTCATCAAGGAACACATTTCCTTTCATTGAATATCCATGGCCATGCGATCCCACTCTTTCTTGGGAGTTGCCATGTAATTAAATATCAGCTCAATGATTTTGAATTATGTTAATTTCAGCTGATTTCAGAATTCCTCTGCGGGCTACAACATCGGTCTATGGCACTTGCTTTTTAGTAGGTCAACAGTGAGTCTTTGATTTCTAGTGAATTTTTGCTCGAAATTTGATAAAAATATATAGATTTAGGTGAACGATTTTTTTTTACTTAAGGATTCTTATCGAGCGCTTGACATCTTGATGCTTATAACCTTTCCCTTGCTCTCAGAATATTCTCAACCCTAAATGTATATTAAAATTAGACATGGGCAAAATGTTGAAATAGTGTTGAGTTTAAGGAAGGAAAGAAAAATATCAGTTGGTACCACCGCCTACATAACTCATTTGAATTCAGTCTTTTCTCGATCGTTGATTATGACAACTCACAGCAATTATAACTAGCTTAATTTCCGATAATTTAAAAATCAGGCCGAAAAAAAGTCCACATCTTCTCCTGGATTTCTGACAATTCAGATTCCCTTCAGTCCTCTCAGTTTCTATCGATCATTGAGTATTATTCAACATTGTCAATAGCAGTCAACCGATATAATAAAACAGAGGTATCAGATAGTATGTATATGTAAATATATTTGGTGCAAAATAAAAAATTCTGAACATTAAATTCATTGATAGACAATGTTAAGGGACATGATAAAACCTGTTATTAAGAGTATTATTTACTTTATTAATTCAAAGAGTGCTCTTCTTGCAATAAAAGTACAGGAAAATCGAAATAAGAGGGTTCAATTGACGTCAAGAGACAAAACAGAACTTAAGGGTATAAAAATAAAGAGTACATATATTTAAAATAATAATTATAATAATATTTTCTTTATCATAATTTCGAAAACAATTTAACGTTTAGATACATAATTAGATAATCGACATGAATTACAGTATGTTGTAGCTAAACAAGCTACATATATTTTTTTCTGATATTTTGAACATATTTCTTCAATTGCATTTTTGCATTTTTTTTAGATACTTGACACATTGAACGCATTTTAATATCGGTTTCAGTTTTATTCGGCATTTCTGGTTCCATATGCTCTGTTATAGTTTGGGTAAGCTCTTTAACTACAGTTTTTGTAAATTTCATCCTTGAGATGTTAGATTTACACATACATACATCTGTCTAAAACCCTATCCAACTTTGTATGTCCATGTACGTGTAAAATTAAGATTATATTATTTAAAAAGAGTTGATCTTCAAAACTTGGGGATATTTTTTCAAGAAAAACTTAAAAACCCTTTACCAATATTTGTGGCAACGGTTTTCATACATATACTAGCCTCTAAGAATGCCGCTAATAACCAGACGAAGTGTTCTCTCACGTCATCCGTCAAACGTATCACCTGCACTCACTCCCATATTCAAAAGAATTAATATAACCTCAAAATTGAACTAGGAAAAGGGTACTATCCGTTTATCCCCTTTTAATAATAAAACTGCTATTTTTCACTTCAAAATCTCCATTCATAATAGCTATAATCTAATGGTCTTGTCTGCAGAGCTGTAGCATACGAGTCTATAGACTTGAATCATTTTTTATGGACTCAGACTTTCAGGCATTTGAACAAATGACGTGTCTTGGAATAGTAATTTGTTGATAGAAAGTTAATTACAATTATTACAAATTATAACTAGATACAATTTGAAAACTACCGTTCTATGAGATTTGTTAGATTTATTAATTACGTGGATTGAGTTAACCAGGGAAATCCAATCCCAATCAAAAATATCATTTTTGTCCAATGCTACAAAAAGACTGACCAACGTACTTTATATTTTGGGTGTTGTAAATATACAGCCCGCGGGCAATGAGACCCGCAGTATAATTTGAAACTCAATAAAATACATGAAAGACATGGATTAAACTTTTTAATTAAATGCAATTCATGACATATCCGCTAGGGGGTACATGTTAGTCTTTCTTTGTAAGTCTCATGTAATTTCATGTAAAGTTTATTATTATAATTTTCGATTTTCTAGTTACTTAAAGTTTTTACAATTATGTGAAATGTTTTGTGAAAGTGTTACTCAATAAATTTTTAGCTAAATTTAACAATGTCCTTGTTCTTCTTTAAATCAAAGCAAAGGTAAGACATGATATTTTGGTTATTTATAGCTAAGTATGCTATAATTTTGATAGTCCGGCTCACGACGTCTACCTAGGGGTTGTATGTGGCTTGCGATATGAAATGAGTTTGACACTCATTTGCTCTAGGAGATTGAGTCAATAAATAACAACTGTTCCAAACATCACAGGCCACTAACACGAATAGCGATATCATTTCTTGTTTTTACGAATATAATTCAAAAGTAAATATCTACAAAAGTATTGAGCAGTTTTAGCCATAAGTTTATAGACATAGACAAACTACGTATATGTATGTCTTCATGTTTATTGAGCTTGTTTTTCAATCACAAGCAGAAATCAGATTGTATTATTAACTAAATTGTACATCATTACTAAGAATGGGAAATTCCATTGCTAGAAAATCTACATAGATTCTTTAAAAGAAGTGATTTTGACTATATAGAAAGATAGGAATAAATGTACTCTATTCTGATAGGAAACTGTCCTTCTTGGTTTTTTTGGTAATGATGTTAAACTCTAAAAAATAAATAAATTACTTGTACAACAAAATTGACATACATAGAGCTTAACCTTTACCCTATTTTGTGTCAAGCTTCAATTTTTTATTATCTGGAGTTCTTTACATTAATCCGAATACTATTTGAACACCATCAACTTCATAAATGCTATCATCAATATTGATGATAACGTAGTTACGATGAATAAATTCCTCTGTTGTTTTTAAAAACTCCATGACGGACATGTATGTTTTTAATAGAGATTTTATCAAGACGTCGTTATTCTGTAAGTCGGCCATCTTAGACATACACAGGCAAATTACATACGAAAACTAAAAATATTTTCTTTTTAAATGAAGAATAGCCATTTAGTATTTGGATGTCAAAAAGGAACAACCAACGACGTCATTAGCACTATTTTAAAGAAGCTTCACCTAATAATTATTCATTTTGAACTATAGCACACGACAAGCTTTTTAGGATAAACAATAACACACTGCATTCTCCCTTCATCATTTAACTCTTGATTTAAAGCAGCTGACTCTACGTGTTATGAACTAGTAAAGGGTATTATTATTATTTATAATTTTGATGTATAAAAATATATTAAATTTTTTTGAATTTTTGATATACAAATATTAATTATTGATTTGTATATTGATATAATTTATAAATGCTTAGTATATTTGAATACCAACTCTACCGAATATGAATACAGAAGGGTAGCTACCAGTTGTTTTTCCAAATTTTCCCTTTCCCTTTTGTGAGTCGAGGTTGCGAGTGAACAAGAAAGCTCGTCGTTGTACTATAATAGAAAAATACATATATATAGCGTGAGTACCTCTATTTGTTCGTTTGTTTGACCGAACATCATGGTCAGGTGAGGGAACTAGAAAGCAGGGGCATCTAGGAATAACTTGACCCAAAAATGAACATAGGTTATGTTTTGTATACCTCTGATGTTGTTTGAGGTCAATATAGTCTGAAAATGAATCATTTTGGACCATACCGACTTACTTTCAGCCCTCCTAATATATTTTAAGAATTAATTTGGGAGAAGGGTGTCTTCCTCTTTAAAAAAACTGATTATATCCAACTTTTCTAGTCCCTAAATCATCCGAAACAAAATTAATTGAAAGAATCTACCCCTTTTTAATTTTCTGAAGTCATCAGTAACTCGTGATTATCATTTCTGACAGTATAATTAGGCTGTATTGTTGAATCGTGAAAAAATCTTCCTGAAAAAGTTACATTATTTATTATACAAAATGATTGCCATAATTTTTCTTTTAAAAAGTGCAGCCGATTTATCAATAAATTTGATAAATTATTATTAGTGAATAATCATTATTATCAAACTAAAAACTTGAAGATAATTATATATTCAGGGCAGATATTAGTATTTTTGTTCTTATATTTCTTAAAAATTAATACAAATAATGAAGTTTTAACAAAAATAGCAATAAATCCAAAAATAAAGTACCGATTTTGAAATTTGTTTATTTAAAGTAATATCTACAACTTTGATTTGAATAATATCTTTCTAGAACATCAATTTAGTTTAATTAGTTACTATAAGTCTAAGAAGATCCGTCATGAGCCTGGAGGAAGGCTGTCACAGCTACATTTATAGTAATATATCGACAGCAAATAGGCTAGATTCCATGCTTACCATATCATTTTTAACGTCATTAAGGGGAGGGGCTTACAAAAACATGCCGGATGCGCGGTTTTTCACATCTCTATAGGTAGGAATGTAAATTTCAAGCAAAATCTCGCACGCGAGATTTCATGGGGTTGGGACTTTCAACAGTACTTTTTGTTTTCCTATGCTGTTATCATTTTTCTTTATTTCTTAAGAGGGTTCCATCAATTTTTTCTCTATATAATGCTTCAAGAGAAAGAGGAGGGAGTTCAGTTTAAAAATAATGAACTCTACAGAACGTCAAAATGTACGATAGATATCCTCCATAGAGGAAAATGGAGGTAATGATGTATGGAATTACAACAGGGAATCTGGAGCAATGAGTTGTCATGTTTGTGGTTTTAAGATAAGGACTTTTAAAAAGTTTGCCATAGTCCAACACATTGAAAGCCAAAGTCACATGAAGAGTATAGAGATTTACGAAAAGAACTTTATTGAAGACAGTTCTACAACTTCTAATTTCATCACTGACATGACCAAGATGCTTGTATCTTGCAATATCCGAATCAATGCCTTGAGTCATCCAAATTTTATCAAGTTTATGGAGCTCTATACGGGAAAAACTGTTCCGTCACGCTACGTCATCACGAAGTCAATTGAGCCCCAAAATGAAGGTGTCTTATCCAAGATAAAGAAAGAGGTTGAGGAAAAGGATATTTTCCTTGCTTTGGACGAAACTACAGATCTTCTACAGCAATCAATGACTGCAGTTTTGCTTGGTCCTTTGGATGGTCATTTCTTAGGTCGGCCATACTTAATTAATTTAGAGAATGTAAGAAAGTCTGATAATACAACCATGACGAGTGTGGCGATCAAAAGTACTAACAAGGTTTTTGGCTCCGAATTCAGGAGTAATAGACTGAAGGTCTTCATAACAGATGGAGCCGTATATTGTATTAAAGCTGTCGAGAACCTTAAACAACGTAACACTAAGATGATACATGTCACTTGTCTGGCTCATGGAATGAACAGTATAGTATCTTTGAAGTTAAGAAAATTTTCTAAAATTCAGATATAAGAAAAAGATTATTACACAAAGCACTTCTACTTTGTTAAAGAGTTTATTAATGAAATGGACGAAAGGAGTGATGCAATCCAAAATGTAAAGTATGTTTTGAAAGATGAATCTTTTTACCCAGAGATACTGTTGATTCAACGGAGTTTGAATCAATTTCGATTGACGATAAAAGCATTGGAGGGAAGGATGTTTTTACTAACAAGTGTACCTATCGTAGGTAATTTATGTATTGATATTACACTAAAATCGTTTAAAAGTAAATGTTTTTTGGATGTGATGGAGAAGAACAAGGGGTACGTTAAACTGAGGGAAATGTCCACAAAATCCATCAACCAAGATATTGAGTTCTTCAAATACAGAAACACTCCTATCGTAAACTGTGACGATGAGAGAGTTGAATATTATAAGGAGGTCAAGAATGTCAGATAGACACATCAAAGACTCGATGACCATCAGATAGAACTCAAATTGAAACAGTATAGGATAATTATGATCACCATATATTAAGTGGAGCATTGGATATATTTCCCTAAAATTTAAATTCCTAAAAATAACAAAATTAATATCTACATTGAAATTATTAGTTACACTCGCCATTGACGGCGCCTTTGGCGAGGCCTCCGGCGGGTTCACTGATGTCCGGTACGTAAACTTTCGTCTTTCCTTCTTTACATTCTTTACACGGTAATAGCGTATCATATAATCGCGAAAAAAAAAATCCTAAAGAAAAATTGAAAGGCCGAAAATTTTTCCGCCAAAAAATTTGGAGCGACAAAAATTTTTGAAAAATTTTGAAAAAAAAAAAAATCGCGAAATTTTTTTTTTCGATTTCTCGAAATTTTTTCCGTAGAAATCTTCCATATGACGTGTAGATTACGCATACAAAATTTCATGACCATAGGGTAAGGGGTTCCGGAGATACGAGGGGTTACGGACACACAAACAAACTTTATTATATAGATTTCTAACATTACGAAGATAATTAATATCGTCAGATCTTATAAACTTCCATGAAACAATTTCCTCAATGAACATAAACTGAAATATAAATTTACAATTGCAATAATAATTAATTTAAAAGTATGATTAATTATAACTACCTTGTTCCTAACCACTTTTCTTACTCCACTGTCGTAACAGGTCATCATAATTCTCATACGTTCTTTAAATTATAATTTCGTCGGATGATCAAATAAAAATAAAATTAGTATTTTCTTAAATTAATATTTGTATTTTTATTCATTTTTAACATTTAAAGTTATCACTGTATAAACTAACATTGAAACATTAATTTATCACTTTTCCTGACAACATATTCATATTACATACAACTTCTCTTCAAGGAAAATGTATTACAACCCTAGAATGTACTACTTATTACAACTTCAAGTCGAAAAGAAACAAACATTTAGGTTCATAATACAGATACAATGTTAACAAAAAAGGACTCAAGTCTTCGTAATAATTGTTAGTTTACGACTTCTAACCTAAAGAGATATAATTTCCTGACATTAATTTTAGTTAATTTTCAGCCCTTCATCTACACGTCGAGCTTTTTTGTCCATTCGCAACCTCAACTCACAAAAGGGAAAGGAAAAATTTGGAAAAACAACTGGTAGCTACCCTTCTGTATTTTCCTTGTTGCCAACTTTTTAATATTGGGCAAAGTTATTAGTTCGATATACTATTCATTGATAAATTGAACCAATATACAAACCAATAGTTAATACTTGTATATCAAAAATTCAAAAAAGAGCGTGCAATTTAATATATTTTTTATATATCAAAATCATAAATAATAATAATACCCTTTGCGAGCTCATAACACGGAGAGTCAATTGCTTTAAATCAAAAGAGTCAAATGATGAAAATCAGCTGAGGGGAGAAGAATACAGTGTATTTTTGTTTATCCCAAAAAGCGCGTCATGTATATATATGATTTTGATATAAAAAAATATATTAAATCAGGGATTGCGAGCCCTTTTTTTTTAAATATAAAACAAGTATTAACGATTGATTTGTATAATGGTAGAATTCATTAATGAATAATATATCTAAATAATAACTCTTCCCAAAATTATAAAGTTGGCAACAAGGATAGACAAAAGAGTAGCTACCATATGCTATTCAAAAAAAAAAAATCCTTTTTAAGAATTGAGTTTGCGGGTCTATAAAAAGCTCGTCGAGAATATTAAATAGTACAAAATAACTACTTAACATTGCGCCAAGCTCTAAACTCATCCATGTAGAGAAGACTAAATTAAAATTGAATAATGATAGTGGTAATAAGTTTTCTTTTCTTCCTAAAACTCAACACTATTTCAACATTTTGACGATGTCTCCTTTCATGATAGTGATGATGTCACAAGGAATTACTATGTTTAATATATGTGCATAATGTATATTATGTATAGGAATGTAAATAATATGCAAAATGCCCCGTGCGAGATTTTGTAGAGTTGGCTCTTCGAACAGTACTTTTTTTTTCCAAAGCTGTTATCATTTTTGCTTTATTACTGAGGGGAGAACATCTACCTGATAGTAAAGATCTTCCATGAAGGAATACATGCATTAAGGTTAATAAAGCAAATAAAATGTTAACAAAAAGGGCTCAAGCCCTCGTATAATTATTAGTTAAAAATATATAATTTCCTGGCATTAATTTCAGTTAATTTTCTGCTTCTCATCTATGGTATACGTAATGTTATTATTTATTATTGATATCTTCATTTGTATATGTATATAATAGAGAATAGCAGCTTGTAGCTCAGTAAAACGTCATGACAGCTCAAGCTGCTTCCCTCTCAACATTCATCAAATTGTCAAAGTTACCAGGTTGGTTTGCTCTTTTTTTAATTTTACACACCCCATTTGCATATTTTTTACATTCCCAATTATGTATAGGAATGTAAATAATATGCAAAACGTCACGTGCAGTTGGCTCTTCGAACAGTACTTTTTGTTTTCCAAAGCTGTTATCATTTTTCCGTCATTACTCAGGAACGAACATCTACAATAGTAAATATAATGTTAGAAAAGTGCTCAAGTCCTCGTATAATTATTATTAGTTAAAAATATATAATTTCCTGGCATTAATTTCAGTTAATTTTCTGCTTCTCATCTATGGTATACATACATAATGCTATTATTTATTATTGATGTCTTCATTTGTATATATGTATATACATCATGACAGCTCAAGCTGCTTCCCTCTCAACATTCATCAAATTGTCAGAATTACCAGGTTGATGATTTTCTCTTTCTTTTTATTTTAAACAACCCAATTTGCATATTATTTACATTCCTAATTATGTATCAATATTCATTATATTAATGATAAATTATTTTATATCCTAAAATAATAATTAATAACATGTATAAACTAGCTGTAAGTCTAGCTCTGAAAGAAAGAAGGACACGCATGAGCGTCATGAATAGTAGAAGAGCGTGCGATTATATTTAACGTTTTATTTATTATCTATCTTTTCTTTAAAAAATATCTTGTTCTTAACAGTAAAAAAATATTTTTTTATAAAAGTGTGTTGTTGGTCTTCCTTACTTCTTTGGGTTGCTTAATATTCATTGTGTGTGTGTGTGTGACTGAGTAATAATTTTCTCGCTGGGTATTTAATATTTGTTGGACAAATATATACTCGTACACCTGACATTCTACATATTTTGACGTTCGATTGTGCTAGAGCCCTCAGTAAAAGTGCTATGTTCTTTTCTTAGAACTTGGATTACTTTCGATATGAGGTTCAAAAATAAGAATTCCTCTAATGATTATTTCATTCAATTTGATCCTTTTAGTTTCAGTGACAAAGAAAAGCCAAGATCCTCAAGGCCATTTCAACTCTTGGGCATTAAATTTGCTCCCATTTCCATTCCACTTGAGCGCCGTCTTCAAACAATTGGTGCTCTATTTTGGTCCAGTATCATTGTCATTGGATTTCCTTTTGGGTATATTATCTTTTTGTATCTTTGGTGGAACTCTTATGCACGATGGATACTATGGCCTTACCTTACATGGTTTATCTATGACTTTAAAACTCCGTTTAAGGGAGGACGAAATGTTCACGGGTGAGTTAGATGCGTCAGAGATTGTATGTTCCTCTTTAATGGGTCCAATTTTCAGAAATGTATGCCAATATGTTCGAAATTGGAGGATTTGGAAATATTTCAAGGATTATTTCCCTGTCAAAATAGTCAAAACAGCTGATTTGGATCCGAATAAAGGTGCATCATTTTTATACAATAACTATATACTTGGACATTCAATTGTTCACTTTTCTTATCTTCATATTTTTGACCACTATATTGAAGAGTCTGTAAGACTTATATATTTTTGAAGTTTTTATTGGTCATTTGAGTGAAATAAATAGAAGAGAAACATTGATTGTACATATATCTGGCTATTTTTCAATAACCTTTAAAGCAAAGACGTTTTCCAAAAGTTTTAATATATTTATGATTAAATAGGTTATTTGCTTGGAAGTCATCCTCACGGTTTTATGGCTTCAGGTGCATTTGCATCCTTTTCAACCAATGACAATGATTTAATAGATCTCTATCCCAACTTAAAATCTAGAGTCATTGCTACATCCAGTGTTTTTATTATTCCGTTCGTTAGAGAGTTAGTTACGTCCCTTGGATCCGTTTCTTGTTTGAAAAAGAGTATGGAAATTACTTTAAGGTTTGTGGAGACAAGTAGAGTTTTTATTATTACTTATGCCTACTCTAATTATTATTTTACAGAAACGGAAAGGGTTTAATCAATGTACTCGTCGTTGGTGGTGCAATGGAAGCAATGAATCTCGGTGATAATAAGGATGTACTCAAACTATATTTGGAGAAAAGAAAAGGCTTTATCAAAATGGCTATTCGCACCGGTGTCGATCTCATTCCATCCTTTACTTTTGGAGAGAATAAACTTTATCACCAATTTGAACATCCATGGCTAAAGAAAGTCCAATTGGTCTTTGAAAAAATATTTGGATTTGTTCCACTTGTATTTTTTGGACGAGGAATATTCCAATATTCCTTCGGTTTCCTTCCTGTCCGCCTTCCACTACATGTTGTCATTGGTAAACCAATACCCGTGGTAATGGATCCTAATCCCTCCAGTGAAACAATCGAAAAAGTTCATCGCATCTATATAAATGAATTAAAGGAACTATATGATAAATATAATCATTTATATGGAGATGCCAATGTTAAACTTGAGATTAGTTAACTATTTTGTTTGTATTGATTCAGATATTCAAACTTTAAATCTTTTATTTATTTTAATAATTATATACTATTTATAACATTTTTTGTATTTCTCTTTGATAGGAATTCTTTAGCTTACAAGGTCAAGTAAAGATAATAACTCTTTTAAAGGGAAAAACACCCATTCTGGAATGTTGTTTTGATTTTAGGTAATCAATAAAGATTTTGTGTCTTTATAAATACAGGTAGCAAATAAGGGATCCTGAATGGAATAATTCATTTGAACTTTGAACCGAAATCAATTTTATTACTATATTTCAGAGTTTGTGTACTGATTTAATATCTCGGGTGTACAATGTTCATATCTTACGAATATAGAGTATTCAAACATCAATGTGAGTATAATTAGCATGCACATACATTGATAGTCCCAACACATCCAATACATAATATCATTTGTAACTATGGTTCAAACAATTATTAATAATATTCAAGATATCTTGTATTGTTTATTACAAAAAGGTAAATCTTTTATCCTTGATGTTTAAGGTTGCGTTGTATAAAGTTAAAATAATATTCCGAGAAGGAATTTAGTTGATCAATTATATGACTAAATGATAAATAAATAGCTAAGATGCTAGAACAAAAACAATATAATCAACAGAATTGAACCAACCAACCATATTTTTTTTACGGTAAGTAAAATAAAATTGAGTTTTGTGGCTTCATACAAAAGAAAATAAAGTCAAAAGGAATGAAATATTTTTTTCTCTTTTTATTATTAATTAAGCCATTAATTACATATTTAGTTAATTCACTAAATTTATTTTCGAAACATTAAGGTAATTTTTTATAACGCAACCTTTTACACCAAATTTCTTTTTATTTTTTAAGAACTTGAAAGCTAAATTGAGAACATAAACCTAGATCAAAATTTTTTTTTTGAATGCACATTTTTAAAAGTTGTAATTTAAGGTTTATTCTTTAATTTAAGTCATAAATAATATAAATCACTCGAATAAAAACAATAATGATATTAGCTTCTAAATAAAATCCTTCTTTTTACTCGTTATTTTGTATTTTTTTTAAATTTAGATACATTTTTAGGGAATTGTAATTTAGATAAAATAATAAATTTATCATTAGCTATTAACATTGATTTCCATCAATATAGTTCTTATACGCCAGAAAGACCAAACCTACATTTGCTGAAGGTTTTAATCATCATTTTCATGTTTTAAGCCTTAATTAACAAATAAAAATATGTAGTATCCCATGACCTCAATTTTATTGCTTAGTGTATTAGTTGCCATACCATTTTCAATTCGAAATGAAATTAATGTCAAATCTAAAATGAAATACTTATCCTCAAAATGAGAATAATTAAATGCTACATGGAATAATTACATTTTTTGAAAGTTCATTTAAGGACTACATTAACATTGACATATAGCCAATGGCTGTCATGACTCATGACTGAGTACTTCTCTACTACAATTGTTATATTAGTAAAATATCCATTACTTTCACTAGTGCCAAATGAGTGTTGTGTATCACTAATTGGAGTATACTCATTAAAAGTCTATGATGAATTAACATGATTTAAAGAGGGCTGCATCAATAAGTTCATTTACATCTGAAGGGGCACTAGCTTCATGCACGCAACCCATTGTGATGAAAAACATCATTTTTGATGAAAAATTACTGTCGGCAATTTAATATAACGTTTGTACAATTATACATCAATAATATTTTGTTTTTGTTGTACCATGAGAGTGTTCTTGTACATAAATGAGTTGAAATTGATAACTAATTTCAAAGGACAAATTCATCAGCTTAAGTAATGAATTTAATAACTTCTTTAAGTACACAACAACCTTTTTGGGATAAACAAAAACACTATGTATTCCCCCTTCATCTGATTTTCATCATTTGACTCTTTTGATTTAAAGCAGCTGACTCTACGTGTTATGAACTCACAAAAGGTATTACCATTATTTATGATTTTGATGTGTAAAAAATATATTAAATCAAGGATTGCGCGCCCTTTTTTGAATTTTAAATATATTACAAGTAGTAACGATTGGTTTGTGATTGGTAGAATTAATAAATATATAGTATATCTAAATAATAAATTTTGCATAATATTTACAAGTTGGCAACAAGGAAAATACAGAAGGGTAGCTACCATATGTTTTTCCAAATTTTTCCTTTCCCTTTTGTCAGTCAAGGTTGCGAGTGGACAAAAAAGCTCGACGAGGTATTTTCATTGGAAAACACTTAAAAGAAGGTTAGATTGGTTTTTTAAGCTGAAAATATACTGTGAGTATATTTTTATTGGCTTTGAAACAATTATTGAGGATATTCAATATGACCTCAAAATGGTAGGACTGTTTGAAATACCCACGTGGTATTGTTATATATATCTACAACAACAAAACATTATTGATGTATCTAAAGTGATTTTTTTCACAACAATGTGTTATTTGATTTAGCTGGTGCCTTTCCAGATATAATAAAACTTATTGACTGCATGTTTGATATGTCAGCTCTAAGTAACATGGTAACTTACCACACAACCTCTACCCTTCCCTCTAGATGTGATGAATTTTATCTCTAGGTCCTCGTACCTGTCCCTTTCTTTTTTTATAACCTATCAAATCTTTGCTTTTCTCATCAGTGGCGGTCTGGTTCGATTATAACAAGGGAAGTGGGCAATGTTTTAGGAGTTTGAAATTTGTATTATGGGGCCCAATTTAAAAAAAAATAGTAAAGGTATTTACACACGTGGTACAAATTAAATCATGATGAACAGGGGACCCTGCTCCTATATCACTTAAATTTGTCATTATAACTAGGTAGGCAATAAAGTGAACATACTTTTTGAAGGTCAAGGGTGAGCAAAAAAAGGGAACTTATAGACAGTATAGTTTGTTAATGCGGGCAATTGTCTCTCTTGACATCCACCTTCCCCTTCTGTGGACGTCATTGTAGCTAGGTACCTGGTTATTCATTTCATTGGGACACTTTTTTGCTCTAAAATGGATAATAGATATGTCATTATTGTATAGTTATTATATACGGATTTAAATTTAATCATTTCATCACTTTTTAAACATCATTCTCCAAATTTTTATATCTATAAATAATATAGGTCGTTTTTTATTTTTGCCAACTTTTTTCTTATGTATATTTTCATGATATGAGAATTCAAGTTGTATTTTCGATTTCCGGAATGTAAATATATGGTAATTAAAATAATATCTTTGCACTCCCCCTCTTAATAACTATACTTAGCGATGACAATGAACTACAATATCTACGACTCCTTACACTTTGGGCCACCATCCAATTTGATCATAACCTACCAATTCTGAAAGCTATAAAAATGTTATTCTAAAAACAACAATGAATAGAATAAAAATATAGTTCGGCATTAAAAGACTAAATATTAAAACATGATGCTTTAATTAGTCAAATCTAACTATTTATGCCAATTGGAGAAAATGCTCCACTAACACATTTATACTAATACTGTATCTAGCAACATTTCATTATTATGGAAATCTTAGGAAATTTGTACATAAGTGTTCAAGCTTTTATTGATGTAAAACAAGGTATTGAGTCTAATTTCATTAGCAAATTTGATAAATTCAAGTAATTTTCCTTGGATTTTTCAAAAAGGTATGAAATAAAATTATCTAATTTTATGTAAAATATGTGTTATATCTCCTAAATATTTGTTATCGATTCTTAAATACTGTGTTGTAAGCCTTACAACATCTATTTTTAAAGGAAATTGGCAGGTAAATAAATGTTTTAGGCACGTTAAACGCGGTACATTTCCTCCCTTCTTGTATTTTTATTTCCATTTTTGACGGTGGTATATTTATTTTTACATACAGACTACAAAACATTTTTTTGTAGATATTATTCTATTATATTTTAACGTATAAGATAATAATTTGAGTTTGTTTTTTGATTTCTTATTTAAGGCATACTTCTACATGACTACATTTTTCAATCTTCCCTGGGTAGAAGTCACAAAATTAACTGTAACTTCTTTAATTTTCAGTATTTTTCAAAATACATTTACTGCTAAATAGCTGAGATCTATATCTGTCATACTAATTTTATAAATTAAATAGTAAAATACCTATTTAATAGAGTAATTCATCCTTGAGTATTTACATAACCTTTGTAAAAAAAAACACACGATGGATCAATATATAAACCAAATTTTTTCAAAAGCTATCACCTTGTATATACATTGTTAATATATTCTTTAAATTTGAAGTTATCACTGATGAAAGAATTAATATTAGACGTGTTTCAGCATCCTTAAAGGCCTATGCATTTGGGGCTTGATCTTATTTTGAGATGCAAGTAGTTTGTGCTAACTTGAGTACGCATATAATTTAAGCACATTTATTTTTGAATTAAATGTCTTATATATAAAAATATGTTACTTAATCACATTACATTATATTGTTTTAGTTATTTAGTTTAATACAGCAAGTACAATGTTTCAAAAAAAAGTTAAAGTCTAATTCCCCGTAATAATAAATCATGTTAGTCTAAGACCTATTTGCTAAAAATATATAAATTTCTAACGTATAAATTTGAATTTACTTTCTTCCATCTACTTATTCTCTCATTTATAAATAATATATGTTGTTTTTCTTAAAAAAAACTGGCACTGAATAGGATTTACAACTTTAGTTATAGTTGTATTTTGAATAACTAATACGCAGTAACAATAGCAAAAAAAAAATATAAGTTTAAAAGTTTTAACTAACCAAGTCCAACCAGGGTTTTAAATGAGTGCGAGGAAATTTAATTAAAATAATTCTCTCCTTGTATTGATTTCTTACACTCCTTTTCAAAAAGTGGTGACTGGACTTAAGTTGAGCAGTAAATCCTAAGCTTTACCGGTAAATAAAAAGAATGTGAAAATCGACCTGGTAACCCTGACAATTTGTTGAATGCTTGGGAAGAGAGATGCGTAAGCAGTATGGATGTTTGACAATATCAGCTATTCTGTTATTCTTTCACAGGGGGAGATATTTATGTTATTTGAGAGGGGGAGGAAGGAAATAAACTCAGATTCGTATCTATCAACCGATTATATTACATCAAAGATTCTAAGTTTTCTCGATAAAGTATTTAATTAATAGATTATTACTTGTAGACAGTGAGCATTAATCCACTAAACACATGTTTTCCCTTCAAAAATTAAGGAATAATGACTACCTATTTGTGTCAAGTCAACGAAGAAGCAAGTTTGTTTTTAAATATTGAAAAGGAGAAAATCCACTTTTCCACTGTTTTGTTACTTCGTAAATATAACCGCCAAATATTTCGTAGTCCTTTTAAGACCTATAGCGCACAATTTTTAATGAAATGTCACATTTAATTAAAGTCTATCCAATAGAGCAATCGGATAAATGACACGTCTGCACTTGGAGCCGATATGGTTCCTAAAAGAACGTCCATCTTGTTCATAGCCCTAGAGATTTACTTAGTTGTAGTTGGCTAAAAACATCTATTCATCTGTTTAAGAGCTTTTAAGAATCAACTTAATAGGCTATCATGCTGTCCATGTATCAAATAATAGTAACAATATAGTCACAAACACCAGGTGTTTTTTATTCTTGATTGTGGCCGGTATTTTATTCCTATAAGTAAGTTGCAATTATTGGAGTCATTATTAAATTAATCGAAATATATTATTAATACAAAGAAAAGAGAGTATCTTCAAGAATAGGACACAAGTTCTAACTCATTTTTGAAATATTTCTGATAAACTTGATTTCTTGTTGACTTGACATTTTTGGAATTTTATTTTTGTAAAGATTACTCTAGTAAAAAAAAATTCAATTTTTTACTATCACAGGTTTAAATGCTATGTTCATGATCCTTTTTATGCTCAAAAATACAAGAATTGTAATTATAGCTCAATAAGTTTATCTTTCTGGCCACAGGATAATTTTTCACAAAATCGTGATTTTCATCTGATAACATCAATTTAAACTAAAATTTTAAGATAACGAAGAAAGTTGTCTTAAAAAAGTATTAAAAGTTATTATCAAATAAATATCATGAAATTTTAAAAAAGTAATGAACATTTTCGTAACACTTTTTATATTTGAGAAAATTCAGATTGAATGCTAAAAAGTTAAGAAAAAATGATGTATCTCTTGAGAAATTTAATATTTTTTTCACTTTTGACGCTAAAAATAAATACTCTGTCGTAAATGAAAGAAAAAATATATATCTGAAATAAATAAAAAAGAACCAATTCAAAAATTACTTATTTTTAAAAAATATTAACGATTTAAAATAATTAGGAGAAATATAATGACTTAAAATTTTGTTGAGGTTGTGTGAAAGTTATTGAAATATTCCGAAACTTAAAGTTTTTATTGATACAAAAATATGCTAATGCTAAATGTTTTTAATGATGTAAATATATTCTATTGCAACAAAAAAAAAAAATATTATTAAAATATTTACAGAGTTTTATTTAATTTAGATTTGGATACATATTAAGTGTTCAGAATATCTTATTTTTTTAACTATAATATAATAATGCAATATATATACACTTTCAGGAACATTTTTGACGATATATTATTGCTTTGAAACATTCAAGTTAACTCATAAACTATATTTTTTTTTATTATAATCTTATTATTTGGTTAATACATAAGTATTTTCATCATTAAGAATATTTGTTCTTGGAATTTTGTATACATAAATATATTAATTCTTGCAATAATAAATTGCTGTAGTTTTTGGATTATTGATAATTATAATTAATAGTACAAAACTGCTATTAAAATAGTAGTGTCTTTTAGTATTCATTTTAATACGTTATGCTTATATTATATTCATAATTTCATTCAACGGGTAGACTGCTGGTTTTACATCTAAGGCACAGCTGCTTAATTGTTTACAAAAACTACTGTAAATGGTTTTTGTCCGCAAAAAAAAAAACTAGAAAAAAACCAAACAACAACGAACAAGGCTCAAACATTCTGAACAAAACAATTAATAAAAAGTTATTGCTTCGAAAAGCAAACTTGAAATAGGTAATACATGTTAATTATCTATTTAACTATTGAGAATGTTATGTAGTTTGCAGTATTTGCATATTTTATTATTTCATTTCATATGAAGTATTAATTTACCTTGAATTTATAATCACTAGTAAATGGCATGCCTACAGAATGTAACTTTCAACATAATTTAAATATAGTATTCATTTGGATACTTGAGTCATCAAAGGAAAATTGTGTATATTGAAAAAAAGAAAAAAAGAAATAAAGTTTTCTCTCACATGTGTTTATATAGGTAGAAAATATAACGTGAATTGCATTAAAATAATAATGTAGAAGATTGTGCTACTCTCGGAATAAATGATACCGGGTGTCACATAACTATTGTCCGATCACAAAAATTAAACTTTATCATAATCTATTACGGGAATCGGTTGGGTAGATATATATTTATTTTGCTTATTGCTCCACATAGATATATACAAACAACTTTAAATACTTTCAATATGACCTTCCTTGGTGTCAATTATGGCATCCAGCCTGCGCCCGAACCCAGTGGCACATGACCTATTGACCAAGTTCTCACTCATTGATAGAAGTCTTCAGAGCTTCAATGTTTGGGTGGCATTTGCATCAGGCCTTGGTCTCTATGAGCACCCAAAAAGCCAAGTCCAAGGGATTTGCATCGGTTTAGTCTGGAGGCCACATCTTTTGGGTTGAATTAGCGGTGTGCACATGTGCACCATCCTGTTGGAGGATTACATTATTGTCAGGGAAATTCGTCTGGACCCAAAGCAACAATTCTGACTTGATCCTGGCAACATAATCAGCTGCAGTGAGACTTTATCCTTGCTTGAATCAGATGAATGGCAACTTCAGCTCATTCGAAACCACAAAACCAAGACTCATCACACTGGCCGATTTTTTGGTGGTATACAGCAGTGGTCCCCAACCTTTTTCTAATTGCAGATTGGTCAACGCTTGAGAATTTTACAGCGGATCGGGAAGTCGAAATATTAATAATAACAATAAGCATGAATCCATTGTGACCTCATTAGCACATTGCTCCAACATTACAATGCTATTATAAAAGTAGGAAGGTATAACTTTATTAACACATTGCTCCAACAATATTATAACATATTATAACATCAATAACTGTCCGTAATGCAAAATCAATGGAAGCCCTGAGCTCGTTTTTTTTTTTTTTTGCTACAAGATGGTCCCATCTGGGGATAATTACTCACAATTAATTATCTTTTGTAATTTGCATTTATACTTAATATTTTATTCTTCTTCTACAGTCTGTAGATGAAGTAGTACGTCCACCTTTTTAAGTCCAAAAATAATTAATAAATTCTTGTGCTGCTCGGTACCGGTCCGCGGCCCGGGAGTTGGCGACCACTGGTATACAGAATATCACCCCCATCAGGGTTACCAAATGCAATAAACCTATCATTTTGGTGATTGTAGACCGGGTCAACTGTCCCAAGTCTTCTCGTCTTGGCTAGTTGTAGCTGACTTGATGTCATTGAAGAGGCTTTTGCAACAAAGGAGATGTATTTTTTTGATGGCTGGACTTTTTCTTCCTAACCAAGGACTTCCCTTCTTCCTCTTTGATTGTCAGGCTCACTGGGGTTCTTGAAACCCACTAGTCTTTGGCATGTAATCTCATTGACTTTGTTGGCTCGGCTGTGATGGCCTCCTTGATTGTGAACCTCCCACAAATCTTCTCTTGAGTGATTACTTAGCTTCAATTCGCTTTTTAATGCAGTAAACCGACTTGGGGACAACACCAACCTGGATGGCAATCTTTGGCAACTTTAATTTGGTTGTCTCTCTCTCCAAGTTATTTATGATTATACCAATCCACGATTAAAAAACATACAAAAGCTATTGTTGCTGATGCCTATCATGCCTTGAAATTTTTTAAATCGATTGACGCAATCACTCTTTAAAAAAATCGGACAATAGTTATGAGGCTCCCGGTAAAATTGACGAGAGTGACCAGTGAAATTTGTTGGGATCGTGGAATTGTGGATCACTTTTCAACAGGAAAACAATATTTATGACCATAACATTCATTAAAGTATCCTATGTTTTTTATATACAAAGATTAAAGTACAAATATATATTGACTTAGTAATCTTTGTACATATAGATACTGATGTACAAACATTTATATGTGTATAAAGATGTTGAAGATGACACTGAAGAATTTATTTTATTTTATTTTTGCTATCAAATTTCTTTCCCATTGTAATGAACTTTGACCCACAACAAACAATTTATGAATAATTTCCTTTTCTTCATTTCAAAATGATATGTTTTCAACAAATTTATGGAAAAAAAAATTGTCAACCTCTGTTGAAATACATTCAAAGTAATGTCAAAGCTTTTTATTTCACTCTCAATAAAAAAGTAAAACTTGTTTCTTTGTATCTGAAACCTCTCTAAAATGTTGGAATGTAAGATCTACTACATATACTTGGGATTAAACAAGTTTTATGGATGAAACTTATCAACTTTAAAAAAAAATAATTATCCCATACGGAAGAGTAACTTCAAAAAGGGCTTTTAAATTTTGATAAACGATATTTTTATACAATTCTAGGTGAAGGATTAGGTGAAACTTACGTTAGATCTACATTTTTATTATGTTTAAAAAACATGAATAAAAATTGAGTTCCTAGTTATTTTTGGTACATTTCCTCGAAATAAACGACCTTTTATTTCTTTGCATTTCTTGTTATAATCCCTCATAGATATTTTTTAGCATTTTGACTCCTTTAAATTTAAATTTGCTTACGAGACTTATTTGATGAGCAGCAAATCCTATGATCCTATGTCAAAAAGTAAAAAAGAAAGTCTTAGGATTTGCATTTTTACTTATTTGCATGTGACATCCTATGATATTCTAAGTAGCATGGATGGTTTTTACAGCAAAGTCATGTAGATTGTCCTCACAGTTCACAACGTGATTAATACAGTTATAAATTCAACTTTTTAAATTTATTTTTACATTCAGACTGATGCAAAATATTTTCATAGATTTGGATGGAACAAGCCCATGATGAAGTAATACCTATATTGTACATATACAGTGAGTTCCTTTATCAAGCTTTCACTATTGTCTTATGACATTTACATTCATAGAGATGTTGCCTATTCCTATTTGTGAAGTATGTACAGCAAGAAATGTACGGAGTAAAATATTAGTCATATCAAAGAAGTATAAAAATGGCGCTATTCTACGTATTTTTTTTTTTTTTTCAATTAATTGATTTTTTTAGCAATGAAATAATTATAATTAAACATTCTCAATAAGAAAATACCTCATGTTCTAATTATATTATAATAAAAATATAATTATCATCTGATTGAAGAACAATAAATTACTTCTTTTTATGAAATTTCAAACCATAAAAACTATGCAATTATCAAAAAGATCAAGTACTGCCTGTTTTATAAAGTTTAAAATGCATTAATTTACATAAATATGATTATGTAAAAAAGCAACAATTTATTACGTACATACATAGGTATTTTTGTAAGGATCAATAAATTGTAAGAACCAGGATTTAAAATCGGAATTTCATTTTAAAATACCTATTAATAAAATTTTTAATATTCTACATCATCTATACGACGAGCTTTTTTGTGCATTTGCAACCTAGACTCTCAAAAGGGAAAGGAAAAAATGGAAAAAACAACAACTGGTAGCTACCTTTCTGTATTTTCCTTGTTGCCAACTTTTTATTATTTGGCAGAGTTATTATTTAGATATACTATACATTGATAAATTATGCCAATATACAAATCAATCTTTAATACTTGTTAATTATTCAATAATTCAAAAAAAAGGGCGCGCAATCCTTAATTTAGTATATTTTGTATATATCAAAGTCATAATATAATATAATAATACCCTATTTGAGTTCATAACACGTAGAGTCAGCTGTATTAAATCAGAAAAGTCAACAGATATAAAACAGTTGAAGGGAAAAGTGGCTGTATTTTTGTTTATTCTAAAAATCTCATCGTGCTAAAGCGACATCCATGTAAAATATGGATTTCATTTTTAAATTTTGTCATATAGAAGGGTCATTTAAACTGTACAAATATTTTGAAGTTAAATATTTTATATTACGTTTTAATTTCTAAAAAATACATAAATATACATTTTTTATTCTTAAAGAGAGATTAAGAAAAATATAATTTAATACATTTAGAAGACAAATGAGTTTTATTAAGTGTACATATGTAGACCTGTAAGAAGCGCTTAATTAAACAATAGTATGTATATATTTTAATATTTAAGAAATAATTGTATATCTTTTGTTATAGTTAATTAGGTAATACTTTAAACTTCTTCACTTTGTTCTTAGACTGAAATGACTTTGAAATGCGTTTTATTTATTCAATATCAAAGTGTCATTATAAGTACCTACATAGACATTTCTTTTATGTCCTACCTAATGGTATTTTAAATTTAATGAATATGTAGATATAACAATATAATTTAAATAAAAATTAGTCGTATTATAGAATCTTTTGAACTACTCTTTCAGACGTTTGATCATAAATATAACTTCTACCATTATAAAAAAGTTCATCATATTTTAATGCCCACTTTCTCTTGGACTTTACTGATCTTTTTCTAGCAAAAGCAATTAATTTTCTTCGTGCTAAAATGACTGAGTCACTAAAATCTTCTGTTATTCGTATGTTCTTTTTGGAACGAGATAATCGAAGGACTCGAAATTTCTCCATTATACTAGGGAATGTAACCCTGATTTTGTCTTTATTAGAATGACGAATCCTGTCAATATCAGATATTTGAATATCTGTCAAATCGAGTTTGTTTTTAAAGAATTCTCTAACTGAGTCCTCTAAATGATTGGCTCGCTCAAGACGTCTTGAAGGAGGTATTCCTGCTATTATCAGATTATATTTCTTTGAATTTGATTCCATTATATCCAGTCTTTTCATTACTTTTTTCATCGAATCAGATATTTCCTTCATTTCTAGAATAAATAAATCAATCAAAGGAAATCAAATGAATAATTAATTACATTGGTCAACAGTCAAAAATCCTAAGGGATAGTAGTATAATAAAAGTTATTTAGTTTTGCACATTGATTTCAAATCTGTAATTTTGATTTCGAGAGTCCGGCGGTTTTTGAGAAATCGAACCCTACTTTATGAGCTAATTTGGCCCATTTTTCAACTTCAACTTCAATTTAAGTCAAGAAAGATACTCATTTTGTGTAAAAAAAAATAATAATTCGCTAATGTATTTAATGCAGATTACATTTCCAGTCTTTGTTTTGACCTAAAGGGACTCCTGGGGGGCGTGGGATGCGGTAGTAGGTCCAAAAGTTGGACAAAACGTTTGTACAGAAATACTTCCTTGAATATTCCATGAAATGGATTAATAAGGAATGCTTTCAAGAGCAGAGACCCACAGCTTTCAAACGAGATGTTTAGCGCCTGATAAGACTCCTTAGTTAAGAAGAAATCTTCCATCTAAATGTGTAAATTTGCTAGAAATCAAAGACTCACGGTAAAGCTACTTAAGCAGTAGGGTGCAGAAGGATTTCAGTCAGTGTCTTAATCCTTCTGCGAGTTAATAAAGTTAAGATTTGTTGACCTGTGTTATAATAAGTCATGATGTCATACCCCCTATAATAGATGTTTCCTCATTCGTTCTAATCTTTTCCTGCAAGTTGAATATTGCTTGAGCATATTCTTTATCCCTATTGTTGTATTGCACGATATGACTTGAAAACTGATCCAGGGTTACGTAGGTGGGATCATCACTCTGCCTCTCCGAAGATTCAATCTCTGCATTTCGAAGTTGAAGAATTGATTGTTGAAGATAATAAATCTGACTCTTCATTTTCTGGACCTCAGATTTAATAGCAATAAATTTCTCATTTTCGCTCTGAACTTTGGCACGGAGTCTCTCATCTGTTTTCTCTCGGAAATCATCGAAATCCCCGATTTTTGTATCATAAAAATTCATTCTATGCTCTAAAAATATTTTTCAAAAGAAAAAGAATGGCTGATTATTCTATTAATATTCATTTTAATCTAATATACTGCTTTGGAGAAGAATGAATTAAATTATACATAATTCAAATTATTCTAATTCCAACTTAATTTTGAATTCGACTTGAATCAAGAGTACCTAAGTCAACAAGATTCTCTTCATTAATCTTATCAATTCTTCGTCCAATCTTTTGATGGAGTGTAGCAGAATTTCTTTGAAACTTTTTAAATGTATCCAAATCCTGATGCACGCCCTTTAACTCATCTCCAACTATAAATGTGTCATCCTTCAGTTTCTCGATCATGGATTGAATGCTTTTAAACTCAACTTCAAATCGACGAAGCTTGGTCTCCATCTCTGGACTCGAATAAGCTCCTCCATAGTAGCTGTTATTTCTTGGGACTAGCAAAATTAATTTATTTTTCATCCCCATCATGAGATGCAAATACAAACAATAAAACTCACTTACTAATGTTTTGAACTTCCTCCAAAAAAGTATTGATTTCAAATCTTAATTTCTCGATATCTGCTTTTGCATCGTTTCTAAAATTTTGTAATATGAGAATATCCTTGTCATATATTTCCTCAATATTCCCAGTTGTTTGATTGGTGACTTCCTGCAATTCATTCACTTTGTCCCAAAGACGAAGAAAATCATCCTTTGCTTCACTACTAAATTCAGAGAGCCTTTGAATTTGATCCTCATATGTTTGCTGAAACAAAAGTTGTAAGTCTACTTAATACCTTACTTAAATACCTCTAGTCTCCGTAGGTTCATATTTATTCTTTCGATATCCTCAAAAATAGCATTCTCAAACTTTGTATCAACAAAAGCTTCACCGTTTGGAGAATCATTTCTATAACCTGAGCTACTATTGATAGCTGTGTAAGTTAAGTTCCTCAATGCATTTAACTCTAATTCGATTCCTTTACGGAACTCAGACAAAGCTTGTTTTTCTGCATTCAAAACTTTTTCTAATTCCTCCATTTTACTCAAAACGTCTTCAGGAATGGATTCTAATCCAGATTTTGTGATTTTAGTCGACACCTCAGCTCCATTCCCTCGACTCAAATCCTGAAGTCGTGATTCATAGTTGGATTTAGAAAAGTCAACTTGTTCTTGATGAGTCCCTGCCTTATTTGTGGCATAGCACATGTAGACTCCAACATCATTACTTTCAACACTATTAATGATGAGAACATGTCGAGATCCAGCAGTTTGTGTCTGAATTCTTCCATCCAATTTAACAACCTAAAATGTATTCTGAAGTTTAAAAGTTTATGCTTTTAATTAGACCTCAGGGTGCAGACCTCATTTCCTTTATACCAAGTCACTTTGGGATTTGGATGAGACACAACTGTGCAAGTCATTTCTAGGGAGTATCCCTCACCTGTTCGAAAAGTTGATTGGTCAAGACTGAGTATTTTTGGAGCAAACAAAATTTTGACCATGAAGGATGAAGTGGCGGATTTCTCTCCTATAAATTATACAGCTACATTCAATCATTGGAAACAAACAAAAAAAAAGTTAATTCAAGAGCACCATCCTCTTTTTTAGCATAACAATAGTATTGTCCAGCATCATTCACTGTTGCATTTGAAATGTACAGTTCATTTCCCTCAACTGAATATTCTCCATTTTGAAAGGATTGGCCATCTCTTGTCCATTCGATGATGTAGTCGCTTGAAGAAGCTGAAGAAACTACGCATGAGAGCTTTCCCGACTCTCCTACTTTTATTTCTACGTTTCCATCGTCCGGATACTATTCAAAGCACATTTTTAGATCTTAATTGCAGGCGCATTTTCAGCTCAAACTCACTTTTTTAATAAAGAAAGCCTTAATCACATTGAGAGTATGCTGAACACTTAATTCCTCTTCCTTCACCATGATTGAACAAGTATAAACACCAGAGTCCTCTTCTGAGACTCTTGAAATATAAAGTGATGATCCGTTCAAAGAAAAACGGTCTGATCTGTAGAGCATGATACTCCCAGTAAAGAGCATTTGATCATCCTTAACCCAAATTCGTACAAACTCACTAGAATTCTAAAATAGTCATTGGAAATATACTTTGTCAATTTCTTTAAATTCAAAAAAGTCATTTAAGAGTACATTGAGGAGTATACTAAAAAAACCCTACTCTGTTCAGGTAATGTACTCCTTGTTAAAAACTCTGTATTAATTTTGATATTTTATCAACTCATAAATATTTGCTTTTAAATCTTCTAAATTTTATAAAAGAACCTAGACTTTTGATTAAACTTGTAATTTAAATATTATGTATTTATAAATATTGTTTAAATGTTTTTAATACTAGGATGTAATTGTGTAAAACAATTAACACACAACAATTTACTCATAAAATATTGATGATAATTCCAAAGTTGCACCAAAAATGAGTAATTAGTTTGACTGAAGTATAAATCAATAAGTATATATAGAAGTAAGTCTCTTACATGTTTGTGTTAAATGACTCACTATTCATATGTATATACAGGTACAAGCATCTAGAAAAGGGATACAATCAAATGATACCGGGACTCACCGTTGCATCACAATCAAAGGAAACATCATCTCCAACAGAAACGGTATGCTTGGCTGGCTCAGTGAGCATATTTGGCTTATAAGTCACTGCTTTCTCTTCCTCCTCTCTCACTTCTGAGTCATCATCTTCATCATCGTTATTCTCTCCTTCATAGTAGTCATAGTAGTAGTCGTCAGAACCATTTCCATTCCCAGAGTAGTACTCATCTGTATATTCTTCATCCTCCTCGCCTTCATAATCATCTAACTCTTGGTCCTCTGTTAGCACTGGACCCTAGATACAATATGAGAAAGAAAAAATAAATCGAAAATAATAGTTTTTCCAAGTAGTTATCACTTTTCGTGTGTTAGTGTCCGTATCTCAAATATTTATGTACTTATATTATATTAAGTGAAAGTAGAAAGTTCTGAGCGTTTTTTCACTCCGTTATTTTGATAATAACATGAATATTGTTAGGATCATGCGTGTTGTAAATGGTTCCAGCTCCTGGGCGATGGAATGAGTGCTCACAAGCCAGTCCAACTCGACGATTTCCAGTATTTTATCAACATTTTCTACGCCTACCAGAGTGTGCCTCATCTTCGACGTCCCTATTTCCAGACCGAAATCGCTGGAGCCATCACTTGGATCTTTCATTCGATATTGTATTGAGTCCAGCACAGATTTTTTAGGCTGCCTGCTCCGCCTTTTCACCTTGGTCTAGTGATACTAAAGAATGTATTGAATTTTCTCTTTTTTTAAATAGTACCATTATGGAACGATGTAACTGGCTTCACCAAACACAAAACTCTGCATTAACTTTTTTGTAAGTGTATGTTTAACCTTTAAGCATACTTTAAGCTTTTTTTTTTTTAATTCAATGTATTAATGAAGACATTTAGCAAAAAACTCTCAAAACTTTTTACTAAACCTATTAATATTTGAAAAAAAATATTCAATAAGATAAATATTTTCTGTGTCGAAAAAAGGAATTTTTGAAAAATAAAATAAATAAATAGTATGAAATGATCTTACGATGAATCATAATTAATTCAACAAATACCCTATATATAAACCTATATCATTCATAAATATTTCTTTATATATCTATATGAAAAGGATAAGAAATACGATGTATCATAAATTATATGAGAAAAGTTAAGCTCATTTCATTTTGTAAATGAGTGAATCATCGTCTACTATTATCTACAAACAGAAGATATCCATATTAAAGAAGAAGAATGTCAGGTTTTTTTTTTGATTTAGTCAAGCTCAGAGAGGACTTTTTTCATAGAAGGTTATATTCAAACTCTTAAAAAGTTTGTATAAGAGCAGGACTATTATGATTTTTTTTTTTTGAGACAATACTGATGCATTTGGGGATTACAAATCGGTCGATTTTTTTATTCTCAATAAACCTTTGAGATAACGGTTAAAATAACCATACAAAAGCTCAAGTAGAGTGGCCCCTTTGGCCACTACATAATTTTTTCTTCGCCCAAGAATTTGAGAAATTACATCTTAGAATTTTTTTTGGATAATTTAAAAAAAACATATTTTATTTAATGCTGGTTTTTAATTTTTAAATAATAAAAAGTTGTCACAAACATTCAATTTCATTGATTATGTGGGTCAAAAATATTAACTAAGGGTAAAATTTTTTTAGAAATGACAGCACATTTGGCTCTGGAAAGGTTACGTGATTAGTAATAAAAAAATACAAATTCTTGATTTTTTTTTATTTAAAATTTTTTGTTTTTTAACGAAATAAATTATGAGTAAAAATCGTCAACTTCAAACGATTACCTATTAATTGAAAACAGTCTAAAATTAACAGATTGTACTGTCTCAAGAATATATCCGTCAATTCCTACTTTGTACTAGCAGGTAATAATAATAGTTCATCACTAGGAATGTAAATAATAAGCAAAATGCCTCGTGCGAGATTTTGTGGAGTTGGCTCTTCAAACAGGTTTTTTTGTTTTCCGAAGCTGTTATCATTTTTCCAATATTACTGAGGGGAGAAGATGTCGTATGAAGGAAGAATACATGCATTAAGTTTAATAAAGCAAATAAAATGTAAACAAAAAGGGCTCAAGTCCTCTTATAACTATTATTAGTTAAAAATGTATAATTTCCTGACATTAATTTCAGTTAATTTTCTGCCTCTCATCTATGGTATACATACGTAATGTTATTATTTATTATTGATGTCTTCATTTGTATATATATATAATGGAGAATAGCAGCTTGTAGCTCAGTCAAACGACATGACAGCTCAAGTTGCTTCCCTCTCAACATTCATCAAATTGTCAGAGTTACCAGGTTGATTTTCTCTTTTTTTTATTTTACACACCCCATTTGCATATGATTTACATTCCTAGACATCACACAACTTCTGACAACATATTTGTCAGTAGGTTTAAACGAACCAAATACATTTGTAAATTAATTTACCTTTGAGTATTTCACACACCAGTTCAATTTTACTAATAATGTAGTCGTGAGAGTCAGTCTATTTAATATCCACAACTCCTCGTAGAATTGTCAGAGCAGCATTTTAAACAATAATATATTATTTTGGTTGTCAACAACAGTTATATCCCACTGGGTTATAATCTAAATTAGGAAATTAGCTTTATATACTCTATTTGCTATCAAATTAGCGTTGTTTAATTAATTTCCTAATTCTCTATTATATAAAGACTCCTAAAAACGATTTATCAACATTTGACGTAAACAACTTACAAATGAGTTGAAAATCGTTCACCCCAGGATGTTTTATTCTGGTCTTATATCTAACATAAATCTAATTTTTATAATTTGTATAATTGAGTTTTACTTTATAATTTATTCCATTTGGATTTATATTAATTTAAAAATCGTATATTTGAAGATAATTAATATATAGAAAGTTACTAACAATATCAAATTTAAAAACGAAAAAACATTTGTTAAAAGATATGAAAAAAAAAGAAGAAAATTTCCCAAGTTTACTAATATCATACAGCATTCTTTTATGAACAGAAAAGTTATGAAAAATATTTTTTGCATTCAAACATATGTACGCTAAACATTTTAAGTAAGTATATGTGCTAAAAATCTACTTATAAATTTGGGATCATAGAAAAGTTAAAAATATTAGATAGAAGAGATGGGGGAAAGTATTTATGTACTAAGTTAGTTCAACAAAGTCTTGGGATATCAAATCTCGAAGTCGAGTCTCAAATCTCTGCTCAAAAGTCGCAAGTTAAATCTTTAAAAAATCTTATTATGGAGTCCAGTTCGAGTCCTTAAATATATTTCAAGATCATTTACTTTGTGAATATCTAATAATTCACGTTGAATGAATGTCTTGAAAATGCATCCGAGTTTTGTCGAATTTTATTGAATTCTATTTTCAGCCAGGGAATTTGTAATAAATACATAGAATACTCACTTTTTTACTTTCTAAAATTTCTGAGACATAACTAAGGACTCCTTCTTTATAAGCTATATCATATAGCCTATGGTTACTTTGGTACAAAACTAGGTAGGTAGGTGTGGAAAAGAGAGAGTATTCTATGGATCATGTATTAATTATTCTCTACCATAGGAAATATAATCAAGTAAAAAAAAATAATATGACTCAAATTGACTTTTTTTTTCCTCAATAATTAAGATTCTCAGTTCAGAGTACTTTATATCCAGGGAAAAATTTTCACATTATGTAGGAAAAAAATTTGTTAAAAAAATAGTTTGAAGTCAAATCTCGAGTTTCGAGTCCAAGCTTTCAAGTCAAATCTCCAATCTTTTATTTTGAACTCATGTAAAATTTTCAAAATATGAGTCTTGGTCATCCTCACCTTGTTCAGGCTGTATTAATAGAAAATAAATACAAAATTTTAAATGTATGTCGACAAATACTTTTAACTATTTCCTTCAATAAATTTATTGCATTTTCATCTCATTTTGTCATATTTTCTTATTAACAATCTACTAGAATTTTTCCTAATCCTCTCTCGCATGTAAAGTTTTTTTTTATAGTTAACTACTTCGATATTGTATAGTGTTGCATCTGAAATCGTTTCAAAATATTAATTTTAATACTTCTAAAAACTTAGAACATGACTGTTTTATGAGATAACGATGGATCATGAAATTATATTTGCTCACTTATACACAATGCTATGTAAATTTATAATTTATCGATCCGTGGTATTAAATTAAAGTCATATTGTTACATAAAAACAATAGTTTTTAAGGGTTTTTTTTTCCTCAATGAATATAATCAATCAGTAATTGTAGGCAAGTGCTGTCTAAAGCCAAATACTTAATAAAACACCAACATGCATTTCCCTTCTCTAAATAAATTATTTTGTAATTGACATCAGAATATCATTTCATTTGTTGGATTGTATTTTGTTAAAAAAACTAAATGTACTATATTTTTTATACTGAATAAGACCCAACTTTTTTACGCATTAAATAGAATAATTATGCCTAAAGAAATGGAAGGCTCACTTACATTCAGTAAAATACTTGACAAAATGACGAGGAGTAGAAGGTAGGAAAGGGATGGATACTTCTTTTTCATTGTTTTGATGACTCTTCCACTCTCAAACTTATCACAAATGTCTCTTGTATGTCTTTGCAAAAAAAATAAATGATGTAACAAAACACAGAAACACACACTCCAGAGCAAAAAAAAACAACTATCTTAACACGGACACATTTATTTATTATCAACAAGATTTACAAATGTGTATTTTTAGCCACAAAATTTTCCACCCTCATTCCATGACTTCTTCGTCTTCCAAATGTCAACAAAAGAAATGAGCTCTAACTATAGACTCTATTACTTCACACAACATTCTACATGTATATATATATATATATATAACAATTTCACTCTCACTATCAGTATCATATTTTTTCCCTTCGTGTCTTTGGGTACGTCGTTCGTTTTTTTTGTTTTTTTTTTCATTCACATGTGCATACAAAATAAGAATAAAAATAATTGTTACTTTATTATAGAATTTATCTATGTAAATCCATTTACATTTAAGTGTATGCATGTTAAAACTTATATGTATATACTATATACTTGACTGCTCCTCAATAGATTTTATAATGAGTTATTTATTTAATTATGTATCACTATGTATGTACATAGTGTTTATTACAATTAATGGATAAAACCTTGAAAGCACCGTTAATCAACACAACTTTATCCACAACAAATGAGTTTTCCTCTATTTTTTTTTGTAGATAAGTGACTTGTTATCCTTGTTCCACAGAAGAAGAAGAAGACAAGGTTGTTAAAATAATGTCATATAGTACATAATATAACTGATGCTCCTTCTGCATGATTAATGACAGTTTGTATAATATAATTTAAAAAATATTGCAGAAAAAAAAATGGGATATTCTACATATCATTGACGGTGTCCGGTAAATTTATCGATATCAATTCATCGACTTTTTTGTAAATTCATCGACTTTTTTCTCCTAATGAATACTTTCAACAGGTTAAAGCAAATTTGTTTTGTCTGGGTTTTTCACATGAACACAGGCCAAATTAAGATTATATAAAGGAATTTTGTGCATGAAATAGCAAAAATTATTATTTTAATTACATATTTAGGACTTGTATTTCCAAAGATGTAGAAATCAAAAATGTACGACAGCCAACTTTGAAACTCTTACAAAAACCGTAAATTGTATTTATTTTTAGACTTTGCGAATTGAACGAAGCAAAAACAATGGTTTAGAATGAGGTTTATTTCTATCAAATTTAATAAGATTTAAAATAATTTCCAATAGATGTGTACTGGACGAATGTAAAGAAGCACTCAAGTAGGAAACGACAAATTATAACTAAAAGCTAGTCCAGAGGCAGCAATAGGTATACACAAATTTACTCTAAGCTGTTGAATGTATTCATTGGGAGAAAAAAGTTGATGAGTTTATAAATCGATGAATTTACCTATCGATAAATTGATTTCGGTGAATTGATGCCGATGAATTTTCCTAGACCCATCATTGACATGCAATATTGTTCATCGACTGAAATTGATTAGGACCTAGAATTCAACATACCGTATATTTCGGCGTATAAGGCGACCGTTAGATAAGACGAGGTACAACTTTAGAGCAAATTTATATGAATGTATCATTTAAGATCTGACTTTTATATCGGTTGTATAAGACGACCCAGAATTTTTAAGAGTGATTTTTTGACTTTAAGGGTCGTCTTATAAGCCGAAATATACTGTAAGTCAAATATTTTGTATCTAGAGTTGTAGATTTTTTTGATACTTTGTGTATTTGTATTACTAACAGAGTAGAGAGAGAGAGAGAGAGAGAGACAGAGAGTATGCAATTGGCAATTTAAAAGACAATTTATTGACCTTCCTTCATCTAAAATTTCGACATGCTCTATTGCAATAGAAATAAACTTGAT
Organism: Lepeophtheirus nordmannii; assembly: GCA_963680855.1. Classification (NCBI taxonomy): domain Eukaryota; kingdom Metazoa; phylum Arthropoda; class Copepoda; order Siphonostomatoida; family Caligidae; genus Lepeophtheirus; species Lepeophtheirus nordmannii. Next base: position 26,649,870 of record OY804519.1, on the reverse strand, counting down.
TAATTAAATTAAATTAATAAAATTTGTGACTATGTATGTACATAGTTTCAATAATAATAGGTCATGATACTTATTTTCGTAACTGTAAAAAGATCTTACATGGGTATCAAGCTCACAAACTAAATCAATGACACCTCTAGGGAATGTCAAGAGAAACGGATGTGTTCGGTATGTCAAATGATATCTGTGTTTCTCAGTATTGACTGTCTTCTTCTTAGTAAATTATTATTCTTTGTGAGTTCTTTTGAATCGAGGAAAATCATTCTATAAATGCAAGTCAGTGAAAGGGGTAGTATAAGCAGCAATTGTGGATCTCATTCGTACTACTGTACTATGATCACTTCAGCTTTTCCATATTCACCGTAGATTTTTCATTTCCTCACTATATGTATATAAACATATTTTGGGAATATGTACATTTTTCAGGCCATTCCACGACGTGAAGTATACCCAAGAGCAATAACTGAAATTTCTCTACGACTAACTTGTATCAGACATAACCCTCTTCTGCAAGATTGTCAAATAATTATGTGTCTTTCTTTCCCTCAGCCCTGAGTTATTGCCATTCTTCATGAAAATTGCAAAAAATACTAGAACCAAGTATCTGACTTTAGATTTAAAAATGGCAAGAAATGAAAGATCTATAAGTTTTATAAAAACATAGATGTCCTTGTATCGTTTGGTCTGTGGAACTCCTTTATTTAAGCTCCATTTATTTACTCCACTTGTCCTTAAATTTTGTAGACCCAAAACTCCAATACTTTTCCAAACAGCTATTATCAAACTGGACGGAACACTCTTTACAAAATAGGGTGTTCACAAGGAAGATGAAATATCCTTTTTACTAATTTTTGTTTTACCTATGTACATAATTATTTTCCGGTTAGCTCCTGTAGGTACACTCCTCAATAACTTGATCTACCTTGGGTCAAAAACGAAAGGAATTAATCCTCTCAGTAAAATTCTAAGTCCCCAAAAGTTTTCACTGTATTCACATAAATCTACAGCTCCAAATTATTTACTTATATACACTTATAAGTATAAAAACTATATTTAATCAGATCTATTTTTTTTATGAATGTAAAATAATCAGAACCAAGTTATACCTATAGATATTTATATATATATATGTAGGTAGTTTCCATCTAATACTAATAATAAAAACAAAATGATGGAGAAATAAATCGAAATTCAATATTTTTACATTAATAATAATATAAATCTTACAAAAAAAATGTCAGTGTCTGTCATTTTTAAATATGAGCGTGAAGAATGATAGAATAGATGGAAGGAGATCTCATGCTTGGTAAATATAGCTATATCAGAATGAAACTCCTCTTGAGTTATTTCCATACTGACAAAGAGAACAGATTACATATTTATAGGTAACCTTTCTCGTGATATCATCATTTTGGAAGTCAGCCATCTTGGAGGAGTTATAGATGACCAAATTAAATACGAAACTTACCCTTATTTCTTTAAAATTAAGGAAATTAGTGAATTATTTGTTTGAATTTGGATGAACCCATAAAAGGACTTGGACCTTTAGTAACCTTCCAGTAGAAAAGACCATAGTGACAAAAAAACAAAAAAAAAACTTTAAAAAATGTAACACTCTAATATGATTTATAAATATGGTCAAATATGATTACGCATTACCAGTGATGGATAAAAAGGGTCCAGCTGACATGCAAAAAAACGCGGTTGTTGGCAACATTTGTCTTTTCAAACTTCTTCCTCTTTCTTCTTCTTCCTTTATGACTCAGTTCTATTCCATTCAAAAACAACAAGTGTCATTTTAAATTAAGTTAAAAAATGCCTGAGGATTTGACTCAAGAACTTGGGTCGCCGACAGTGGAGGTAGCAACGCTTAAAAATTTGTCCAGGATACGAGTGTGATGGCATTCCGGCCATGCTATTTCTCGACTTCTTCTTGAAGAAATTTCCGATCATGAGACTTTCAAATCGCTGATGTCACTAGAAAAATCCAGATCCATTCAATAAACATGGTATTAGTAAAGATTCAGGTACATTTGATTTCACATCTGAACTATCGTAATTCATTGCTTCATCTATTATCCCACTTTCAGCCGGAGGACATCAAAATTGCATCCAATATATGAAGAAATACGCCGGTAAATCCGTCTCTTCTTGTTTTCTCGTAACCCAATCATTGGAGCTCTTAAGTAGAGTCAGCATTTTCAAAATGAAACGGGAAACTGACGAAAATTATAGATTTATAACAATGGACGAGACTAAGGACTTCAAGTGTGACAATGGTCGAAAAGATATTCCACTTGAAACATTCAAAAGTGGATAGTATAAAGAATGCCTGATACATCCAGTTGAAGAATATTGTTGCCGTGATAAGCATTGACTTGAAGAATTTTTGCCTGTACTAAAATGCTCCAATATTCAATTATGATCCTGAGAGAGGCTTTAGCATGATGAGGGGATGTGCTTTTATCTAATGTCATAATTAAAGTTTGGCTCATCTCGTGTACATTGGTCTTTATTATTCCATTTTTATGGAATATTTTTTTATTTATTTCTTTTTGATGTTTATTTTTTGAGAACATATGCAATAGATTCAGTGACTAGTTACAGTAGTCACTGTATCGATTTCAATGTAATTAATTGCCTGACAATTGTTACTTTTTTCTTTTTAATTATATTTGAAAAATTTTAAATTGTAATTATGACGTACATTTTCATCGTATTATCAATTTAATCTATTTTTTTGTGTTTATTTATGAAAACTTAAATTGGAGTCACATTAGTTTTACGAATCAATGTTCAGTTTTTCTTGTATATATTTTTGAGATAATCATTATGAAATTTCATCCTATTTTATTTTTTTATGGAAAAATTTAAGTGATTGCAAAATGTGTTACTTTTGACTGTTTGAAGTTTTTATAATAGTTTTAAATGATAATTAAATTGTTGAATAAAAAAAAGTAGCCACTACATGGTTAAATAAAATCATTTCATTTAATTGTACATATGTATTTCTTAAATATGTAATATGAATTATAGGATTCACTTAGGTGTAAAAGTGTAGTCATTTCGAGGTGCAATTCCGACAAAGACATATTGAGGTTAATACTATATTAGTATTGATTAAATAATAATTAATTTTCGAGTCAAGTCCGAGTCCATTCTAAAATGACTCAGTTCTCATGCTATGGCATTAGTTGCCACAAATTTAGTGTTCTATCCTTTACAAATTTTTAATGTCACTCAAAAATAATAATAATCTATTCCTAATTAAAACATCAAAATAATAAGTTACATTCCGCCCCTTCAAATGTGATCGGCTGAAATTCTGCCTTACTTCAAGGGTACCATATTTATTTATGACATCATCTTGGGCGTGTGTGTCAGTTGGACCCTTTTTATCCATCACTGCGCATTACATATCAATATCACATATGGAATATGCTTTTTTTGTGGCCAAAAGAATAAAAATATAGCTATATTTTCAAATGAATTCACATGCTAAAATCTTTTTATAATAGATATAAAAGCATAAATAATCAATATAATTCTCCAAGAATCTTTTTGAAATGAGTTAAAGTGAAAAGTGATGATGAACATGGTTTATATGAATGTGAAGGAAGGATTTTCTTCTTATAATCTAGATATTCATAGTTAATATTTTTTTTCTTTTCCATTGAATAAGAACATTCTCATACCTTTAACCTCAGGAACTTTTAAAATGTAATTTAATTTAAATCTACTCGAATTCAGACCTTGTCTGAGTCCTAATCTTTTTCATTTTCATTTGATAACTATTATGAAATGCAATAATTGTGGTACAAAAATGTCTAAAAACATAAAAACATGACAAACATTTTATTTTTCTGAGTAGTTTAGGTTTTAAAAAAATTAAAATTCGTTCGATTTGAATTAAACGTCTTGTATCATTCCAATTTGCAACTATATATTAATTATTATTGTAATTTTATTATTGCATAGATCATAAATAACAAACAAACAAAATATAAAGAAAGTAACCTTCAAAAGTTTAAGGTTTTACCTTTAATTCGAATAACTGAAAATATGAGGTTTTAACTATTTTTTAATTTATTTTAATTAGTGGGTTTTTTTTTTCAATAAATTAGGGAAACTTTTATTTGTTGAAACATTCGCAGACACCTTAATTTTTTGAAGTCAATGTGTTCCATAGTTGATTTATTATGGATTAAAATTTATGCAAGAATAAAATTATAGTAACTAACCCATTACCTTAAAATTGAGTTGGTACAAGACATTTGAATATACCCATTTTTTTTCATCTTTAAAGTACTCAAAATGACATGAGAGGCCTGAAATTTTGAAGTATAGCGTTTATGCATACTAAAAAAAACCTTGTGAAGTGACAAAAACTTTACCCTAAAAAAAAGAATACCCCAATACAGTGGCTCTCAAACGGTGTGCCCTAGAGCTTTTTAGGTACACTCCTTATTATTCTATGAATATAAAGAGAAAAGTTATACTAAGCTAGTATATTATAACTAGATTAGTCGACAAGAAAAATTCCTGACATACATATAAGGAACTTCCTCTCATAACAATAGGTACCATGAGAATTTAAATTGCAGGTGGCAATCAAGCGTGTCATAGAAAAATAAATATGGCGAGTCTGTTCTTCTTTCATCTTATAATGATCCATAGTTAAGGCAGTTAGATAATGATGGATTTAAAACTATTTTACAAAAGAGCTTACAAAGTACATATTATAGACATTTGATTTTAAATTAGTTTTGCATCAGACCTATAAAATCAAAGTCGAACCATTTCAATTCTTTATTTTACTTCTTCTCTAAGCATTTAAATATATTAGTTAATTGTAAATTGATTCTTAAACATCATTTTAAAATATTAGGTGGCCATTAATAAGTATGTTTTGTATTTTATTATGTACATAAATTGTTAAAAGGATATGTATCTAATCAGTTATGTGACATTAAATATAATAAAAAAAAGACATTCATAAGTATATCTTTCTAATTACTGTCAATTAACTCATTTTAACAGTTTTTTAGGCGTATTATACTCTATTAGATGTGCCAATCAGCATATTTATGTTGCCTGTTGTTACTCTTTCTGCTTTTGGGCTCAATAATTATTTGGTTACATCTGTCTATTATTGATAGATTATAGCCATTTGCAACCTATTGACTTATTGTTTTTGTAATGCTTTTTACGAATCAATAACTACACTTTTCAAGGTGTTGAATATATTATTAATTTTCAATATATTATTATTGAACATTGCAAGATTTTTACTATAGATCGTTCTTATAAATCGGAGAAATTTACTCCACTTTAATGAGTGTACATTCTAATCCTTTTCAGGACCCTGTAAATATAAGATAGTCCAAAGGAATACGTGAACAATTGGAGTACTTGTCCCAACTTTACACTTTCTTCAATATATTCTCAATGAGTGTCCTTATGAGTTAAAAAACTACACTTATCCCTGAAAATCAGTCTTTATTAACTACATAAATATGTATATCAAAGAAAAGTTGACATAAATATTTGATTATTTTTATCAATAGTAATAAATTATAAAATAGAGTTACAGTGTTCATTATATGATCAATGATAATACATATTTTTTATTTTGTTCGAGAAAAAGGGCTTATTGCAACTGTCTCCGATCTCTCATATCTACAGGTAGATATGAGATACTTGTTTTATTTATTTTTTATTATACCGGGTGGTTTTTTAACAGGTGTCTAATGTGTATGTACGTAAGTAGCTAGTCATAAGAGTTGGTTGAGGTGTTGACACATGAACACCTTATTTATTCATTTTTAAGCATTTAAAAAATATTTTTCTTTTGATCCAGAAACAGGGTTTTAAAAAGATTTGGATTGTGAATGAACCAAAAGGGTCATACTCCCGTTCAGCAAAATGTAATCTCAGAAACCCCATTCAGTATACCTATTAGCATTATAACCAAATCATATAACCAACTTCACTACGATTTTAGATTGTCCGTCACTAATATTACTTGAGATCAAGCATGTAAATACAAGGTTCACATTAAAGTTAAATTAAATCCAGATATAAGACATAATTACAACTATACATTTTCTGACGAAAGTTTAGCTATATTTATGAATAGTGTCCCATAAATGAGATCCTACATTTACCAGTGATAAAGAAATCGTACATTTTAATGTGTAAATTTTTATTTATTTTCTATCAAAAATCCACCAGAAATCAAAGACTTACGGTCTTTCTCGAAGTTCGATGAAAATTTACACATTTAGATGGACGATTTCTTCTTTGTTAAGGATTTTTATCGAGAGCTTGACACTTCATTTTAAAGCAATGAGTCTTAGCTCTTTAATGCTCTCCTTATTAATCCATTTTATGAAATACTCAAGTAGTTATTTAAGTACAAACGATTTGGACGGTTTGTTGTTGTGGCAAACTCCTGCAGATTTTCCATTTCTTCCAATATAATGTTTGATGAATACAATGTGTAATGATGAAATACTCATTCCAAAAGTAAAGTTATGCTTATCTTACGAATTACATGGTACATAAGTTTTGATACACTTTTTCTTCTTAAATTAAATTTTAATTGAGTAAGGCTAAATCTAAGTTAAAATGCTTAAATATGTTTGCACAATGCAATTCATATATTATTTTTTACTTTTTTATGCCAATAAATATATGTATATATACACAATATGGATAGTAATTAAAAAAAAAAAAATGACCATAGCCTGTCCGAATTAATATTAAAATGTTGATATGACCACATATGAAATTAATGACCCTCATTAACTATTCCTAATGAGGATTAATTTTTTACTTTTCTACATTTTAAAAAAAAATATTCAACTCATTTTTTTAGTATGTGAGTCGTCTTTGAGGTGTTGAAAGCATATTTTTATCAAAGTTATGTTGTTAAAACATTTAAATAGTAAAAAGGGATTGAAGAAAGCTTAGAATGTTCCACTTATTGTCATGTATCATTACACTATTTCTACTATTTCTTACTGGGAGTTGTAAGCAGCTATTATCAGAGCCTCCTCTGGAACTTACTTCCAATATTATTTTCTCAAATGACTTCAATATCCATGATGTACCCAAAATGACCTCTGGTGCACCTCTTCAAGTGAACTTCTCTATACATTACCTACAAATATTGAATGTTGATCAAATTAGACAAATCCTATCGCTTGACATAAGCATGAGTCTTATATGGAGGGACCCTCGGATTTCCTTTTGTTCCACAGGAAATATAAGCAATTATGTAACATTTAATCCGAAGGAAGCGGAGTACTTTTGGATTCCGGATATATTCATTGATAAAGCAAGATCTGTACGAAGTCCTCAATTATTTGTCGAACCTGCTTTTTTAAGAATCTATAACAATTCCATCTTGAGGCTCTCAAATCTTTTAAATTTTGATATAACTTGTGAAATGGACTTTCATCATTTCCCATTTGATGAACAGCTTTGTGTAATTAAATTTGAGAGCTATGGATTAACAAATAATGAAATCACGTTTTTCTGGATAAAGGGGGACAATAAATTTAATAAAAATGCATCTCTAACGCAGTTCCTTAGTTATATACAATTTGTTGACGTACATGAAGCAAAAATTAATGACTTGATTTATCCAGGTACTTCATGCATGATTAACAATTTTATGAATCCATGATACTAAACACAGAATATTCTTAGAATCATAATGAATTCAGCAATGGCATTGCCCTCAAGAATCATATAGTTTTGAGAATGATAAATAAATTATTCCTAATTTGAATAAGTTTTTTATAAATTACCATATTCGCATCATCTCTGCAAAAAATATTTGTTAAAAGGTGATTTTTGACATTGACATTCTGGGTTTTGTCTTGGATTGAATGATTCAAAAATTAACATTACATTTTTCACGATAAAATGAGCTTAATTTGAAGTTAAATATATATATATATATATATATACATATATCTAAAATATAAGGAAGGTAAAAATAATGGGAACGAATTGAGATTGAAAATTATAACAAAAATCTGATATGTTACAAAGAAACAAATTACTGATTAGTAAATAACATGTAAATTAATACTCAAATTTATTGAGCCTAAAATTCTTAAAAAAAAATGAAATTTTCTTAACATGTTCTTATGGTTAAAAAAAATTATTTAACAGCTTGTGATGAATGTGTACATATATTAATTTAAATATTATTTAATGTAATGCAATTTTCAAACATATTTCAAGAAATTTCTTTTGTTATAGTCTGAATTAGCTCAGAATTTTTCGTAGTACAATATGAAATGGCTAAAACAGATTTGATATTAATTTAGTAACTCGGGGTATCTTTTTTTTTTTTTTTTTTTTTTTGATCAATGGTCCCACCAGATAGGTTTTAGATCCTTTTGAATGGGTGGATTCATCGTTCCAAAACTTCTGAACTCTCAAAAGTCCATAATATTTTTATATATTATATCTCTTTCCTTAGGAGCCCTCTTGAAAATTCATTTAAAGCGAGAAATTAGATATCACATGTTAGTAACCTATATTCCAAGCATGATATTTGTAACCCAGGCCTGGCTCTCCCTCTTTATAACTCCAGAATGCATATCAGGTAACAAATGAAATAAACATTAATAATTTACCTATATTTGTGTTCTCTATATAAACGTGTTTACAGGACGTGTGGCAATCGGCATGACGAACCTTCTCTCACTCACAGCCATGTTCAGTTCTGTTCGAGAACATGTTCCAAAGGTATCCTATGTCTCATATCTTGATATTTGGATTGTTTCCTGCATTTTATTTGTATTTGCATCCATATTCGAATTTTCAATCGTTTCATATTTCATAAATAGAGCAGAAAAGTCCCTTGGTGAAACAATTGAGCGATACTCTAGGGTAGTCATGCTCATTTCTATTATTATTTTTAATATCCGATATTGGAACATGCTATTTACTCATAAATGATTCATTGTGACTCTTTTCTTTTCATCGTGAACAAATGTAACTTAATTATATATAATTATTACAATGTTTAATAACAATTTGTCAAATGATGTAATTTGTTTTTTAATTCACTCATTTCTTGCTTTAAGTTACTATAATAAATTACATGTGTTAGCTAAAACAATATTTTTGATGTATAAAACAAATTTAATTTTGTCCATTTTGATTATTTATTAATGTGTATTGAGAAATACATAGAAATAGGCGTTGAGATTTACATATTTATAAATTGAAACAATTTTAGAACGTACGGAGTAAATCCTATATTTTTTTATGGATTGAAAGGGGTTTATGCATTAAGATAGTTATAAATATTTTAAGAAATAATTATAATTGATGAAGTTTAGAATAATTTAAAATATATTCACTCTAATTTCATTCAATGTGTGTATTATTAATTATGTCTGTAACGATGCCCTCCCCCACAAATAGATATATACACACACACAATATAGTTTATTCTTCTAAATGATTGTCCTTAATTATCCCTTCCTTTTTAATTAATTGAAACGAGACTGTTTATATGTACTCATTTATATTAATAAATTAACTCAAGTGTACTTAATTTGAGTAATTTATGTATCTTTTTTTCTGTTTAGATAATGCCTTACTAATTTATTTGTGTATAGTGTTCTTTCTTCTTAGTCTACATTAAATTAAGTAACATTTAATATTCTAAAAGAGCTAAATATAGGTAGTTGTTGTAGATATTGAATTAATCCAATAGGACATGAGGTTTGTTGACTTATTTTTTTGTTTACTGTCTCCATATAACCTAAGCCAGAGGTGTTAAACTCTCGGGCCACATACGACCCCTAGGTAAACGTCGTGTGCTGGACCATTAAAATTATAGCATACTTAGCTATAAATAATCAAAATATCATGTCTTCCCTTTGTTTTGATTTAAAGAAGAACATGGACATTGTTAAATTTAATTAAAAATTTATTTATCAACACTTTTATAAAACATTTCACAAAATTTCAAAAACTTTAAGTAACTAGAAAATCGAAAATTATAATAATGAACTTCACATGGGATTACGTACATGATATTTATAAAGAAAGACTAATATGCGCCCCCAAGTGGATAATTCATGAATTACATTTAATTAAAAAATTTAATCCATATCTTTTATGTATTTTTTCCACTTTCAAATTATCCTGTGGGTCTGATTGAATCTCCTTACGGGCTTACAGAATGTTTGATACCCCTAACCTAGTCCATCTGCACCATTTTTTAGCTATAAATGTTTTGTCAGTTGTCTCATAGTTCATCGACTATTAAGGTATCTGAACTTTCTAACCTGTAACCTAGTAAATCCATGCCATCTTTTGGCTATGAATATCTTGTTAATGGGATTATGTTCTATTGTAATTTCCCGTGTAATGCCTCCTACCCAAATTCAGTGGCGCATTCAACCTTTCACAAGAGTAGTAAATATGTATATCCGCCCATATAATACAGATTCTCCAAATTTGCTGTCCCTAAAGCATTTTTTATTTTGTTTAAATGATTTGATCTTTTTTTGGTCTTCTTTTAAGGGAATATTTTTTTTTTGTATATATATAGAAGACAAATATGAATTTATTTTTATTTTTTATAAAGTAGACACTACTACTATTAAAAAAAAGGCCCAAAATAAATTTACCCAACCTATTATTTTTTCTTCTAATGAAAGTCCCATTTATTAAAAATGATAATGGTTCCCACAAGAGACTAATTATGCCAAAATAATTATTTGAACTGATCTATAATTAAGTAGGTAAAGGACGATAATTCGGTTTTTTTTTTCTTTTTTTTTTACTAAAAATCTATATTTTTCCCATTAAATGAATATTCTCTATTTTTCAATGTTTTCTACAGGTTCTTGGATGTTTGACCAGTCTCCTTGTACTTTCTTAAAGCTTTTTATACCATTTGATAAGGTATAAAGAATTGCTGTCTCCTTTTATGAAGGCTTACAACATCTTTTCTATCTACAACTATCACTCTTGAAAACATTTTTAATACTTTTAATACTTTATACACAAAATGAACTTATTAAGGATCAAATCATAATTTAAATTAATGTATCATGTTTATATTAAATTATTTAAACTTATGAAATCGAGGACCCTATAAGAAAATAAACTCCTTTAAAAATAAAGGATGGGTTATTTACACTTCATGTGAATGATTTTTGTGCTTAAATCAATTAATAATTCGTCATTCCCAAAACAAAACTCATGAAAAAAAAAAAAAAAAAAACTTTTCTATTTTCCTATTGTTTTTGCCATAAAATATTCTGAACTTGAACTAGTTTATTTCCATATTGAATTTGCTTAGTCCCATATTGAACTTGAAAAGGTATAAAAAATCTGATGATACCCATGTTTGAAAAAAAAAAAAAATTAACTACTGTTTTGTAAAGAACACACGTCTGTTATGAAATAAAAATAATTTTATTTATTTGACTTGTAATCAATAGTTTGTAGGGATTGTAGGGATATTCAAATTTCACAAATTTATCTCTATATCGATATTAAGAAAAAATAAAATTCATTTTATTTAATAATAAATGAACAAAGATACACTATGTACTATTTTTTAATCCAATATTTGTAGTTGAAAATAATCTAACATTGATTTTCTGTTCTTTTAAATGTAACCTAGAGGCTTTTAAATTCAATATTTAAGTTCAAAATTGCTAAAAGTTTCCTTTTTAGTTCAATTACTCGTAGCTCCTTCACGTTTTGTAGAAATTATGCGAATAATTGATTATAAATATTTTGTTTTTCTTCACCTTCTATTGAAACATTTCTCGTTACCTTTCTTTCTGGGTGAACAGCCTTTTAAAGTATTGTTTTTTTGTTTTTTTTAATAAGCATTTGAAAGGAAACGAAAAAAAAAGAAGCTTTTCATCGCGAAGCTGATCTTAGATGTGTATTTAATAAACTAGTCAACTAAAGGAAATATATAAATAGTTCAAATATTGTTCTGTATTTCAAAACTCCACTACTACCATATTGTCTCGTGGATATACTTATAGCGATATCCTTAACTCAATAACGATGATCTCTTTTGGGTAAACAAAAAGACTATGTATTCCCCATCAGAAGGTTTCATCAATTAAACTTTTTTCTTATTCAATGCACTTGACTCTCTGTATTATAAATTAAAAAAGAATATTAAAAAAGAATAATCATGAATTTTTGAATATTATGTTAGAACTAATTACACATGTCAACAAATTTGAAATGTCAAAAACTCTAAGGGGTATAAGTGTAATAAAAGTTATTCAGTATAAATTTTATTTGGAAACATTCAAGGAAAAAAATGATTTTTAGAACATCCTTTGGTGTATATACAAAGTTTACATTATCAATTTAAGTAACCCTTGCTAAATGATACCATTTTTAAATATTCATCAGCACCGAGACAAAAACTTAACGATTAAAACTATGATTCAAATAATGATATGTAGATAGTCCGACTTTTTAATGTCAGCTATTTTTAATAACATTCCAGACATATCTAGGTACTTGTTGCAAAATAATAATTTTAAGACTACCTCCCCTTTGTGCTTGCATATATTTATAGAAGTTAAATAATCAAAATAGTAAATATATTTCTATAACATTCATATTTTTAATCTACCTAATTTATCATAGTCAATAACTTTTTGCTTGGAAAAATCAGGCCAAAATATTTACAGCTTTCCCTCTTTATTCTGAGCTTTGTTACTATCATTCACTAATCAACCTCATGCCTTTCTCAGCTGAGTAATTGTGGCTGAAAGTATTTAAAAAAAAATGAGTCTATCTTCTTAAAAGCTGCAATATTATTCTGGTGTATAGATGGTATTAGTAGCCAGTCGCAACTGAGAGCCAACATATCAAATATCAGCCAAGAATCACTTGTTACAGAAGTTGCCAGTTGTGTTCTCTTCCACAACTGATCAGGTTATCTTAACAAAACGTTAGCCTTCCTGAATTTATTAGCGCATGTGGAGTACTGTGAATAGTCCTAGCTAGCTCTTTTTTCGTCTTAAGATAATTAATCAATTATCATCTTTGTCCTACACTCCATTAGTTTTGAACTAAAATTCAACCTCTAAAAAGACTTCATATAGCTACTGATATGACTAACTGCTTTAACAACACCTTTTTTGGCTAATATCAATGAATTGTTGTTATCTGTATGCATGGGTGATTCAATTCCAGATATGCAAAAAAAAAAAAAAAATGGAAGCATTACATTCTCACCTTTAGTATCTTCTGTTGCGATCATTGGTCAAAAGGAAACAGTGGCTTCCTTGTGAATGAAAATTGACCCATCGAACTACTTTTATAATCACTTTATTTATAATGTACTTTTTATATCTCAAAATTAGTATTTGTAACTTCCAAGTTCAAACAACATACCTAAGATCAAAGGAATCAGGTTGAGCCGAATTCTAGTTGTTTTATGCAGAAACAGTTGCTTCAATTAGTTTTATCGACCATTATATGCTAATATTCGTTTTGAATTATTTTTGTTTCATAAGGGTCTGTGTGACAATTTTTGATAAATACATTATGACTTTTTTTTGCTTGTTTTATAGAACTGTTATTTCAGTTCTTGATTGAATGGACTCTCTTAGAGGTCTCAGGCACTGCAATTACCTTATTTTTTAATGAAAAAAGAAATAATATTTTCGTTTGATATGTGAAGTTGTATCATAAAAGGTTAAAAACAAAACACACAAAATGTAATAATAACTACCATAACTAGCTAATATTGACTATTATATACATACATAAACGTTGTTGTTTTTTGCTTCTTTGAAGAAAAGTTATGAAAACAACTTATAACCATAGCTACATATGGAAATATAAATATACAGACATAGTAAATATTTTACCTCGACCATAAAATAATTCCTTGTGGTTATATGTATTAAAAACTTGTATTTTAATTTTTATTACAAAATAATTAATTATACATGAATGTAGAGAAATAAATGTACACTCTAATTAATTTATGTATTTCTTTTAATGAACATAAGTACAAATATATTGTATTGTATTTTATTCTATTTAATGAGAATCTTTTTCTTCACACGTCTTTGATTGCAAGACTTTTTTTACAATTTTTTATTTTTGAAATAATATAAAAAAGCAAGTTGATAAACATTTGGTTACCTATTTAAAAATAAACAAAGGATTTGCTATGCTTCTACAATTTTTTTTTTCATTCAAAATCTTCGATCATAACGGCAGTACTCATTTCAACATGTTTTTCCTCACTCATCAAAGTTGGGATCTGAACATTGAAATGAAAGGAGGAGGATGAAAGTCTTAGTCTTCGGGATTGAGTGAGATAAAATGGACATGAATACAACCTTTCATTTTTTTCGATATTTCCTTTTCTAAGAGAGATAATTCGAAATGACTCTAATCCAGCTTTCTCGGGGATTAACGCGGATCTAAGGCACGAATAAATAAAAAAATGAAAGGTAATATAGTTAATATAATAATTACACATATATGTACTAGTGTGTGGGTCAGGGGAGGCAAGGCAGGGGTTAGCTCATTCGCAAATTTATGTATAAAAAAAACAAAGATTCAAAATTATTCCCCAGTGCTGTGATCAAGATAACTTTACTCAAGAACAAGACCTTTTATAGGGTCGAGACTAAGAAGAATAACATTTTTAATCAAGTTCCTTTGAACTTGATCTTGACTCCAGGACAAAGACTTTGAGAAATCGAAGCCAAGGCCAATATAAAGACCCACATCACTACTCTTCCCTAAAAAAAGGAAGTAAAATTTGGATTTTTTTCTAAATCTGCTCTTGTCTTGGAACAAAACAGTTTACACATTTCCTCTTGAAAAATTTGAGCCAGACCAGCACTGGTATACTATGATACATATATACAAACCTTTTGGTATCCCATGATGCCCCTTCTAATTTAACTCCTTTCAAATAAAAAACATTTCCAGAACTGTTACTCGGGATTTCATCAATAAAAAACCCAAAGAGATCGTTGGTTTCATTTGATTCGCTCATGATGTGCAACACGAGTCCATTTAAAAATATTCTTAAATTAGATAAGGAGTTTAATTCGATAGCATTGTCCTTGAAACCAGTCTGTGGAAATGAATGAATAAAATACTTCAACTTAAATAATACATGCATATAATCTAATTCAAAGTAAAAATAATTTATTGGTTTCTTCATTATTTTATAGGCCTCATTTGACTTATATACAAAAAATATCAATGACTTACATATATTTAAATTTCTTATATGTACATTAGTGTTTTTTTATTTTTTTTTGCAGCGTAAATTCCCGACTCTTGAATGCTTTTAACGTTATGTTCACTAAAATGATTGCACTGACGACATGTTCAGATATAAATGATATGTAAGAAGAAGATTAAGCATTTATTATTCAAAATTCTAAAAAAACCTCGATTTATGTATGTATCAATACCGGGTGGCCGGGAAATCCATATAATTTATTATATAATAACTTAATTGCATTTTAAATTAGATTTTCATATTTATTTCATTAAAAATATACTATTACAAACATAAAGACATATCAAAAAACTCTATTTCTCTATTATGCCACCCTCTGCAGCCACGCACTTTTCCACTCTGGCTCTGAACACTGAGCAGATCTTCTGCACATACTCTTTGGACATGTTGATCCATTTCCTTGAAGCAGAGCCCTTCAAATTAGTTATATTGGTGTGAGGAGTGTTGTTGGCCCTTTTTTCCATATGCGCCCCAATGTTGAAATCAATGTGACTCAGAATTGGCAAGTTCGGAGGCAAAACATTCCTGGACCCGAATCCCTCTGACCACAGTCTGTTGTTATAATACTCTTTAACGACTTTACTAGTGTGGCAACCTGCGCCATCCTGGATCCAAACATAATTCCTCTTGCCATAGGTAGTATCTAGAAGTGGTAGAACTTTATACATGATCAGTTTTTTGTACAAGGGCCCATTCATTTTTCCAGCAATCCAAATTGATATAACCAAGCATCATAGCTTTTGTTGGAATTTTGGCATCACCCACATATCTTATTGCTGGACGGGCAGTTTTAGGAGACTCAGCAAGATGTTTGGAGTTCCTTTTGTTATAATATAAGGTTATAAAATATCTCCCTTACGCCTTCTTGTATTTTGAATTTCGCGGCTATGTACAAAGCGCTGCAGAGCTTGTATCTGGCAATACAATACACCATTTGATAGGTCTTGACATAACCTACAAAACGACGCTATGCATGATTAGTTTGGATATTGTGTTCAACAGTTATAGACGTGTAAACATGGAGTTCACTAACGCCGAAATTCGCACCATTTTAATCTTTTCCTTTGTTAAAGGCAAATCCGCTAGAGAAACGTTCCGTGTGATTAATGGTGCATTGAGGGATGGTACTCTATCACTTTGAACTGCGGAGGAATGGTTTCGACGATTCAGAGCCGGTGAAAACGACACCATGGATAAGCAATATCCATAGCCATAGCCATGGCTCCCATATGGCCAGATGCTTAATTATACCATCTACTGCGAACAACTGGACCGTTTGAACCAGACGATCGACCAGAAGCGTCCAGAATTAGCCAAAAAGAAAAGTGTAGTGTTCCACCAGAACAACACATGACCACACGCTTCGTTGATGACTCGGCAGAAGCTACGGGAGCTCAGATAGGAGGTTTTATCACATCCACCATATAGCCCGGACATAGCACCAAGTGATTACTACCTGTTCCTGTCTATGGAGAACGACCTTGGTGGGGTAAAGTTGAACTCAAAAGAGGCTTGTGAAAAGTAGCTGTCTGAGTTCTTCGCAAATAAGGAGGGGGGGGGGGCTTCTATGAGGGGGTATCATGAAGTTGCCGTCTAGATGGAAACAGATTATCAAACAAAACGGCTCATATTTGAACTAAATCCGATTCCTGTAACACTTTTTATAAAGCACTGAATAAAGAGCAAAAAAGCGGAAGGGAGATATTTGACAACCTATTATTTTTACGCATGGAAGTTTTTTTTGTCACTGAAGACAATAATATTTCCAGTTATATAACGTTTCATGAGTTTGACAATTGCTTTGCCTCTTTCAATTCATTTTTGTCTCTGCTCAGGTGTTAATTGTTGAATTCTGTATTTGAAAAGAATATTGAGACCCAGATCCTCTTTCACAAGAGCTTCATACTTTCATACTTTTTTTAGGATTTGGTACTGCCTAGCCAACTTCATGATACTTATCTCTAGGTTTCTCTTGATGTTGTTCTTTACAATCACAATGATCTCCCTTGTACGGGTGAAAGAGGTCTACTTGTGAATAGCCTCTTTGAATATTCTCCTATTTTTTGATAAAATCATCTTATAAAGTAAACTGTCTGTATGTCTGATTGAAAAAAAACCCGAAAGGCTTTCACCCTTTGCTGAGTAATCAATCTTATAAATTTTATGTTATTTAGAAAAAAACTTTTCAACTCTTTGACAAAAAATGTAAATCGTTCAAGTTTATTTGTTCTGGCTCGAGAGAGAAAAATATTGAATATTGTTTACCAGTATGTAAACACCCATTTTTAAATAAATGATTCATGTTTTTTTTTATGATATTAGTAACTATTATAGAAGTTCTATGATCATTCATTTTCACATCTTTGTCTTATATAAATTTCATTCATAAATCATAACTGCATCCAAAGGGAACTCCCTTCTATTAAATAATACTCATAACACATTGACCTAAAATACAAAAAAAAAACAAGGTATTTTCATTTACCATGAGCAAAATCTTTTTCATTCAAATTAAATTCATACTTCATGGTCACTCCTTTTTACAATGACCAGTGAATTCATTATTGCCATTTTTGCTTGTAAATTTGTTACTTACATGTACTTTTAGTGACATTTATTTTGTTTATTTACAAACATATTTTCTTTATCTATTAAAATCAATGGTAAAATGAACAATTAATTAATGTTAAAAAGTTCTTTTTTTCACTTATTGACAGATATTGATTTTATAAAATATTAAGTAATTTTACGCTGTGATAGCACATGGCTGAATGCTCATCATATCCTCCCAGATCAAAATTATAGGAGGTTCAATAAAAATTATAATCAGTATGTTAACTTTATTGGTCTACGTTATTTCTAGCAAACTTCATGAAACAAAGAAGGAAAGGAACTCATCTCAACAGCAATAAAATCAAATAAATGACAAAAATAATAAGTGAAGAAACACAAACAAACACGTGACTAAACCTTTTATAATTAATAAAGACAATTAATTACCTTGAAATAATCTATCCTTCGAGCAATTGTGCTCGAAAAAGTTAAAAAGGAGCAAGGGTGCTTATCCTTGTTGACATAATTGACCCAACTCAACGGCACCATATTTACACTTAAGGGATTCACAAGAGTTGCATAATCTTCGTTGATTTGCTGGATTCGCAAACATAATCATACAAAATAAATAAATATGATTTTATTCATTAACTTTACAGATATACATTTACAAACCGTTTCTCTATTTACAACCCTCAGAATGTATTCGATATCATCTTTTATAATTGAAAGGCATTTTTTCAAATCATGTATCTCAATGGTCCAAATATAATCTAGGATATACTCCTCTTTCCGGATGCATTCAAATGATCTAAATGTTTGATCCTCTTGTTTTTCTAATACGGATCTTATTAACGTTAAGTTATTCACAATTACTTCTTGACTCAGTACAGCATCTCCGTTAGATGGATACAAAGTTAATGTTTTCATAAAGTCCTTGGACTTTAACGACTCATGAAAAGATTGAGTGTTTTGTGATATGTTCAATAACGATATAATTTGATTATCTTCTAAGCTCTAGAAGAGATATGGTAGGTTATTATCAGACATTCACTCGAATAAGGATATAGAATGCTACCTTGGCCACTTGAATCATACCCGATAAGGAGGATCTTTCTTTAAGATTAATTTCTTTTGTATTCATCAAGCCTTGATACATTGTAGAAAGGAGATTTCGATCTCTTTCATCGGATAGATATTGCATGTAAAAACAATCAATGAGAATTGCTCGCAAGCATTGTGCACGATTATGCTCGTATGTGAGTCTTATAAAATGAGTCTATTAAATCAAAAAGAGTACATATTATTATGTAGAATGGAAAAGTTAATTTTCTTAATTGGATATCACCTTGAAAAGTCCCATAACACTGCGGAAGTGAGATTGATTGAATTTGTACGGAACGTTCCATCCTCCTCTTGGGCCATACTTTATCCTCTCAACTAGGCATGAATGAAATAAAGCTAAGCGAAAGAAAATGTTTTGCATTTTGATTGATTCATTTTCTTGATCCGTTTCGGAATTGGGATTGTTGATAAAATCCTCATCAGCTGGACCATTGACTAATAGCGATGTAAACCTTTGATGAAAAGTCCCTGGAGGAGATTGATTTATGACTAGACATTCCCTCCAAATCTCTTTTGGTATCTATATATGATCATCGTATGTAAGAAAAAAATAATTTTCGAAATAAAACATACAATCCAACCTGGCGTTTATAGTTGAGTATCCAAAGTTTAAAATCATTATGAACTTGAAAGTTATTTTTTGTAATAAGCTTCTTCAAGTCCTCAAAATTATTACTTTTATAGCTTGTTATAATGATCCATTTACCAAGTTTTTGTGCCTTTATCATCGCCTCAGTTATGGATTTTATCTAAGTACGTAAGTGAATAAGTGTACTTTTTAGAATAAGGAAATTTGGTTCAAAATTGGGTTAATAAAATTCACTTACACCCACATCGAAAGAGATAAAAATGGATATAACTTGCTGACGATCAGATAATTTCTTTATCAATCGTATTTCTTCCTCACTTTCTTCATCATTTGTTGATAAAACAATAGCTTTATTTGATACTGATAAGGGAAACTGACCAAAGTCAGGCTCCAGAACATCAAGGAATATTGAATCCATATAGTTATCACAAAACTCTTTGGCCAAATCAATTACCTGTTCAGGTTTTTCGATAGTTTTTAAAACAAAGATCTGAAAAGGATTTAAACGGGAGGACCAAGGCTCAGGAACAGAGACAAAAAATTGGCTATCCTTGACGATATCACGTAATAAATCTGTAAGAAAACAAAAAGTTAGCTTTCTAAATTCATAAATTGTACATGAACCTATTACCAGTTTTCTCCTCAGAAAAGAAATCACAAAATGTTGCAATGGCTTCATCAAAGAAACCACTACTCTTTACATTCATTAGTCCTTTGATTGACTTGAGGACATTCATAGTGCTCTCATCATAGTTCAGATAGAAATGTAACCAAAACACAAAGATTAAATAGTGTGTCTTATCAGAAAACATTGGTCGTAATTGATTCAGAACCTCTGGTATGGGTATTCGATCCTCATCTTCTTTATTAACAAGTGAGACTTTGATTATGCTTAAAAACTTTTTGAGTGTAATGTCGTAATTATCTAAATATTTAAGTTTACGTATAACTTCAAAAACAACGCCGCATCTCTTAGCAAGTCTCAAAGAGTTTGTATCCTGTGTATTATTACTCAACTTTTGTTGTAACATCTCCAAATTATCATATAATGAGCGTAGTCGAGTGAATTCCTTCTTATTCTCCATGAGCCTATTTCCTAATCCAGGTACATCAAGTATTCCTTTTTCAATGTCCAGAGAAGATAGCAATTCCTCTGTTAGGCCTTCGAGAGACTTTGTTGTGCACATCATTTGATTGATAACGTTGTCAAGTTTCAATTTTTCTTTGGCATTTTTTTGTGAGAGAATGACATCACTGAATATTGAGCTGAGCATGTTTGAAGCCAACTGAAAGTTTAAAACCTGACATTTGCTTTGATATTCTTTTATTATTGAATTTGTGGATGAGACAAGATAAAGTTTGAAATCTTGAGAGTATTCAACTAGTTTCCCTCCTATATTTATCCTTTGTTCTTCAACTATGAAATAAGGATTGTACAATGTATAGCATATTACTACCATATACATTCATTCATGATATATACAAACCTTTTCCACACATATTTTTTGTTGTTATCAAGCTCTTGGTCAAAATATTTTTGAGTCTGTAGTCATAACTTGAAACATTCTCCATGATCGTTAGAAATCCTCCTGCCACGGCATTTTCTAACTCCTTCAGATAGCCAGTAGATCCATAGCGTATGTATTTGATTTTTTTATCCTTTTCCACGCTAAGAAGTATTTGACGTCCCTCATCATTCAGATTAAAAATGTAGGGCCAACTACGTTTGTTATACGAACAAAAAGTTAAAATAAATATGCTTGCACTAAATGAAAGACATTTACTTTAAACTGGATTTGAGTGAGCAGAGTTTGGATAACGAAAATTCGTCACGTGCATGAATGAAATGAGACCAACAGACGATGGTATTAGGCTCCAAGAGTTGTTGAAGGTAATTTTTAGAATATAATAGTTCTAGCTCCTCTGCTTTTTTTTCAAAGGAACGTCGAAGGATATCTCTAGAAGAATAATAATTACAAAGGTAGATTACTAAGGTATAAACCATGAAATTAAACCTTTGATCCAAGTTAAATGATGAGCAAATGGTTATATCCATGGAATAAAAGGCAACATCCCCCAATAAAGTTGCTAAATCTTCTTTGATATTGGAAGACGTACTCCTCCAAAACTCAATTACTTCCTTGAAGTTTTCTAAAACCAATATAACATAACTAGTTTTTGAACTCTATGTATATATTATAGCATAAATTACCATAAATAAGATTTCCAAGACTTTTTTTCTCCATACACCTGTCTAACTCGCTCATAAGTTCTTCATGTGAACTTTGAATCTTTTTCATTTTTTCCTCAGCATCACTTATTTTCTCTGAAGTTGCCTGAATCTTTTCACATGCATCATCCTTCAGCCTTTCTTGTTCTTCAATATACTCACTCAATCGATTTACCTCTTCTACGTAGGGTTTCACCTCCTTTTGATCATATTTAAAAATAAATGTTGATAACAGATGTACATATTATGTATGTAGCTTAACTCTTAAAAAACATAGCTTACTTTTCGTACTCTTATCAAATCATAGAGAGTCGAAGACCATTTGATAAAAAGACCAAGAAAATATGCTATTTTATGCCCATTTGAGGCGTCCCAGTCTGGGTTAGTAAGAATATCCCTATGAAAAATACTAAGGGTTTCATCCGTCAATTGAACCTCAATTAGATTTGAAACAAATTTGGGATCATTCAGTATTTTTTTCAAAAAATCGAGTAGCTGGTTATGTCATGGATAAATCGTTTAGTTAAAAAGAAAGTCACTAAAAGAATTGTATTTATATATAAATACCTTTTTAGGCTCAGTTTCAAGTCCTTTTTCCCCATCATTTACCGCATACAAATTCATACATTGTAGACAGAGTTTCACAAGGGGCAGATTAAACTTGACATTCTTTAATGCTTGTATCTCACTTAGTTTTAAATTCCCCATGGAATTTCTCAACCCTGAATAATTGAGTATTTTTTACTTTGGAATGTACATCAAAAATTGAAAATGATGATTTGAGTCACTCCTGTATTTTACCTGCATATTTCTCTTCAACTCCCGCCAATTTATCTTTGTATATGTGTTCCTTCTCTTCCTTTTGTCTAATGTATACAGCTAGCTGATTTGACACGTTTTTATGGATTGTTTTGACTGACTCTAAGAATTCGTCCAGACCCAATTTTGTAATCTTCATCTCTTCCTCTTCTTTTTGAACATTTTGTATTTTTTCCCCTATGGATTCAAGCTCTATTTCAAATTCCTTAATCTAAGTAGATAGAAAAATAGGTAACATATATTGGACATGACATGAAGTAAAATGAAAAGTATTGACGTCTCACCTGTTCCTCCACTTGGTTAAATTTTTCAATTCCCATTTGTAAGCGGGATTTCTGTTGCTCTAACTCTGCACTCTTCTCAGAATGAATGTACACAACATGACGTAAAAGTCTGAGATACACACTTGATGGTATGCTTATATTTGTTTCTTTGACTTCTTTTGATAGTTTCCTAAGAGAAGATAGGGTTAAAAAGTTGTTAGAAATTATGCTAAAGGGATTAATCTTTTTATAACAAAGTATTGGTCATAACATGTACCTACACGACGAGCTTTTTAGTCAACTCGCAACCTCAACTCTCAAAAGGGAAAGGAAAAATTTGGAAAAACAACTGGTAGCTAACCTTCTATATTTTCCTTGTTGCCAACCTTTTAATATTGGGTGCAGTTAATATTTAGATAAACTATACATTTATAAATTCTATCAATATACAAATAATCGTTAATACTTGTATTGCAGTCAGCTGCTTTGAATCGAAAGAGTCAACTGATGAACATCAGCTGAAGGGGTCTACATTGTATTTTTGTTTAACTGGGCCAAAAAAGCTAAAACAATTGGGTCCGATTTTTCGAAAAAAAAAAAATTACAGACTTGAAATCAGCGTGCAAAACCGAATAACTTTTATTATACTTATACCCCTTAGGATTTTTGACCGTTGACCCGTGTTATTAATAGTTATATTTATATATATATATATAAATATTATTTAACATTTTTCAAAGTTGTGTACAAAGGCTTCAATCAAAGATCCTTGATATTACCGTGCTCTTAATAGTATCAAAAAGATATGTATTATAATAAAATATGCCACAACTTGTAAGATATGACTTGAATAAGTATATATTATTTAATATACTACTGTTAATTATGTATGTACATTGTACATGGATTGAAAATGTAGGCACATATACATATATGTACTTACTTATTTCATTAACTGCATAAATACATAAATAACACAATAGTAGTAATATATGTATGTAGCAAATTAATTATTACCATAGTATTTATCCCTCTAAGAGAAAGAGAGAGAGAGAGCAAGACTTGACAAAAGTCAGTAAAATATACATGTACATATAGAGAGCACAAATTAATTCGGTACGCTTTTGTGATGAAAAAATGCATTTATTTCATAATGAAAGGAATTAACAGATTAACTAAAGTATTGCCCATTGCTGGTTACTACTTTACTCAGGCAATTTTCAAACTCCATATCGAAAAAATGTCTTAAATTTTGAGGTAATCCAAGTTAGGAGCCAATTTTTGATTTCTTCGAAAGAAGTGCTATAGACTATCATTCTCAGATGTCAAAACTCTCTGAAAAGCCGAAACCTGTATATATGTATATAGTTATGAAATATTCATAACAGCAGAGCCATCTGTAGGAAACGACCTGAATTAACTTGTATACCATTTTTGTATTACATAGTTACATCATGTATGGTATGTACAAGATTTATTAGTTAAAACAAATTAAAGGAATATCTCCTTAGTACTGGGATGTAATGTTTCCAATAAATCAACTTAATATTATCATTATTTTTATATTAATACATGCATTGTGTGATCACATTCTTCTACAGGAGGATTTATCAATTTGCACACATTGTGACTACACATATTTTATAATATTCTGAAGAATTGAGGATCCATACTCTTGATGGATAGTAACACCCACATATACCAATCACTACAAATTCTTTAAAATATGAAATATGGATAAGAGAAATAGGGTATGAGTAGGATTGTAAAAAATATGCACTTTCGGTATGTAAAAAAAAATTGGAAAGAGAAGACCAATCTGGTAACTCTGACAATT
Organism: Lepeophtheirus nordmannii; assembly: GCA_963680855.1. NCBI lineage: Eukaryota > Metazoa > Arthropoda > Copepoda > Siphonostomatoida > Caligidae > Lepeophtheirus > Lepeophtheirus nordmannii. The sequence goes on along the minus strand of OY804519.1, from coordinate 26,625,147 downwards.
CGATGAACGTTGAGAGGGAAGCAAATTGAGCTGTCATGACGTTTTACTGAGCTACAAGCTGCTATTCTTCTTTATATACATTTATACAAATGAAGAGATCAATATCAAATAATAACATTATGTATACCATAAATAAGAAACAGAAATTAACTCAAATTAATGTCAGAAAATTATATATTTGTAGGTAATAAGTCGTCAACTAATAATTATTTCGAGGACTCAGATTTGAGCCCTAACTTATTAAGATTGTATTTGCTCTATTAACCAAAAAGCTTGTATTCCTTTCGACTACTAGCCTTAAAAATGGATAGTATATGCAAGAAGTACAATCCCAATAACTGCCTGAATTCGGAGTCATAAAACCTTATTGATATTTCTGATCGCCACACTCATCATTGTTGTATTATCAGCCTTCCTAACATACCTAAAAATTGACCATTCAAATCACCTAGCAACTCTATAGTCATGAATTGCTGTAGAGGATCTGTAGTTTCGTCCAAAGCAAGGAAAATATCATTTTCTTCAACCTTTTCATTTATCATGAATAAAACAACTTCACTTCGGGTCTCCATTGACTTCGTGATGACGTAGTGAGAAGGGACAGTTTTTCCCGTGTAGAACTCCATAACCTTAACAAAATTTGGATGATTCACATTACATTGATTCAGAAATTGCAAGATACAAGCATCTTCTTCATGTCAGTAATGAAATGAGAAGTCGTAGGATTGTCTGCAATTATGTTCCTTGCATAAAGCTCCATATTCCTCACGTGCCTTTTAATGTGTTGGACTATGACAAAGTTCCTCAAGGACTTCGTCTCAAAATTACAAAGACAAACACTCATTATTCCGGATTCCTTGTTGTAATTCCAAACACCTTTACCTTCACTTTCCTCGATCAAGGATCTCCAATTCCATCGCATGCTCATACTTATCATTTAGCTCTTTGTCCTTCTTTTCTACTCAGCGTGTAGTAGAGGTAAGATGAATGTTACCCTCTTAATAAAAAAGGAAAAGTAATAGCTGCTATGGAAAACAAAAGTTACTGTTCAGAGTGCCAAACCAAAAAAAATCTCGCACGCGAAAAGTGTATGAAATTTACATCCCTAGGTATGAGTGCCCCCTTCCCCAATTCAAACTGTAGATATATAATTATAAAATTTCAGAATTGTTAAACTATTTTTATAATTAATTATTCAGACCACATCCTAGATTATCGTCCTTTAAATTCTTTTATTTATTAAATGTGCCCTCGCGTATAAATCTGGTTACGGGGGATATGTTTACCCATGAATTTTAACTTGAGAGTATGGTTTAAAGACTCATTCCACCGGTTTCAAAATTAAAATAAGCAGAATAATTTAAAAATATAATTTGATTTTCATTTATTAAATATTGCCATTTGTAGAGCTGTATATCTTAAGTGTTTTTATTTGTGTTTTAGTGAAATTTTTAGTCGTTTTTATTTTCAAAATTTGTTATTTTTATTCCATAATTCTTCAGGAGAAGCATTACGAGCTTTTTGAGACAAACAAAAATACTATGCATCCCCCCCCCCCTTTAGCTGTTTTTTGTATGTTGACTCTTTTCATTTAAAGCAGTTGACTTTACGTATTATGAACTCAAAAAGAAAAGAAAATCCTCATCCTTATGAAATTTCTTTAAAACTTAATGGCAGATAGGTTTATTAGCAAATTGATACAGGTTCTACTAAGACCATATAAAGTAGGAAAATCTTTGCAATTGTAATGTAAAAGAAGGTGGCACTTCTTTATTAGGCCAAGATGCCTTAAAAAACGTCAAAATTTCTATAGACACTTACATTTTATGTAAATTACTTAAATATTAACTCACTATAGGACAACTATCCTGTACTGTTAGATGATGTCTTAGAAACTTTTACACCCTCTAAAAATAGAGAAAAATCAAAAACCTAGATCTTCTAATGACGAGGTAGAGAACTCTGTGCAGCAATTTAACAAATTCTTACATATGTCGTGTTCGTCGAAAAATGTGGGCAAACCGACTTTCATCTTTATTGATTTAACTTGGGATCCCCGTGACACTACTCAAAAAATCCCGGCTGACATTTTATTGGATCAAAAATTAACAAACTGTTCTAACTTTTCCGAAAATGTATAATTCGCTCAACAAAGTAGATCTTAAAAGGGATAAAGAGATTATGATAAAAATTATTCCAATACTTTTAAGACAAAGTAAGTAGATTCCAGACAAAAATTGAAAAAAAAAACCAGACTCTTTATCATATGAGTGTCAAATAAAAGTTGTCAACATGCATAGAGGACACTAAGATCAAATAATATAACTAATGCAAAACATGAATTAATCCCTCTGGAATATATTATTAATTCAAATTATTCATAGACTCTACCCAGACGTTCATCTTGAATCCCACATCCTATAACTAAATTATAAATTGGACTTTAATTTCTTTGTTAATTGTTAAATCGGATGTCATCATTAGTATTGTTGTAAATATTTTCTGAATATTAGTATAATTAGAAGAGAAGAACGTAATATAATAGCTATTTACTATAATATAATATCAGAATGTGGTTATTATTAATTTATTTTCCTCAAATCAAAATATATGTTCCTTCAAATAATAATCATTATAGGTAGTATATTTGATTTTGATTTATAAATTAAATCATTAACTGCACACTCCTTTTTTGAATTGGTTAAAATGGTTATATTTATGAATGTACATATAGTACAGGTCTTTTTTAATTTCCTTTTAATAATCGTTAAAGCCACAATCTCAATAAATCATTTGCCTTCCACCCCACTCTTACTCTTTTAGAATTCATTTATGTTCATGTTTATTTTGCAAAGAATGAGCAAATTTGAGGGTGAGAGTTAAATGGTCCAAAGCATCTCTAAAAAACAAAACAATGCCAATAAGGGATCTGAATGGACTTTCTTTTCAATAGTCATCTAATTTCAACTTTTTTATATTACAGTTTTCCTATTTATACAGTTTCTAAGTACATGTCCATTAATGTTAATTAGGTAAGTAGTTATATTTATGAGCGGGTTAGGACATATTTTCAAAGTTTCCCCCTCTTTAAAATCTAACTACGTCAATATATGTATGTTAAAATGAACGAGGAAAGGTATAAAAAATTATCTTGCCATTACTTACCGTGCCTCTGTGTATGCAAATACACAAAACTTGTTCAATGCCTTTTTGATATCTCTTGACAAAGATAACTCCTCAAAAACAAAATCTCCAGCCTTCTTTAGCGTATCTTCAGGCCATTCCTTGGATAAAATAAGATTGCTTTAATAAATAAATTTGTATAAAGGGTGCATTAAATTTGATGATGCTTGTCATTAAAAATTTTTTGTTTTTAAAAAGATACAAAATGTCTTCTTTTCTATATCATTCTCCAGACGTACCTCTTTACGATATACGATGGATCTACTCACTATAGACCGATGGGATCGAAGAAATTCAAATATGGATGTATCATCGTTGTCAATGATAATCATGATATGTAATTTTTTTTCACAGTTGCTAATGAATTCCTTTTCTAAAATAGCTGGAGTTATATCAATGGGCGGAGAATCACTCTTCTCGCAATTCCTTTCATTTTCCATCATGAGCTTATGAACATTCTAAAAATATGTATTTTTGTTTAAAATATAAAATTAAAGATATTCATAAGCATATAGACAATAAGTTACGCTCTACATAGTAACCTAATTATTATTAATGTATCTACGGACAATACAATTCCTTTGAGGAAAATCAGTTATGCAAAATGCATATATTATACACACACAAATAACGAACCTCATTAATCCTATGCATTTCATCTGTTGTAAATAAATCATGTATGAATCCATTGGTCAAAAAGTCATCCAAATCTTTTGCTAAAAAATCATGGCGTTTTAATTGTCGAAAATGGAGACAGAGAACAATTTCTTCATTCTGGGATCCAACCCGTTCAATAGTATCTCTAATGGTGTGTCTCCAGGAGATATCATCATAGGATGTGTAATTTTCTATCTCTATATACTTGATTCCAAGGAGTATAGCAGCGGATCGAATTGATATCCGCCTTCCCTCTGCCCCTTCTCCATAAATTAGCATATGTCCTTGAGGCATGTTGAGCTGTCTACAAACTCTGGATATCATTTCTAATGTTGTTCTAGATAATGATCCTGATATAACAACGTTCTTATTCCTGTATACCTACATACCTTAAGGGAAATAAGTGAAGAGGCTCATTTTGACAATCCTTGGAAGAATTGAAATCCTTTATTTCTCCTTGTAACTTTTTCTCAAACTGCTCTATCTCCGTCATTTCCGTATACTGTCGATTCTTTTTATCCTCAGACAAGTAAACTCCAAACATCAAGTTCCTTAGGTTTTGCTGAGTTACTAATCCGTTTATTTTACCAAGGTGCTCGAATCCAGACTCAAAGTTTTCTCGAAAGTTGTTTTTGACACATTCTCGAATAGACTCATAGATCATTTTTTTGGCATCATTGCATAGGAGTCTATCATAGAATACTCGAAGAATTTCATGTACCCAAAGACGTGTAAAAAGTTTTTTGTTGTCTGCATTTTCTTTGGGAAGGAGTGAGACACCATGCAGGACTTGAAAAATATCTCGTAGGTTTACAGTCTCGATATGAAGAAAATGCTTTTCGTTTTCAATAATCAGGGCTTTTTTACAAGCAGTATATACATGAATTGTGCTATTGATGATTGCTGGAATCACACTTGAAATCTCCGGAGGGAATCCTATTTTCTTAAATGGACAATAAGCTGTATTTTTTAATTTATTAATTAAATATTATCTTAACAATTGCCTTACTCTAAACGTAGCATTCATAGAGCTTGAGAAAATTCTAACTAATATGTCCTCATTAGGCTCTGGATTAAAAAGTGACCATGTTCGACTATACAACTCCTCATCATAATTGGATTCTGGAGGATCCTTTAATCCAATGGTCATACATAGAACGTAGTGCATATTTTCTAAATTGACAAAATTTTCCCAGAGTAAATGATACCTTTGTATAATGTATCAATAATATATATTACAGATGACATCAAAGATTCAATTATTTTAAACTCTATTTACCATGAATTATTTTCGAGCATTTGAGAAATACAATCCCGGAAAAGAGACTCATTCTCATTTTGTGGCATCTCAACATTGTCTATCAGGAGCACTCCCTTGGATTTTAATGGACCAAAAGTACTGCTTGCTTTTTTTTCTAATTTGGTCATCATCCATGACTATTTTAAATATATTTGGTTAATTAGATAATATTGTGGATAAATAACCATATTACTATTAATAATAAAAAAGGTTTACTCGTAAATTTTGCGCTGTTGAAGTAGTAAGACAATTATACTTATAACAAGATAAATTATCTTGAGAATTCATTAGAGTTGCACCCACAATGGATGTTTTTCCACAGCCAGAGTGCCCAACAAGTAAGGTAGGAATATTTCTTTTCATATTAATATTATAAAAGTAAGAAAATCTGGTAAGACAAAAAGTTAAAAGAAAAAATTAGAAATGAATTTGATTTGAAGTTTTGAGTGAATACCTTAGAGTGTCCACGGAATGAACTATGGGTCTATTTTCATAGTATGTTATGGAATCCTCAGCAGAAAGATTTTTTGTGATATCATTCCAATGTTTCCATTGACCCCGTGCTTTGAAATCAAAAATAAAATCGTAGATGGTTCCCTCTGAAGGTGGAATAGCATCAAATTTGTTATTCAGACTAGCTGGGAGAGGATAGTCCACTTTCTTTCCAGATAAAATATCCCTCAAGTAAACATCAAATTTTGAGCGTTCAGGAGTTGTTAGAGTTGAGCCCATGGTCCAAACAATGCTTACAATAATAGCCGCTTGAATCCACATCCGTAGATATTTCTTTTCTTTTAAATTAGGAAGGGCTTCATGAAGTAAAATGGAGAAGCAGGAGAGGAAGCATCTAGAGGTAGTATAATGAGATTGAATGAGTAAATAATATATAGGTAACTTATTCCATTTCTACCTCACAGAGTGAATAGGGATGAACGGAATCACAGGCTTTGCATGCTGCTTAATAAATTTCAAAACGGGAGGGCATAACCATATGACTATATCACGAATACTATCTTCATACCCTTCTTTCCAACTCTGAGTTGCATCCTTGCGCTCTATCCATTGATCCAGGAGAAGGATCCAATTTAACTCCCTGGAAGTTGCAATGAGGAGAGTGCATGTGCTTATAAACTTGGGAGACACCTTTGAAAAAAGTTTGATAGACGTCATAACATATATATATATATATTTGCAAATATAGATTTCAAACCTCAGAAATAGACGTTGTTTCAAATAAGAAAGCTACAGTATTTGTAAAAATCAAATGATCCCTGGATTCTAGAATCATCCGATACTTGTCTCCTTTTTCAGTGATGGATTCCAACACTGATATCCATGAACTTCTCATTGGACCCTCAAAAACTATCCATTTATTTCCTTTACCTTTTTTTCTGTAGAATCATGTATTACATAAATTTGTTCGACCGTGTATGCATTTAAAGGATGACGACTTACTTCAGAGATGACGTGAGTGTCCCATCCTTCCATTCATTGCATTGAGTCTGACCAAAAAGCTCATGAGAGTTGTAACCATTTGGTCGTAGTCGAATGACTTCTAAATTACCTTTCAGTCTTTCATTTTCATACATTTCTGCGACCTTGTAAGACAAAAATTTATGGCATTAGAGAAAATTAATGTTGAAAAGGTTTGTCAAGCTATAGAGCACTTTCACTGACGTCAGGGAATGTATAATAAATTGAAGTTGAGGGCAAATGTTAAATAGTTTATAAATGTATCTATTAAGTAAAATAGACAAATTTCCAAAAATTTATCAAATGGCTTTAAACAAAAGAAAAATAACTAAATAGAATATGTATAGCTTCAAGCCAAAAAAGGATATTAAAATAAAATAAATTGTGAAAATTCCTATGAAATAACGACAATATTTTTTACTATTAATTTTGTTCAGGATTTATACAAATAAGTATACATAGTTGGTACGAGAAAAGTAGGATAATTGAAGAAAGATATCCAATCCTTGCAAAGGTAATAGTTTTTTTGTGGCTATAAATATAAGAATGTATAATGATGTAATATTATATTTTGTAAAAGTCATAAGTTTTTTTATTCGTTGGTTCTATTCTGGCATCCAAATGCAGAGAAGTAATTTACCCCTCTTTCGTAATGCTTAAGAAAACAGAATATAATATTTTCTTAACTAATTTGATACTGTATGATGACTGACATCCACGATGATGACATCAACGTGAAAACGCTCTATATGTACAATATTGCACGGATATTAACATCAGAAAAACTTATGAAAGCCCTTCAGAACTTAATTTTTATTCAAAATACAATCATAAAAATAACTTCAGAGGCATATTATAAATACAATTTTCACCAAATTTCTTTATTGTTATTTTTCCTTTAAATATTGTATAGAAAGCGTCAAGATGTTGTAACATTCAGGAAAGGGAAACTATTCACAACTTGTGTGTAGCCATATATGTAGTAAAAAGCAGTTTCCTTAGAGGGAAAAACGGATTTGAAGAAAAAGTGTCATTTGTAATGTATTTTCAATGTAATGTAATGCCAATGTATCTATTTGAATTTATTTATGTATAGGACCAAAATACAAAAATTGCATTTTTATTTATTTATTTTATTAAATTATATTTGTTAGGAAATGGATCTGATTGACAAGTAATTAGTCATATATTATATTATATTCTTTTGAATCGTGACTCGAAACAAGAAAACAACAACAACAGGAACAAAAAGACGATCAAAAACGAAATGACTAATTGTATTTAATAAACTAATTAAAGATTTTTTTTTTCCTTCTGTGAAAGCATCTTCTTTTCTGTATTTTCCATGTAAAAGTTATGTTGTTCAACATTTTGAATTGAATTACCCATTTGTAGTCTTTTCCTCAGAGCCTCAATCAACATCTAACTCCTTTCAAAGGAGTCAAGTTTTTCCTTTTTTAATAATTCAAATCTAATTTTTTTTCTACAAAACTCCTATCCTGGCTCTTTTAATACACAACAAATCTACATAGGTATGTAAAAAGTAAAACAATGATTTCAAATGAATTCATAATTCATTTTCTTAGAAAAAGAAGAAACCTTGTAAAATATGCATTGAAACACAATGTTTTTAGGACAATTCGCCCAAAAATACATTATAAACATACAACACAAGTATTATTATTTTATATTAATATCTACTTCGTGGAGAAAAATAACAATTTAATGATAAGAAAAAGGAAAAACGATTAGTATTTTTGTTCTGTTTTGAATTTTAGTTCATTCGTTGAGGGGGAGACATCTCACTCTAAAAGAAGAATTAAAATATTACTTTTACTATCCTAATATGTAAAAATTATACTGCCAAATGCAGTAGTATATTTTTCATTCTGTAAAATAATTTAACCAGCAGATGATTTCGACGGAAATCGAACCCTACTTTTTGAGATTTTTTGGCCCATTTTCCAACTTTAATTTAAGTCTAGAAGGATACTCATTTTGTGAATTAAAAAATAATGAGCAACTAGTGTTGTGAATGCAGTTTATATTTCCAGTCTTTGTTTTGACCTAAGGGTGGTTCCTAGGGACATAGGCGGTGGGAGTAGTTTCAAAAATTGGTCAAAACGTTTGTACATAAATAACCCCTTGAATATTACTTGAAATGAATTAATAAGGAATACATTCAAAAACTGAGACCAACATCTTTCAAATGAGATGTCATGCAGCTGATAAGAATCTTTAACTAAGAAGAAATTGTCCATCTAAATTTGTAAATTTTCATTCCATTTTGATTGTAAATCCACTAGAAATCAGAGACTCACAGTAGAGCTATTAAAGAACAAGTCTAACCGACTGAAGTAGTGGCAAGCAGAAAAGAATTTTAAAATCAGCTGAAAATAGCATAGTTCAAAAAGGTTGAGCTCCTATTTAATTACAAGGCATCTCCGAATAAAGAGTGGGACATCATGGCCATGGACATCTAATGAAATGAATAGTGTTCCTTTATAAGTCATCATAGGGACTTTGTAAAGAGTGTCTCAGCACCCAGCGTCCCTTCTACTTCATCATCATGGATATGAAGAGCACTTCATTGAGGAATTATAATGTTATAAATAAAAAAATCATTTGCAATGTCATAACTTATTTACATATTTTTTGAGATTTGTTCTTTATTATTAAAATTAAGAAAGAATGATGAAGTTTTATTTTAAAAAAATAAACAATTATGTACATCATACCGCTTTTCAACTGAGACGATGTAGAAATTAAAAACACTTGCTGGGAAGGGCTATATTGCACATCTATCTATACTTATGGCACTGTTTTTGATAGCCGAAATTTAGCGTCTTTGGCAGGTAAAATCTGCTGATGTCCAGTATTTTGTTAACCCCTCGGGTCACAGTGTCCGGTGAAAATATTCCCTTAGACACAATTTAAATACCATTAAAATAAGCATTTCATCTAATTAATATATTAACCCATAACTGCAGATTTACAGCTTATAAATAGGTGGTAAACCAACTTATAAACTTTCTCTCTCTCTCTCGAATAAACATAAGTATTTAATATTTATTCATGCCTATATTTAGGAGAAGTTATGATTATGCATGCCTTTTTAATCCCTGCCAAAGGAAACGTCGCACATTGGCTGTAATTTAAATTGAATTATAATTTGATGGAATGTTTAACATATTATGTATGCATTTAACTTATTCATTTTTCAAAGTGTTTGACAGTATAAAATATATATTTGTATGTGTATGTATCACATATACATACATACATATGTATTGCATATACTTTCACAAATAAATACACATTTATGCATATTAAAGTGCAAGCAAATCACATGTAAACTCTAGTACTTATATGTACATATATCACTCGTGGAGAGGTAGTATGAAGGTATTTGTATATTTTATTCGAGCGAGCTAAAGTGTCTCATTTTCCGCAAAAGGATCCTTCTGTAAGATTCGAGGAAATTCTGGGATGAGATAGCTGTTAATCATATTAATGAGGCATTTAGTAAAGATTTCAAATTATTCGATTCAGAGGTGGGAAGGACATTTAAATATTGTAATTTGAATGATACCCATATTAATTAGATATCTTAGAAACAAACGGAGTAATTCCAATTGCCCAGAGAAATGACTGTATAATGTCTGGACTTTTTAGTGTAAGCGGCACTATCCTCCTTTCAACTCCATTCCCATATTTCTTATAATATAATCAAAGTCAAGTCAGATTGTTCCTTCCCCTTACTCACTCATAAAAGTTACATAAAATGAAAGCTGAAATGTGTGTAAAAGTGACCATCCACTTGAGGATTTGAGCACGATCTGGTTCGGAAATGTCACTCGAAGAGTCAAAAGCTAAAATTTTCAAAATTAAAATAAACTATAAGAGGGGCAAACCATTTCACAGTTTTTTTTTTTTTTAATGGAGAGCTGTCATACAGATCTTTAACCCCACGTTATTGCCCCTTCAAAAAATTTAATGAGCTATGTTTCTGGGTAAATTTTACTCGGTTACTAAAGTACATATATTTTGTATAAAATTGACACTGCTTTTTTGTAATAAAAAGCTTATTTTAATAGATTGCATATCTAATTGTGAACATTTTGGATGGTGTTAAACTTATCTACCTTATATAAAAATTGATAAATTAATTTTTTCCTCGAGTCGCTTCCATCCTTTTATTGGATCTTTTGTATAATCTACAGATTGGAATTTATAGTACTTAAATTTCAATTTATAAAGTGTTGTCAAATTTTGAATTATTGGAAAAATTATACTCCTGCAAAGAATTCCATGATATTGTTTTCCACTCTTTTATGTTAAAATCAAAAAAGGTGAAAAAAAGAAATAAAAATATATCCCCCTTAATGTTTCCGTTAGCCGAAATTTACTTTAGGTCTTTAGCCAGTAAAATCTGCTAATGTCCAGTATTTTGTTACCTCTCCGGTCACAGTGTCTGGTGAAAATATTCTCTTAAACACAATTTAAATTGCATTAAACTAAGCATTTCATCTAATTAACCCAGTAGAGACGATAGGTTAATATATTAACCCATTACTGCAGATTTAACTGCAGCAAAAATGCTTCGAAAGTAGGCTAAAATGATCAATACAAAACATTATACTACTGTACATTGACATGCCTTGATATCCTTCATATGTAGCCTACATATCATTTTAAGCTTATTAAATTCAGATAATACGTGACCAGAATATATTTGAACATGTAGGGTAAATAAAAGAACTAAACGTCACGTTGTCCAGTGCCAATTTTCTCTCGTGAAAATCCTGACCCCCTTCCAGTATAAAGATTTTATCTAATAATAATAAATATCTGTAATTTATAATACATTTGAGAAAGAAAAAGTCAATTTTTATGAAACATATGAAGCGAAATGTGCCTCTTAACTTGGGGAGTTACCCTTGACTATCATTGTTAAACATTGAGGACGCACACATTTAATTATTATTATATTATTTTCCTTATCATCATTTTTACAGAAATGAGGAGCTGGAGCAAGAATTTCGAAAGTTGTATGAACATATCATTACAAAAATGAAATAAATGGAGCTTTTGACTCCTCTTTATAATATCTCAAGTCAAAATGTTTTATGGTTAGTTATTATCTTATGAAAGTAAAAATAGCTCGAAATATATGAACTGATTTTTTTAATCTTACACTCATAATCAAAATCTTGTTCAACCCCCACACTTTATATACATAGAATATTTGTCATTCTTTCGTAGAATTTACCTTGTCTTGGTACACTATATATATATAGTATAGTTTCTTCATTTATAGAGCATCATAAACCATTAAAAAGCATACAATATCAAGGGAGTTATCATAAATATGGTTTCAACTTTTCATTTAATTATATTAAATTAAATTATGCATGTACATAAAGGGAGCTAGCAAATAATTAATTAATTAAATGTAAGATTTACCAGGAATCTCTCGATGGTGTACGTGTAAAATCCCAAGGAAACGGGATTCCGAGAGATGAACCTGAATATTATATTACATAGTGCATATTAAACATACCAAAATTAATTACGGATTGAAATTACATATGAAATGACTAATCACATTGTTCCTGTCATCAATATTCAATATATTTTTTGATGTAAACGTAAGCATCTGTAAGTCGCTTTTGTTAGTAAATATCCTGATACATTTTAGAAAGAGTTATCGAAGCATGAATAGCTACCTAGGTTATTTTATCATTGAATAAAGTCCATTTATATTTTTTGATCATTTTCGAAAGCTCTAAAAATGTGATTACTCTAAAGTATGTGAAATTTGCTTTGGAAAACAAAATAACAAAAAAATAAAATGTGTTAGCTTTTTTTTTTTATGTATATCTTCTCATATAAATTAATTCTACTTAATAATGCATTCATATACCATACATTGGTTATATTTTCCCCTTGGCAATCATTAGTATTCTTCTACTCTCATATAAATTTCAAATCTGACCTACATTAGGTCGGTCAAATGAAGAATACGTAATCTTTTGATATGTAATTCAAAATGTTAATCCTTGCTAGAAAAAATAAATATACCACAAATCATTTTTTTAGAATTACAATAAAATAAAAATAAGTTTTTTTCAAGAGCATACTGGTGAACAATTCCTTAACTTACAATGAGTTAAAATTAATCTACATACTATACTGGATATAAATAACTTCATATGCATTTACCCTTCAATAACTGCTTACATAAACCGTAGGATAAAAACACTATAAATGTGAAAGGTTAAAAAAATAAATTTTGAGAAAGTCAAGTGTGGATGTGTTAAAGTGAAAACTTTGGGCTATTTATGTTTTTTTTTTAATTGCCATGGGTCCAATTTAAATTCACATTCAACCCATTTTACATTCCTATCTACTAACTGACTTTCTTTTTTTCGTCCATACTCATACAATAAACATGAGGACTCTTATTGTATACTTATTCAAATTATAATTAATCAATGAGTTAAAAAAGGAGTTATGAGGAGCATACCTTGAGCACTGAGCTTTTTCCAGACACAGGTGGACCGCATAGAATAACTTTCTTACTCACTTTCAGACTGAATAAGACTTGCTTCACTAGCTCTAATTGTGATTCATCTTCTTTCAACCCTAGTCGGTTCTTGCATTCGGCAAATGTTTTTTCATTAAATATTCTCTCAAAGACTTTTGTCAGTGAGGATTTGTCTCTAAACATTTTTTCGATGATAGGTTCAGAGTCTGATAAATCCATTCTTCCTTTCCAAATAATATATTCGGCCGTTTGGAAACATTGGAAGGGGAGTAAGTCAGGTCGTGTTGTTTTTAAATGGCTCACGATTTTCAATAGGAGGCCAATGTCTTTATAGTCTGAAAAATAATTATAAATATTCATTCATTTATTTTAGAATGAATCAAACAACTGCATACTTATGGTTAACTCATATTTTTCTATTGAAGAAAAAAAGTATTTTAAAGACATTACGTGCTCTGAAATGTCAGTTCTATCCATTTCTTCAAAATTGTACGCAAGGATCTTGTGTTCCAGTATTTCTTTTACTCTTGGCTTTATTAAAGTAATAGGTCTCAAAACATCCTATAAATAATTGATTTATATTCAATCAATCAAAGTGACTCATATAAAATCCTGTCACATAATATGTGTTCTTATAATGTTCTCTCAATTTATTCCACAAAATTACATTATCAAATCTATCAGCCTTTCTTCTTAAAAGAGAAAAATATAAAATATTAAGGCACCAATTAAATTATTCTCAATCATTTTTAGACTATGTAATCTTTATTTAATTTTAGGGATACTTAATATTAAATATACTTTACCTATGTACACTTTATAAGATTAAATTCGAGGTAACATTAAATCAACGTACGAAACACTAAAATATAATAAATACATATTTAGTTATTAGTTTTTTCGAGTCAAATCTGACTTTTGTCAACTTTTTGATTTGAATTATATATTTGGAAATTTTGAGCTATTTTTGAGTGAGAAAAGTATATATGATCCATATGCAAATATATAGATCTATTCTCCACAAAATTGTATATTGGATTCAAATATGGCTTTACATATTTATATTTTTTGAGGGTAATAATCATTTGAGGTTGATATAATAACAATTATAGAAACAAATCCCTTTATATATATATATATTTAAATAAAATATAGTTCATTATCACGAAATTTTAAAAACTTCAACAATTATACTTGAGCAATTTCTCACTTAAAAAAGTTGAAATCAAGCCTTACTGAATAAGCCTTTCTGGAATTAAATACTTTTTTGATAATAAAAGAACAATAATAATTATTAATTCATGCTTCAAATCAACTCTTTTCATTCAAAAATGAATGAAAAACAGACAAGTTATTTCTATTCAAACAAAACCCTCAAAAAAAGAAACTTTTTTTATCTTTTCATTGTCTTTTTTCATATTTGAGTGATCACGCATGAAATTTAAAGCCAATGTTGGAATTGAAATTACAATTTGTAGTTAGTAGAATATATTTATTTTAATTTAAAAACTCACTCAAAAAATGACTCAGATCTATAAAAAGTTTTAAAAATACCTATGAAATTCTATAAAACTGAACTTGATAATAATAATAAGAAACTTAACAACTTAAAACAGATTTGTGATCAGCATGTCAAATATTGAAACTAAAATATATTGTTTTGTTGACTTGAGTAATGATTGTATTAAAAAGTTACTGTTAAATATATAAAGTTAGATAATACCCCCATCCTACACAGGTCAAGGTCATCGATAATACCCCTTTAATTATAACATACTAATATATGTCGTATATAAAGTTATAAGACTAACCTAATGAATTAATTAATTGCGTTTAACTTATAAAATTGAAGTAATGGTTAATCGAAAAAGCTCAAGCTTACTATATAAACACAAGATCCATTTATATCCGATGTAAAAGCAATATATGAAGTTTTTAGAAGAGGCAAGTTATGTCCAAATACGTTTAAGTCACCTTGATGAGAATTTTGGCTGTAGAGTACTTTTTCGATTTTCTTAGTTATTGAAATAAGATCACGAAAAGTTGAGTAAGGTACGGATTCAAGATCTTTGATAAGAAGCCAGGATCCAGAGTAGCATATTCCGGGTAGCAACTATTTAAAAAAATCTTGAGTGCTAAGATTTTTATTATAAAATATGAATTACCATTTTTAAATGATCAATGTCTCTTGGCATATTGCGTATTTGATGCTGCTTCCCTAGGATAGAGCATGCCAAAGTGAAGAGCTCTCTTTTACCTGAGCCCACTTGCCCTCGAATAATTGTAAATTTATGATCCTCGTAGCAGATAAATAGTGTTAGAAGAGCCATTTCGAACTCGGGTGTCCAAACAATTTCAAAGAATGTTCCACTGTATTCATAGCAATACTTGTGTCTTTGATTGAATATATCAATAAAGACATCATCAGAGTGTAGTGTGGCTCTTTGATGAGTAAAGATGTTCATAGATAAAAACTAATAAAGTATTTAACCTACGGGGAAACTTACTTTGGCTTCTTTTCCCAAACAAAGTCCTCTTCAATGAGAACCTCATTCGTAATAAGATCATTAATGGAGTCCACGAAATAAATGTTTTGAAGTATTAGAGAAGAAGTTAACTTTGCTCTCAGTGAATCTCCATTTTTCAATTCCTTTAACAGAATCTCCCTATCCTCATAGAGTTTTGACTTCAACTCCTTTAGAGCATTGATCCCTCCTTTTATCCCATCGATTACATCCTCCGTCCAATGTAATCGAAGGCTCACTTCATTGGCTTGATATGAATATTTAGCCATGGACTTAAGATTCAATGTATCTGTGGCTTTCATTGAATCAAGTATTTGTTGTTTAAGAGTAAGGATCATTTGATTCTCCAGCTGAAAACAAAAATAAATAATATACATGACCGTGGATCTCTCATTTGAGTCACCCACCTCCATTAGGATCCTTTCCACACAACCACCTGAGGCATGTATATCAATGGGGCGTTTTATCAGAATGAGCTCGTTCTGTTGGCCCTTAAATCCTATAATTTGATTTTCTTCAACAAGGAGACATGAAATACCCTCAAAAATAATGCTCAGGATATTGCCAATGCCGTCAATGGGATTGGTTGTGTTCCTCACAAGTGATAGAACTTCGTTACGACTTAAGAAAAAGAGTCTAAATGTTCAAAAAAACAAAAAAACAAAATTAAACTTTTACGAGTATTATTCATTTTTTAAATATCCAATAAAGATATAATACAAGCAAAAACCATTGACTACAGATTAAACTTATAAGTAGAGCAGCAAATCTTGAGTGTTGACTTGCGTGCGATATTTTAGTGGTTAGCCATTTGAACAATATATTTTTTTTTTTTAAATGTGTTATCATTATTATTCATTCATTTTACGAGAGACAACATGGAAGGAACACTAACCACATTTAATAGAGTAATATATGTACACTCAATACAAATAATAGTTAGCTAATCAATACAGTGCCTAATGAAACCCTTGATATAGTGATAGTCTTCTAACAGATATGTTTATTTCCTCTCCTTCAAAGATTCCCTATAAAAGGGTTAGAAAACAGCTACCCATAGCTAATATAGTAAAGTGTCATGACATCTAAGTGTTCATGTCAATTTTCCCTTTCTTAATTACTTTTAAATAAAAATGAAGGCTGTTCGTTTACAGTTTTCATTTTTATTCATTTGCAAATGTTCGTAAAATAAAAACAGGTATCCGTTTTCCATACTATGTACAGAACACTTCTTAATTGATTTTCACGTACATCTTTTTACAAATTTATGTATGAAAATAAATATCTTGATAATATTTACTTTGTTGTCATGGTTACAACTGCGTATACATATAGGGATAAATGTTATCAACCACCACTAAGATGAATTATACACATATATGTATGTATATGTATTAAAATGATTGCATAGTTGTCCATAAACATTTTCTTGAAAATGACAGAAAACGGATATCCTATGATTGTTTTATAATTACATAATAAGCAATTTATGTAATATACTCCGACGTTAATCATATTCCTAAATAGTACTTGTTGAATAAAGAAATATCTAAAATAATTGTTTGTTTGATTTGTTTAATATGCATTAAAATAATATATAACTCATTCAATAGAATGAATATTATTACCTATTTTTACACGATGTGGACCCTTTTACTTTATTAATGGAGAATCATTTGGTTATTTAAATACGTAGTATAATAGTGTAAATTCTAAAATTTCAAAGGAATTAACTAAAGGAAAATCTTCTTACCTAGGAAAAGTCAAGCACTTTTCATGAGTGAATTTATCGAGCCCCTCTTGTATTTGTTCTAGGAGAGAGGTTGAGTCATTTAAAGCATTGATAACAGTCATTTTGTTTAGGGCCTTCATGACTTGAGGTGTACTGTTAATGTGCTCGAGTACAAATTTCCAATTTCCTTCCACTTTCTACAAATTATCACCCCGCAAAAATAAACTTATGTTACATAAGCTTTTCAAAATAAAGAGTCAAATAAATTGGATGTGCAGAAGGATACTTACCTTGAATAAAGTGCTTTCAAGCGGCATTTGTGAAATAATTTCTTCGTTGGAGAAAAATGGTTCGAAGTTGACATAGTTCTTTTGAAGAATCCTCCAGGAAGAAAGGGACTCATGAACAGTTTTGAGATCATTTTCCCAGGATTCAACTTCATCTACATATTATGAAATCTCGCTTTAGTCTACTACTAAAAGTTTTGATTCTTTTTTATTTTAGATATACCTTTAAAGGGCTTAAAGTATGGAGATCCCTTGACAGTTTCAGTCTTGGACGTGTGATCATCAATCACCTCTTGAATGCTTTCAAAGTTGGAAAGGATTTTATATCTACTAATGAGTAAGAGTAAGAGAAAAAGTGTGGATTTTCTTAATGAGCAAAAGTAATGATTTTGAGTTCATACCCATCATTGGTAATGAGCTCAAGATTCTTTGACTCCCACTCCGTCTTCATATTTGCTAGAGTCAATTCCAATCCATGCTCGCGTGTAGCCATGTTACTGATTTTCTCCAATTCAGGCATATACTTTTCTAAATTTAAACAGAGCATTTTACGTAGAGATGAGCCGGAATTGGGAGTAATGTCGAAGCCAATGATGGATCCCATTCGAATCCAATGCCTTTTTCTCAATCCAGGATTACATAGACATGTAATGAGTTGAATATTTTTTTGAAAGCCTTTAATTTGTAGGATAGTCAATGCACTAATTCTCAGTGGGGGAGGAAGGTTCATGGGATCACTATCCTCAAGGTTCATCTTTGCATACTTTGAATCTCCATCCAAGGCTTGTTGCTTAAACTTTAGCTTGAACAATTTTTGAAGTTTACTCATTTCACTAAAATTATATCAAATGAACACTTCATTCTACACATATTTATTGAAAAGTGACGCTTACTCCATAAACTCATTGATGCTATTCTCTATTTGTGAGGCATTAAGATCAAGAAATGCTCCGTCTGTACACTTCTTCTCTGCTTTTTGCCACTTTAAAACGGTTGTAAACAACCTGGAGTAAGGGTCAATATTTATCTGGTGGTATGTTGAAGAAAACAAAAGAAAGAAACTAGAATTAGAATATTGAATCAAAGTATTAAATGGTGCTCAAATTCAATGAAAAATTGACAAAAATGAATATTGATTCTTTAATTTTACCAAATAATCTGTTCCGTCCTATTTTATGTATGTACGAATTTGAGAATTTGTCTCTTAAATATCTGTATAACATATATAATTTTATTTTATTTATTTTTATAAATTCTCAAAGTCAGATTTACATACAAATACTTATTTTCCAACTTATAAAACATTTGTTTTTGTTTTTTGAGAATTATTTGTAGTAGTGTTCAACCCAAATGACTACCCTTATTATTTCACTCATTTATTGTATGCAAATGATAATTATTTTACCTGTGTATTATAATATATACATAAATATATATTTCTAGTACTCACGTTCATATTTTCCACCTCTGAGTATGTTGTTTGAGGGAATTTAAAAAGTGCTTCCTCTAGGTTAATCCACTTGATTGTTTCATCTAACTTCTTTAATTTGTTCTGAATTTGCCTAACTTCCTGTAATATGACAAAGAAATTGTAAAAATGTATTAATTTTTATATATATATATAAAAAATGAGGTAGATCTTCCACAAAATCAATAAAACAAAACAAAAAAAACTTACTCACATAAGTATACTGTTGTATATTTGATATTTCTCCTAGTTCTTCCAACTCATGAACCCGAGAGGAAAGTTTGTCTATTTCTCGTAGTGCCCATTCGGACTTTTTTTGTAAATTATCCTCAAACCTTGCCTTGCAGTCCTCAATAATTTCCGTATTTTGCTCAAAAACGGGTCGTATTTTGACTAACCATCCCAAAGTGAGGGTATTGAGCTCTATGTCATGAGGATCAAAGACGTGAACATCAATCAAATAGAGCAAATGTCTCTTTGAGTGCTCAATTTCTTCTGTTAAATCAATCATTTTTTTATTTTTTACATTGAGCATGAACTCTCCGAATTCAATCATTTCCTTCGTAGATTGAGGAGACTGAAGTGCTACTTTTTCAATTTGTTCAAAAGCCTTGCAAATTCTAAAAATAAGTAACTTTTGTTTGTATTTATTTATATTCATTTTTTTAATCATCTACTCACGCTTGATTCTCTTCTCTATAAGTGTCAACAACGTTTTTCAAGAGCAAATTTGAAAGTTTTCTTGCTGCTTGTCCCAAGGATTTTCGTAGATTCTCGCAGTCTAATCTATGGATCAAATGAAGTGTTCAATACTCACAAATAATTAATTAATAATTATGTCCAATACATTTAAAAATAAATAGAGAAGAGATAATATGATCCCCAAAAATTTGATTTTGAATAAATTCTAAAAAAATTTTTTTTTTAAACTCATACCAAGAGATTATGTGTAACTCAAGGGGTCAAGGCTGATATTAGGTTGATAATATATGAAATCAGCAATAACACAGTACAAAATCTACATATTACGAACCGATGTATTTCTGGAGCATGAGGAAATTTTTGAAGTCCTCGAGTCTTATGTCGACTCTAAGAAAGGCTCTGCAACTATGTAGCTGTTATTCTAAAAGTATGAAGACATATTAGAGGGCTTTCACTCAATTCCATCTAATCTCAAGTTCTTTTGAACTACACATTGTATTCCTCACGTATTTTTTAACTTACTTCAAACTTGAGAACCACTGTTTGAATATTGAATTTAAAGTGTGACTCAAAATTTAATATCGAACTTGAATGCGTTGTTTTTTTAATGACCACAGTGATGCTCTTAACGTTGTTTCTTTATTAAAATTGATTTAAAAACTTAGGAACCGTCATGTATTATGTAAGATTTAAAAAAATCCACATCAAGCCAATTTTAAGAATTGAGAACTCTGTCATTATATCCTTTTCAATTGTAGCTAAAAGACTCTAAAAGTTAATTTTATGTATTTATCCGTAGTTTTTCACCTCCTACTATCTTATTGTTCCTTTCCTCTACATCCTAAAATTATTATGTGTTTAAGTAAATATTTAAATTCCTTGTTTTATATATCAAATATGAAAAACAAAATATAACTAACAATCTAGATATTCATGTATTGTAAGGATAATTACCGATTCTAGTAAGGTTTTTCAAAAAGAATTGACAAACAGAGGTACGTACCGGACAAGAGTAAAATATTCTAATGAAGAAATTTCTTGAGTTTGATCCACAAAGAGTTTATAAGATTTGTATTCCTCACAAATTTCTTCAAACTTTGGAGATTTTCGTATGAAATCATGGATTTTAGCCTTGGATGTGCCATTGATTAGAAATTCAAATCTATTTGCTACAAATATATGTATATAAATCAATTTTTTGAGTAAAACTGCATGCAAATCACAGAATATATTTGATATGGCTAATTACAAAACTATCCAAACCTTCATAGTCAATTTGATCTCCAAGTGGATATAATAATTTAAAATTTTATCTACGATACATAAATTATAGTTATGCCATTGAAATTTTTTCGTGATTGTTCTTCCTCAGACATAACATAAAGTAGGTGAATTCAATTAATCAATTTTTATAACTTTTGAACTTATGTATCATTAAAGTTTCCTAATTTTTGATATGAGAAAGCCAATCAAGATGTTTCAACGCACAGATACTAAAAGTTCAAGTGTATGGTCCTAATTTTAACTTTAAAATAGTATGTATTTTAAAGATTAGATAAAAACTATCAAATACTTTCCAATGATGTGAGTCGATGTCAACTCATGGATTAGATAAAAGATCTATGAAAATAATTATTTTGAATGCCATACATTTGAAATCAGTCCTTGAAAAAATTATATGTATACCTACATTTAACTTTTTCTGTATGCAATCATATATACTTATATGGTGTTCGGTAAATTTATCGACATCAATTCATCCATATCAATTAATAAACGATAATTCATCGATAAGTAAATTCATCGATGCATAAACTCATCTACTATCAACTCATTGATTTGTAAATTCATTGAAGAGAAAAATTCATTGACTTTTTTCTTCCAACAGCTTAGAGCTTAGATTTGTTTGGCAGAGTTTTTCACATAAACACCGACCAAATTAAGATTATATACAGAAATGTAGTGCATAAAATAGCAAAAATTATTATTTTAATTGCATATTTAGGATATATATAAATAAAATAAATTTAACTTACGGTTTTTTTGTACGACAACCAACTTTGAAACTCTTACAAAAAACTGTAAATTATATTTATTTTTATTTATATATATGTTATGTAGTATATAAAAATAATATTTACTTTTAATTTCGGTGAATTAAAAGAACTGTAGAGAATTAATGGTAAAAATCAGGATTAAAACCAAAGTGAAAACAACGATTCGGTTAAGACCTAACAGAACATAAACATAACTTTAAGAGCAATATCAATAATAATAAAAACACAATTTTTATCGATTACGCACTATGCTTATTTCTCACTCCTTTTATATAGGAATTCAATTTAATAAAAAAAAAAAACCCATAAAAAAGGAAAACAAACCATCATATATTTGTATGTGTAGAAATGCTTCTAAGTAATATGTATTTGATTGTGTTTTCTTTCATAGAAATATACCTACATTTGGGGATATCAAACAAACTCAAAATCAAGACATCACGGGTTTAATTATCTCAAAAGTTGCCTTTTGATAAAATAAATACTTCCAAATAAATGAATTTGTTGAGCAATGGTTTACATATGAAGAAAGAAAACAATTCCTATGATGTTATAGGGAGTACAAGTTAGTTCGGTTAGTACGTTGATTGTGATAAAAATTATCTTATTTCAGATAGAAATGAACTAACAGATTGCCCATTGATGGTCACTACTTTTTTACACCTCTCAGGAAATTGTCGAATTCCATTTTGAAAAAATATCTTGTCTTTTGAGGCGATCCAAATTAGAAGTCAACTCTTGATTTCTTCGAAGGTAGTGAGCTGGTGAGCTTCCAAATCGTACTAAATCCGTCAAAACAACCAGTAATTAGAAGGAACAATGTCTGGTAAATACGGTTGGTGTGTTAAAATATCAAATTTGAGGGTTTCTAATTTTTTTTTGTACGATTTTCTCAACATGAAGCCAAGCATTATCATGTAAAAGAATAACTTTTTCATGCCTCTCTTGTATTCCGGCCGTTTTTTCTTGTTATGCACGGCTCAAAAAATCAACTGCATATTGATTGCTCGTAGTAGTAATCGCCAGGTTGTAGTAGTTCATAGTATACAACGCCTTTTTTATCCCACCAGATACACAGCATGTCCTTTAAGCCATGAATGCTACGCATTGGTGTTGATATTGAGGTCAATGGCAACCGTTGACCTTTTGGGGTTGTTGAAGTACATCCATATCTCATCCCCAGTCACAATCCGATGCACAAAAACCTTTCTTAGTTGCCTTTGAATGTGTTGCTCGTAATTGAAAAATCGTCTTTCAAAGTCTCTCAGTTTCAATTCATAAGGCAACCAATTACCTTCCTTGTGAATAGTACCCATAGATTTCAATCGCAGGGAAACAGCTTGTTGTATAACTCTAAATAATTCTGCAAGTTCCACTTGCGTTTGAATCGGATTTTCATCGAGTAATGCCTCCAATTCTTCGTCTTTGATTTTTTTGGCTGTTCAGAGCGAGGCTTGTTTTCAATGCTGAAATCACCATTTTTGAAACGTCGAAACCATTTCCTTCATAAATTATCAGTTGTAACATTATTACTATAAACTTCTACAAGCATTTGATGTAATTCAGCTGCACTTGTCATCCAATTAAAGCAGAAGAATAAAACCTCCCGCAAATGCTGCTTAGTTACCACAAAATTCGACTTATTCAACAAAGTAAAAACAGGATTTTTTTATGGTTTGAAACTCAAATTGATATAAATTGAGTATTATTGACAGATGTCAACAACCGAAACCTGCTGATATATATTTTTTGAAAACTAATTTGTACTTCCTATTTATTCATTTCTTAACATTTTGCTCTATTAGCGAAGAAACACTATCAAGGCCCTGGTTTGTACCAAAGTATGATAAAGTATATACATTACCTAACAAACGATGGTGAGCCTCTGGCTCCATCATCCAGTTGTTTATTGCATCCTTTAAGGATTGAACCTCTTTAGAAATAAAATCATCATTGAGGCCCACTTGCACAAATTGACTTGCACCTTCCGAATACCAGGAATCAATCGTCGGAACTTCACGCAGTAGTTTATTCATCTATGTTTTTAAAATTTGAAAGAAGGAATTATCACGCTAGTAACAAATGGGATTATAGTTTTACAATACAAATTTAATTAGTGTGCATAGATGAAGCATGAAGAGTATAACATTAAAGATAAAATATAACTTTCATTCTGAGATATTTTGTCAAAATGCAAATTCCTTTTTCCACTCTAAAAGGAAGTTAAAAAACCATATTTAATGTTCATTAATTACTCATATGTATATATATCCAGGGATGTTTGCAGAGATGGAGCTGAGGGGATGTAACCCCCTTCTCCTCCACCAAAGAATAAAAACATCTTATGTTAAAGTACTCCCTATAAGGTCAATAAAAACAAATCCCAAATGGAAATCAATTTACCACATTCCGAGATGATAAACGTTTTACAAATATATAAAATCATTATTATCTCTTCACTGATTAGAAATGTTGAAAGTAAAATATGAAGTACACATACAAAGCTAAGTCTGACACCTTGTGACTTGATCATTCTGAGTCTTATTAGAAAGATTAGAATATGTATTATGATGTATAATTCTTAATAATTACGCAGCTCAAGATTGAAGTTCAAATTATGTCTCAAAGTTTAGACTTAAGTCATTGATCTCATGATAACGAGTGTCATTTGAAAAGAATAATTAATTACAGACTCGTTTCGACGTAGTATCTGGGCCAAAAAAGTGGAATAGTTGTTCAAGAGAAAAAGTAATTACATAGTTAAACGAAAAAGAAAAGTGTGAAACAAAGGTAAACAGAAAAACATAATTGAATCCAGATGTTTCTATTGATTTCACATGCTCTTAATTAAAAGTTTTTATTTCATAGTCACAAAACAAAGCAGGGTAATATTTGTAAAGTAGCTCAAAAAATGACCATTAAAGTGACTATTTGATTTCATCATTCAAAATAAGTCATAATTTCTGGAAAATGTTGTTAATATCAAAGACTAATTGTTTGAATAATGCTTAGTATATTCATTCACGCCCTTATGGAAATTAGCTCTAATGATTTACTCATTAGTGTTTTAAAACTAAACACTTTGGTAACTGCTGGTATCTAAATCGGTTAACCAGCTTAAGGTGTTGAACTGAATACAGCATATGGTGATGATGTCAACTCCAATCATACATATATCATCCCCATAATTAATAATAGGTTTTGTAGCATACAAATTGAAAAAGGATTTCCGAGTCAAACGAGAAATTACTCGCACTCCACTCCTTGTGTAAGTATAGGAGAGAAAATAATAATAACCACATAAATGTTCCATAATGAGGAGTAATATGTAGAAATAGGCCAATCCCAATGCTCCTCTAACAGATTCTTATCTGATGTAGCAAAGTTGAGAGTGCTTCCCAATATAACTGAATACCTTGTTCATAAGTATGTTTGATAAGAAAATATAATTTTATTCATTTATTGACAGATTTAACGGCCGCTGACATAAATAAAACACTTATATCAGTTAACTTTAAAAATTTGGTTCTCTAATACGAATCCATATTAGTTAATTTTACATGTAAGAATGTAAGATTTTGAAAGATATTAATACACCTATTAAATCAATCCCAAAAAACTTCAACATTGTCATATCTCTAAATGAATTAAAGCAAATAAAAATATCAGGAATGTCTTATCAATCATAGAATTTAATTGATAGTTACATGGAAGTTAACAATGTTTACTTATAAGATACCTTGAGTAAAATATTTACCAGAACTGAGTTTCAAGGTTCGAATAACATTAACAGAGCTTTCTGAGAAATGATTATTTTGTATAATATACTTTTGACATTTAAAAGAATCCTTCAACTAAAAATTATATTAAATATGATGGAATATACATAACTAATGCATGTTCCATAATAAGCAATATTTCTAATAAATTGACAAAACACTGCTCAAGAGTTATAATAAATTATAAATAGAGCTAGGATTTCGTTCCGATTTGCAACTTTTGCCTTTGATTTTTTTTAGAAAAAACTTTTGACTTACAAGATAACTTTTATTAAGCAAATACAGTCAAACCTGGTCTTACAGTCACCTTCTTTACGCGTGTCACTGGACTAAGCAAGATATTTATAACTAGGAATGTAAAAAATATGCAAATGGAGAGTGTAAAATTAAAAAAAACAGCAAACCAACCTGGTAACTCTGACAATTTGATGAATGTCAAGAGGGAAGCAGTTTGAGCTACAAGCTGCTATTCTCCTTTATATATACAAATGAAGACATCAATAATAAGTAATAGCATTATGTATGTATACCATAGATGAGAGGCAGAAAATTAACTGAAATTAATGCCAGGAAATTATATATTTTTAACTAATAATTATATGAGGACTTGAGCCCTTTTTTGTTTACATTTTATTTGCCTTATTAACGTTAATGCATATATTCCTTCATGTGAGATCTTTACTATCAGGTAGATGTTCTCCCCTCAGTAATAAAGGAAAAATGATAACAGCTTTGGAAAACAAAAAGTATTGTTCGAAGAGCCAACTTCACAAAGTCTCGCACGCGGCATTTTGCATATTATTTACATTCCTAAACATATGTATGAAAATACAACAGAACTATTCCATGTATGATCCTTGTCTTTTTATATATATTATACATAACTATGATAGAAAGGCAGTAATTATGTATAATTATTCATAAATTATACATCATTGAATAGATCTATGTAGGTTTAATGTTCATACATTATTCATAGTAGCTTTGGATACAGGACATGACTTGAATTAAGTCTTTTTGACTCAAATACATATTTTAATAAAACATTTTTGATTCCTCTAATAAATGTACATATTTAGATGAATCAATTTCATTATTGACATGGATATTAGCTTATCTTGCATAGTTATTATTTTTCTTAACAAATATGTATACTTTGTTATTTGATAATAGTTTTTGAATTATGACTAAATATAAATCAAAAATTTGACAATAATGCTAACTTTTATTCAAAAATATATTGCAATAGTTTTCATCTAATATATAATATTTTTCTTTACTTCCTCAAGGATATCAGCTTATTTTTTACATTACTATTTATAACATAAATGCACTGTTAAACGTGCCCCTGTGATTCCCAGCCAGCGATCACATAAAATAATGCATACTAATACAGTTGCACCACGGTCACTTTTTTTTAGCGTTTTGTTTAATACAAAACTTCAGAAGCTGATCCCTTGAAATAGAAGAATTAATTATTCCAGATAATAAATTCTAATCCCAGTTACTCGAAGATGGTTTTATGAGTATTTACTATTCATACTTCTATAGAAGTTCCATCGTGTATAATTCAGATTTTAAATTTTTTTTGTTTAAGTTTATTGGGAGTTATAATTCATTTTGTTACATATATACATGAATGTATATTGATACTTATTAAAATTAGTTTTATTCTAATTTTGTATACATAATATTTTACAAGAAAAAGTTTTAAATACATGTACATATATTATTTGATACAGTTTATTTTGCAGTTCATGAATTCTTTTATGCTCAATTTCCCAAATCATAGTTTTAAAAAAAAAAGCAAATCTGGTTTAAGCGATTCCCTGCAATAAACAGTCACTTTTCCAGTTTCCCTTGCATAGCCGCTTAATACAAGTTTATTAGAGAATGCGACTTATGAGTCTCACTCATATTTATCTAATTTGATAAATGAAAAAAATAACGAATATATTTGGTTGAATAATTACAGCATATTCTTGTTTTCACCATATCAAAAATTAAGTTTGAGGGCTACAAAATAACTAAACTTTTCAAGGAATTTAATTAATTTTAAATTTTCAATTTGTTAATATACATTAAAATATTAAATGATTTCTGGTTGAAATTCATTCTACTTCAGTGGATGCACACACTTCTGAGACTAACCCTATTCAGGGCCCAGTAGATATAAAATAATTTGTAATAATACACAATACATGGACCATTGGATCATTTGTTGCAACTGAGCCTCACCATACGTTACACTTTCTCAAAAATCTCCTCAGAGTTTGGATTTTTCCATAAATTACATGAGGTGATAGCAAAATAATAAACTATTATTCAAATGAGTAAAATTGCGTCAAAAGTATTTTTAAAACTTCATATAATTACTTCATAACTTTTCACTTTTAAAAGACTTATTATTTTTAATTGATTCATAAACTTTATCACATAACTCTCTTAGAAACATGACATAAGACTATTCAAAGTAGACTTAGTTGAAAATATGTTAATTCCATAAAAAAAGTGAATAAACTGGCTTTAGCATATAAGAATTTAAATAAATTTTAAAAGTTGCAAAACTGAAATTCCATTTTTTACCACCGTGAGCAATGAACATATGTATTGACACCCATTAAACAAGTAATTATTAATTTGATTGTTAAAGAGACAGCTCATTTTGCGAAGGAATACAACATGTTTACTTGTCTGTTATTTGATAAACTAAAGTTTTAAAAGAGTCATAAATAGAAACTCACCTCGTAAATAACTGAAACAAGCATGTTTATAACTTCATTAACACTTGGTTGAAAGGAAATCCCTTTCTCAGATAGAACCAGCTCCATTTCTATACGAGGTATTTTACGCCTATCACGAAATATAGAGACATACTTGGAAATGTTTTTCATGAGAAGTCCACGAAGCTGAAAATAATATATATATATATATATATATATATATAGTATTTAGAATCGAGATCCGATATTTTTCTAGAAAAAAATTCCTCGACTTCCTTACTTGTATAGAGAGTAAAGATGAAGCACAGTTGTGGAATCGAGTTCGTCTCTCCCCTCGTATTTTTTTAATGTTTGCAAAAACTTTTAATATTTGGGGATACCAATCGTTGATAATGAGCTCCTCATTTTTTTCACTCTCACTTATGATATTCCCACAGAAGGAATCTAAATCAAGGGATTTTCCACTAAAAGAAACAAAATACGTATTTTGTTTAAACCTTTTAACATAGATTCCCTTACCCAAAGCTCTCAAAATCCGCAAGAGTCAAGTCGTTGAAAAAATGTTTGCATATATCTAAAGTTGTTCTAAGACAAGGGTGGAGGATGTGGAGATTCAGAAGGATTTTTTGTCTATTACGAATAAAGTCTTTAAAGAATATATTTGTTGACTCTGTGACATCTTTTGGTGAATGGGATGAAGGATTTGTGCCGTTTTTATCGCTTTCACTATTGAAATATTAAACGAATTTAAACTATCATTTAAGAGAAATACAAAAACTAATTATAAAAAAAATTATTTTGCACTCTCAGTTAGGTGTATGAGCATATATTCAAAGGTCAGATGACTGAAGGGGGAAAAAAGTAGTTTTTGTCTCCATTCAGTGAGCCAATCTTCAGTTACAATGAAATTTAGGCTAACCTTTTATCCTTTTTGTCCATTGGATATGATTCCTCTGGGCAGGAGAGTGTCATTTGAAGTGTACCTCTTTGAAGACAGTTTTCAAAATAGTTTTTAACTTCTTGAAGAAGATTTTCAATGCTCAATGGATGCTTGGAAGCCAGTGGAACTAACTGAAGATAAACAAAGAAAAAAAAAAGAAGAAATATCAAGATATATCTACATACGAATGTTTAAATCCTCGTAAAAAATTGGGAATAACTTAAAATTGCAACCAAGGTAACTCACATTATTGTGATTCCATTTTATTTGGCTACAAATCACTTAAATTGTGAAAATTCAATGCATAGAAAAACTTAATGATATTGCTTTATAAAGAAATAAGTCAAATACAAATGATAAACACGAGGAATTTTTGATGTAATATTTACTACTTTGTACATATATTAATAATAACCTCTGGGATTTCTCATCTAAAAAGGAAAATCAGAATATCCCTAATGAACTTGAACCTCTCTAAAACAAGGATGACCAATCTTATCCATACACTCCATCAATTAAGTAACACACAAACTCAAATACAACGTGAAATTTTTATAGGTATTGTGTCATTGTGAAAATACATTCACGTATTGTGTGGTAAATATTAAAAAAACTTCCAACATCATGCTAATAAAGTTTAATTTCGAATACTTCACTTCAAAATAATTTGTTTCTTGTATTTACCATGAATAAATTACAGTATACTCTAATCAAACAAAACAGCCCTAATTATGTACTGCTAAAGAGGTAAACACCGACTGGAAATAGTTAACCAGATTACCTAGTAATAACTAAGTATCTACTAGAAACATAATCACAAAAAAAAAAAAAAATTCTCACATTTTATGACTAAGATAAGTCATTTTTTGTTGTTATTTATTGAAGGAGAATTTTAAGCCCGTTTCAAACGTCATACTCCTCATAAGCCTTACTTTCAACCTTTTTTAAATCTCAAGGCAAAGTTGTTTTTTATATTTTAATTACTAAAATATCTTAGTGTGTTTGTCTAATCAAAGTCTAATATCATTTATATAATGTCACAAACTCAACCAGAACGATACTGCCGAAGGTTCTTTGAAATAAATTTGTTTGTTCATATTGATAATTATTAAATTATATATAATCAAAGTTTGAAGTAATATTCTACTTTTTTATAGAAATAGTTAATAGAAAAAATTAAGTGAATCATTAAATTCACTTGGAAATTACATTTTATTCTCACATCATAATCAAAAAACTTGTGTGCTTCAAAAAAGTCCTTGAAATCTTTTTTTTTTTAAAGATTAATCTATCTTTTGCTATATTTTTACTAATTTATAAAAGAAATTAAGTCTCTCTAAAGAAGTTAGTTGTTATAAGTTGTTGTTAAGAAGATGTTTTCGAAATATCCTTGGTCACAATTGAGCAATAGATTTATTTGTTGTTAATAATTAATTTATTAAAAACCTTCCAAATTAAATTATAACCTATTCGATGTATATTATTACGTTTTTTTTTTTGTGCTTTCTTAATTATAAACGTATTTATGGTGATACTTCCAGCTGTGGGTACTTGTATCTATTTTAAAAATAGATAACTATAGATACCTACATGAATATGTATACTTTTATCAACATGAAGATAGATTATTGGAAAAATATACCAAAACTTAATATTTATTTGTTTATGGATAAGAGCACAAATATTTTAAAGGACATTCATTCATAAATTTATATTTCTTGATGCAATTACATTAAATGGAATCTAATTACATATGTAGATTTACATACAAGCAAAAGTATATAAATGAATATCTATAGGCCCATCGTAAATCGATTAGTTCATTAATAATTTCATACTTTTCTCTTATTTTTATAATTTACACTGATTAACAGTCAATAATCCTAAGGGGTATAAGTATAATAAAAGTTATTTAGTTTTACACGCTAATTTCAAATCTGTATTTTTTTTTTTCGAGAGTCCTGAAGTTTTTGAGAAATTGGACTCTACTTTTTAAGCTAATTTGCCTCATTTTTAGGAATGTAAATAACATGCAAATGGGGTGTGTAAAATAAAAAGAAAGAGAAAATCATCAACCTGGTAACTCTGATAATTTGATGAATGTTGAGAGGGAAACCGCTTGAGCTGTCATGACGTTTTACTGAGCTACAAGCTGCTATTCTCCTTTATATATACAAATGAAGACATCAACAATAAATAATAACATTATGTATTCCATAGATGAGAGGCAGAAAATTAACTGAAATTAATGTCAGGAAATTGTATATTTTTAACTAATAACTATACGAGGACTTGAGCCCTTTTTGTTTACATTTTATTTGCTTTATCAACCTTAATGGATGTATTCCTTCATGCAAGATCTTTACTATCAGGTAGATGTTCTCCCCTCAGTAATAAAGGAAAAATGATAACAGCTTTGCAAAATAAAAAGTACTGTTCGAAGAGCCAATTCCACAAAGTCTCGCACACGGCATTTTGCATATTATTTACATTCCTACTCATTTTTCAACTTCAACTTCAATTTAAGCCTAGAAGGATACTCATTTTGTGCATTAAAAAATGATGATTCGTTTTCTCGTTTTTTTTATGAGAATTCTAAAGACTTTGTTTTGACCTTAAGGGACTCCTGAGGGCATAGAATGCCGGAGTAGGCCCAAAAGTCAGCCTAATCCTGTGTACTTAAATAACTTCTTAAATATTACATAAAATTGATTAATAAGATACGCATTAAAGAGAATAAACCCACAGCTTTCAAACAAGATGTCAAGTGCCCGATAGGAGTCCATAACTTGGATGAAATCGTCCATCAATTTGTGTAAATTGAACTCCAATTTCGAGTAAAAATTCGCTAGAAATCAAAGACTCAGGGTCGAGCTCTTAAGTTTTAGCGCGCAAAAGGAATAAGAAACCTGAGGAAATCCTGTCGAGATATGAGGCACATAGCTTAGACATAGCTTCGGAGTACAAGGAAGCTAATATTCTACATGAAAAAAGTTATTATATGTATATATATATAAAACAAATTAGGTAGTTTATGAGCCTCTTTTTGCACAAGACAAATCATGTCGTTTCGTCTCTATTTTGTCAAAAAAAAAAGAGTTCTGTTTTAGGCATACAAAACAGTTAATTTGTTGCGTGTTATTTATAAAAAAAACATTTTGTCAAACTCTCTTGAACGTTGTTTTAACTTTTAAACTATTTTTTTAAAGTAAAGAACATATTTCTACCACTACTAATACTACTAAGTTATTTGCTAAATAGTTGGTAAGAAAGACTAACTATTGGCTGACTAAAAGTTAAATTTGAATATTTTTTGTTTCTTTTTTAATCAGAAGGTTTAAGTAAGGCAAAGAAAATCACTTCGTAGTAAATATTAACATGTATTTTCCACTTTTCTTAACATCTCATGTAAATTGGCGTCAATTAATCAAAAATCTAGTTAAATATGCACATATATACATTAAACTTAAATATTGTTAACATTATAAATGTTACTTACTCAACCCACGTGCAGATATAAATCCGTTGAATCTATTCGATTATGGAAGCCCCTCGTTTAATACAGTTATTGGATATTTAGATTGCAAATAAAAATAAAAATAATTCATTTGAGATGAGAATTGAGATGTATAAATCACAGTTGACACTTATGACGACAGGAAGAGCAAAGATTGGGAATTCACAGTTCAGAACTGTGGACTCAAAATCACAATTTGAGCCCGAATTGTTGTTAAGCTATTCGCGTAAAATCAAATCATAACACAGATTCTATGTAAAACTTTAAATTAAAAACTCTAAACCTTGTTGACTGTTCATAATAAAACTGATCCGTCTGACTCTGGAGTAATATTAAAAGATTTGATTTTTTGAATCATTTTCTTGTTTAATACTTTTCCATATTCTATAACATCAAATTTCGAATATACGCATTCTATTATTTGTCCATATAATGTATACATTTTATAATTACTCACATAGAGTGTAAACATTTATTAAACAACTACATTTTATACGACATATATATTGACTCTGATGCCTTTTTTTGTTCATTAATAATATTTACATATGATTGTTTGTTACATCAATGTAAAAGAGTTAATGAATTTTTAATGATATTTATATTGAAGGGGTATTTAATTTTTATAAGTACATACCCCATTTCAATATGTATAACTCAGATTGTTTAAAAAATAGGTTTTGTTGTGTATTTAAGTTCTTTGAAAAGGGCTTCCATATCGTCTTCAAGGATATAAAGAACACTCCGATAGCTATAAAATTATGTATTCATAATTGTACTTTATATCACATTTTATTGGCATGATATGTTTTTTATGCCTTATTATGCCTAAATCGATGAGATGATAGGAAAAGTGGGAAATGAATGCTTATTTTGACTAGAAAGTGATCTTCTTTGTATCTTTTATTATACAATAAAAAAAACAAGAATATCCTTTGTCAACTCTTTGATAGCCAATAGTTATGCCGTTGCTACCGACTGGTTGACAATTAATCGATAATAATTATCTATTTAGTTCTAGTAACTATAATTGTTGATGCATTATTCATTATTTCTACCTTGAGGATATTATCAAGCATGCTTTGATCCATCTTTGGGATCCAGGCTCTTTCTATGCACACTCGGAGACAATCCACAGAGACAGAGTCTTGAACAGGGATTTCATTCCCTAATGGAATGCATAAAGAATCAGAGTGTCGAAATATTGTTCTAAAATAAAAGAGTTTCCAATGGATAACTATGACGAAAAACTTCGTTTTTTTATAACTTACTTGGATGATGCATGGCTTGGAGTGAATCCCTCATTTTGCTCTAGTTTCTTCTTTTGCTTTTTCGAATTTCCATCCCTTTTCTTTTTCTTTGCTCCGAGTAGGAGGGGATGGTCTTTGTAGCGATCGAGTGGGAAAACGTTATTGGAGTCATTTGGGAATTGTGTAAGATGTGGCAGTCTTTTTCCTATTATTTTTTTGGGATTTGAAGGAACACTCATGTCACTGATGATTTCTCCTCCATTAAAAATATGTGTTTAAAAGTCTATTCTATTGATTAAACAAAAGGAAAGCTGATATCCTTGAGGAAGTAAAGAAAAATATTATATATTAGATGAAAACTATTGCAATATATTTTTGAATAAAAGTTAGCATTATTGTCAAATTTTTGATTTATATTTAGTCATAATTCAAAAACTATTATCAAATAACAAAGTATACATATTTGTTAAGAAAAATAATAACTATGCAAGATAAGCTAATATCCATGTCAATAATGAAATTGATTCATCTAAATATGTACATTTATTAGAGGAATCAAAAATGTTTTATTAAAATATGTATTTGAGTCAAAAAGACTTAGTTCAAGTCATGTCCTGTATCCAAAGCTACTATGAATAATGTATGAACATTAAACCTACATAGATCTATTCAATGATGTATAATTTATGAATAATTATACATAATTACTGCCTTTCTATCATAGTTATGTATAATATATATAAAAAGACAAGGATCATACATGGAATAGTTCTGTTGTATTTTCATACATATGTTTAGGAATGTAAATAATATGCAAAATGCCGCGTGCGAGACTTTATGAAGTTGGCTCTTCGAACAATACTTTTTGTTTTCCAAAGCTGTTATCATTTTTCCTTTATTACTGAGGGAGAACATCTACAATAGCAAATACAATGTTAGAAAAGGGCTCATGTTCTCGTAATAATTGTTAGTTTACGACTTATAAGCAAAGGATTTATAATTTCCTCACATTAATATCAGTTAATTTTCTGCCTCTCATCTATGGAATACATAATGTTATTATTTATCATTGATGTCTTCATTTATATATATAAAGGAGAATAGCAGCTTGTAGCTCAGTAAAACGTCATGACAACTCAAGCTGCTTCCCTCTCAACATTCATTAAAATGTCAGAGTTACCAGGTTGATTTTCTCTTTCTTTGATTCTTACAAGCGCGATTTGCATATTATTTACATTCCTAACTATCATATGCATAGTTTATAAAATTTAAAAAGGAAATTTATGAAGTTTTTCTTTTTCTATGTACGTCATATGAAATTACTCCTGTTAATGTACGAAATATCCATAATAAAAAGTTATAAAAAAACCACTTTTATCCAATTTTTTCTAGAGTATTTATTGAAACTTTACAATTTTTATGTACATGACTAAAGTAACATTAAGCATGATACTTTGGTACATAAATATTCAAAAATAAAGAAATTAATGCCTAATTGACTAAAAACTTTGTTTCGAATATTTGTAATTTGATAAACATAAATATTTTTAAAATACAAGACATTAAATTGAGTAACGATTCAGATTAATACGAAATAATAATTTCATAGTTGATAATTTTTTACATAATTATAATTAAGATTTTGGGTCTTTTTTCTTCTTCTATTTGAAAGAAAGATTAAGACTTGTAAAGAATGAGTCTCGTAGCATTTTATATGGGGTGACGTATCATATGTTAGATATTATCAGTTTATCTATGTATTCGTGTTCTGAAATTGACCCGTGCTTCCTTTACCAAAGTTGAAATTAGAGTCCAATTATTGATATGTTTTTATAAAGCAACCGGTACTTTTGCCTCAAATAGGAAAAACAAACAAACATATTCATAACCCTTCGATTACATTTCTCGATTTTTCAATTGGGCTTTGAACATTCATATCCATTCAGAATTTAGTGAATATATCCTTTACTTAATACAAATTGAACAAGTATCATCTCTAATTCACTCATACATCTGCATAAGTTTCATTCATTTCAAAAGGGACATATGTAACCTACTAAACATATTTTAGTCGCATAGTTTGATTTTTTTAAGGTTGGACTTTTTTTTGAAGGGTTTATAGGAAAGAGCATCATCGTATATTTGTTCCAATCTGTTTAGATTTCATCCTTATAGATCTTCTATAACTTTGATGTAGTATATTGTTTCCAAAGTCTAGGCTAATATAGAGTCTAGTGCCTAAGGATCCTTGGAGTTATATATTTTACACTCTTCCGAATTGCTTTTTTATAACGGTATTTTTCGCCGTAATTTCTATCTTGTCAGACGTTACAGACGGAGAAAGTAACAGCTTCTTAGCTAGCACTTAAAATGACTTCCTTGAGTCTCATAAACAAAGACTAATAAATTGTACAGATTTTCAAAATCCTGAGAGCAGGTCCACTTTTTTGACGTCATTGGAAATCAGTTAAATGATTCGACCTTCATCTTTTTTTATCTACCTCCTCTAATGTTGAAACCCATGAGAATCATTGATGGAGTGATCGCCTCTCAGATCAGTCCAATATTTCCATTACTGATATTTGAGATAGAGAACAGTCTTAATAGTAATAACGTGGCTTTTGAGATCGGTCTCGACCCCTCAAATATTGCTCTCAACTCCTTGAAAATCTTGGCCTCAAAAAAAAAAAAATTAATGTGTATTCCTCTAAAAGTTCTTGCCTTTCTTGAACAGGAGAAGAAGAACTACAGGGCTGTAATTTCTATTAACAATTATATATAAATAGCATTATTATTAGGTCAGCAGAAATATAAAACTACTTAGATACTAAGTATGCAAAATATGTAACATTACTTCAAGTTTTTATAAGTTGAGATGAACGGTTTTAATCTATTGAATAATATTAAAAATAAAATACTTACAAATGACGTGAAAAGTGTGAAGGAACGTGATAAGTACTTGTATAAGTCATTATTACTTAATGATGCTATGTACAAAGTTGACAACATCATTATGATTATAGATTCTACAATTATAATATAAATATAATTCATCATCACTTTCATTATCTCAATACTCAATAGTAAGTTTTTATTGTACAAATTTCATAGCCTTTCAATAATTTAATTTATTTACTTTCTTCCATTTGTTAAATGATTTTATGAATCCTTAGTTTTTATATAATGCTTTATCTAATATATATAAAACTTCTTTAATATGATTATAAGGTCACTCAAGGTCAGTGATGACACAAATTATGACATACAAAGGGACTTTATCAAAAACGCTGGTGAAAAGGTGATAGGAAATTTTATCATATTGTGGAAAATTAACGACTTTTAAAGCCTTTATTCAGCTTCATATATAAATTATTATTTATGATTATGTTTTGACACACGAGGAGATAAATATAACAAAAAGAAAAAAAATTTGTGACACACCACCAACTGAAAAGTCTTTCCATCACTGCTCTAGTCATAATATTTTTAATTGAGTTGAGTTGTAAGTTTTTGTAAAAAGTGGTGTATTTGTCTCTATATTAGAGGATAAGAAGTTAAATAAGAAGCTTTACAACTTTCTTAGCGACAAAACCACAATTTTAGCAGAAATAAATAAATAATAAATTATATTTATTTTTAATATTTAATTATAAATATTTATATTTAAAATAAAAAAACATATTTTTATCAAGTTCTTTACCTTTGTATTTACATGAATCACAGTTGAAGCATATTAATAATTACACAAACTACTCCTTCAATTTCGTAACATTTTTAAAAAAGTATTTCAATCGTTTTGAACTTGTACATTAATAGCAATTAGACTGCTAAAAATACTTGTATGAATTCAATGTATGAAGGAATTAATCCATCATAAAAACATTAGTTTGGGGTCTCAAATAGATATAATTTGTTATAGTTAATTCAAAGTATGAAATATTAATTACTTTAAATGAATTTTGGATATTCAATAGGGTTTTTATCACTTTAGATGAGGTTGCGTGTAAAAAACATATAAAAGTAACATCCTATATTACATTAGTAGCAACATGAAACCTCAAATTAAAAAAAAAAGAATAATAATAACTCGTCAAGTTGTGATAAAGCTATGAAAAAAAAACAAAAACGACGACCGCGTATACAATTTTTGTACAAACTCACTTGTCCATGAGTTGACTTTTGTGTTCAGAATGAGGTGCTAAATTACTCCATAACTAATCATGTATCCTCCATGAAAACAAAGTAAATTCTTCAGAAGGTAGACAAATATAAATAAATATACATAATTACATCAACAGCGACATCTTGTGTTAAAAAAATTAAGTATTATAGACAAGGAAATATTTCCCTGCTAATCACGACGAGGTTTTTGGAATAAACAAAAACACATTGTATTCTCCCTTCAGCTGTTTTTCATCAGTTGAATGTTTTGATTTAAAGCAGCTGACTCTATGTGTTATCAAAAAGGATATTATTATTACTATTTATGATTTTGATATATAAAAAATATATTCAATCAAGGATTGCACGCCCCTTTTTTTAATTTTTGAATATTATGCAAATATTACTGATTAACTTGTATATTGATATAATTTATCAATGTATAGTATATTTCTAAATAATAACTCTGCCCAATATTAAAAGTTGGCAACAAGGAAAATACGGAAGGGTAGTAACTATACGTTTTTCCAAATTTTTCCTATCCCTTTTGAGAGTCGAGGTTGCAAGTGAACAAAAAAGCTCGTTGTGAATAAGCCCGTTTCGTTACTTTGTTTTATAGCTTTAAGCAATGGTAAGAAGAAGAAAAAGAAAGGAAGAAAGGCTTCAAAATGCACAAACAAATTATATTTGCCAACCCTAGGTAACAAATTTGCAAAATATACGAATAATTCCTAAAAAAGAAGAAGAGTTTATCACTACATTAAAAGAATTGTATTAATTCTAAGAGTACATTTTAGGAGCTTACATTTAAATTTGGAAATGTATTCAAAATGACATTAAATGCACTTACATAAAATGTGTGTACGTAGAATAAAGTTAATTAGAAACTCAAAGTTCATTTCGTTGAACAGAATGAATAATAAATATTGGATAAACTTGGATAATTAATCTTTTTATTCTATTTAAAAAGTAAAAAAAAATCTTTAAATCATTGAATAGCACATACTTTTGAAAAATAAGTAAACAAACAATAAGAAAAAAAAGGGGAGATTTGATACAAGTGATCTCTCACAACTTTGCAATAAAATCAAGTTCACAAGAGTGTTTAAAAAGTTAAATTTTAAATTTTGTATTTACATTCTGCGCTTATGTAAGAAAGATAATAATAATAAAAGTTATTATATACATACTAGATGAATACTCGTTCTTTGCACTGGAATTTGAAGGTTCACAACAAAAAAAAGTCCTAATTTTAATTTTTTTTTTTCATAGAAAGAACACTTAATATACATTGCGTATAATGGATGACTTAAACCTAAAATCAGGGAGCTACATTGTTTTATTTTTATTAGGACAATTGCCTGTCTCCCTTTTTTTTTTCTTTTTTTTTAATCCTCTTATCTTAATTTAATGAATCATTTCATTTGAAATAAAGCCTATTAAGTGTATAAATGCTGAGCGATATAATTCACACTACAGTAAATACAGTTTAAAAATCAGTTTTCAAAATTATGCCAACTTCATTTATTTAAAAATTGATTTCTCAAAGAAAGAGGTTTTTATTCAAATTTTGAATACAAAATTTAATTTTGACACTTTGGCTCTTTTTAAGTAAAGACTCATTCCTAATGTTTAAATATCATAAGCGGATATTTTAACTAACAAAATTTAGTATTTTATTAATTTGTAGACTTTATTTAATCAAATATGGACACAAAACCATTCATATCTTAGTTATTTGTGATTGTACAGCCAAGTTAAAGGTATCGTATGATTTGTCTTACAAAGTAATGGATCTTGAAGCGGTGGTATTTAGTTTGCATCGGGGTACCAAGCATATATTGCACAACCTGTTGGCTTAGGCTATAGATGATTACATAGGGTGGGTTTTTTTTTGAGGTCCCAAGGATATTTTACGCAAATCCCGTGTGTCTAGGTTGCAGTTTCGGGAATCGAAGGGGCTATTTTCTGCTGATAGGAAAACTATCTAAGATTCCTATTATGGGTCAAACTCATCTATAAATTGGATAGTTGAATCACTACATATATATTATAATTGATTGCAATTTTCCACAGACGGTTATTTTCCTGAGGATAATTTTCCTAGAAACGGTATGTATATACATATATGTACATGCTAGGAGAAACTAACTGTACAATGGTTTTTCATCTCGATGATGAATAGTCAATTATATTCAAACTTACAAACTTATCTGATGATAGCTAACTCGGAAATACGTTGAATTTAGACTTTTATGTACATAAAATATTAAATGAATGAATATTTTCTTAATATATTCGAATCTCAAGTCTTTCGATGGCTTCTGAATATTTATGAGAGAAAATTAAAGTAATTGACAAATTGATATGAATAATTATAATATTTTTCAATGAGAAGATGATAAATTTTTCTACAAATATCTCAAATTAAGAAGATGTGTTTACAATAAGGAGATGCATTGTAATACAAAGCTGAATCCGTGGTCAGGCTTACAAATTACAAGTTGTATTAATTTTTTTGAATGTATCTATTTCAAAACACAGATCAAATCCAAACGTGTGGGTCAGGGGAGTGTCTGTTGGTTACAACCTTCTTCAAACCTTCCGGGTTGCATGTTTGGTTCCCTGAATGTTAATACAAGTTTCCCTGACATAGAATGC
Source organism: Lepeophtheirus nordmannii (assembly GCA_963680855.1). Taxonomy (NCBI): domain Eukaryota; kingdom Metazoa; phylum Arthropoda; class Copepoda; order Siphonostomatoida; family Caligidae; genus Lepeophtheirus; species Lepeophtheirus nordmannii. The sequence continues at coordinate 26,584,182 of OY804519.1, read as the reverse complement.
TATGTCAAATTTTGGTAAGTTTGTTTGAAGCTATGGCCAACATCAATGCAACTGCAAGCACGTCTACAAGAGAAAGCTGTCTGTGATGAAGAATAAGTTAATTTGGCATGTTTATTTCTCCTAATGAGGATAAATATATGGTTGTAACAAAAACCTAATATAATAAAATATTATAATATATATATATATATATATATATATATATATATATATAAAGCAGTTAATAGTTTAATGGTCCATTCGTTGCATCTGGTGTTTTAAGACCCAGTGTTGCTGTAAAAAGTCTTTAAATGAGCTTTGTCAGTCGTCTTTCTCAAAATAACCAAGAACTTTAAGTACAAAAGAGGTTAAAATAAAAAAAAATTACAGAGTGTGACTACAATGAGTTATTGACAATACCTTAAAACCCCAACAACATTTTTCTTTTGTGGATTCAATAAGTAATCTATTCTATAAAAACGAATAAAAAATTATGAGGCGTCTTTAAAAAAAAAAAAAATTGGAAGAAAGAAAAAAAAAATAGGGGGGGGGGGGGGGAAAGTACTTACATAAAATATAGTTCTCAGAGCAATAACAACAACAAAAACGTTGTGTGGATGTTATTGTGCAACCAAATTATAACGTTTCTCTTGGTTAACTATTTCAATAATTTGAGAATACTTTGCTTCGTTAGATTTCTACATAACCATGAGTAAAAGTTAGTTGTTGGCTATGTTCTAACAAGCCTTTAAAGAACTATCAAATAAAGTTACAATCCCATTCTGTGTTACCTGGCATGCCAGACAATTTGATGAATGTTTGGGAGGTGAGCAACGAGTAGATGTCATGCCACTTTACTATACATAGTAGCCACAAACAGTTATTCCCTTACACTTTTACAGGGAATCTTTGAAAGGAGGTGGAATGAAATAAAATAAATCAATTATATGTGTCAGACTTTTATTATTATATCCGAATTTTAAGTTCACTCCATTAGGTACTGTATTGATGAATTATTGTTTGTATAGAATGTATATTATTATATTACATTTACTCTCTTCTCAAGAATAAAGGCAGACTTATACCAACTTTGAATAGTAAAGAATTATGTACAGATTATCAACCATATAAAGTATTGCGCCCGAGTAAAAGATTAGGATTTGTTACTCTAAATATCACCTTGCATGAATGTACATCAACATAGTTGTGATAGTAATTTGTGAGTCATCAAGATGGAACATTTGTCAGAGTATAAATATAAATCAGTTGGAAATTTTAAATACATTATAAAAAAAGGGAAACCAATTGATGTACGCCTATTAATCGCGCTCGACAAATTTCTCATGTCTGGAGGTAGGTTTACATACAATACGACATAAAGAAAGGTGTAGCGTCGCGAGGCTTCATCAAGTGTATTCAGAATCACATACGTGACTAAAAATAATGCTTACCTCCACTTGATTTTTTGATCGAAGTAGGCCATACATGTACAATTGTACATACATATTATGAAAATTTCTGCTGGTTTTTTGTTTTTTGTTTTTCAACGCAACAGTGTAGTTGACGCTATGTGCAAATATCTATCTGTGATTGGTCCTCTTCTTTAACAACTGTGTAAATTGTAAGCCTAACGACGCTTTATGTAGCTTCGCAACGCAACATCTTTCCTTATGTCCCATTTTAAACTCACCTTAATTAGTAATGACTAGATGTAGGTTGCATTTTTAATAAAATCTACAACTAATGATGTCAAAAATCTTTAAATTCTTCATTTAGAGGTCGATGCATCTCCTTCACAAAGAATAAACATATGTATGTTTAATTTCCATTCTAAAACATACAACGGAACGCAGGGAAAATGCAGGAGCGAAACCTATGGTATTTTTGAATGATGCCCCTTTCTTTAACATCAACTGCCTGCTGCGTGACATAAAGTTGGTTCGCTGATGAGAGCAAAAGGCCCCTTTGTCCTCTTTTTATTATTATTATGAAAAATAAAATAATAGTTGCATAAAAAGAGATTTTTTTTTGTGAACCGATCTTTGGGAGGGAGGAAAACGTATTGCTACATATATTTAAAAACAAACTGTAGTACCAACCGTCTTACTTTTTTTTAATCATAAATATGTAGTTTTTCTCTACAAGTGTTGAATCCAAAATAATAATAATAATAATATGCCTAAAAATGCTTTAGTACACGTTTCTTTTAAGAGAAAGTCTTCATTGTACAGATATTGGATTATAATGCATATCAGTTTATTGAGTATTTTTTCAGAAAGAAAGAGAGATCAACAAAGGCTTTTTAACCTTCATATTTTGAAAGAGAAAAATGTCATGTGTTCCTAAATTCCCATTTATTGTTGTCTCAATTAATACTATACACCTTTTATTATAGAAAAAGTACAGTCAATCGTAAGGGGAATTGAATAAGAAACTGTTTTTATAACAGCATAGCAATCATTTGAGCCTATTTTTCATTACACATAAGTAAGTAAGATGTTAAATTCACTATATGGTTTTTTTATATGTAAAATACATAATTATTTTATTAGTATATACTAAAAAATAAAAAAATAAAGTTCTAAACATCCTAATATTGGACATACATAGGGTTGTAAGTGAATTCATATTTTTTGAAAATGTTAAAAACTTTAAAATATACTCCAATACAAACATTTGTATATTTTTAAAAAAAGCATAATCTTCATAACAACAAATTATACAGGGTGAATGCGGTATTGTGTCGCAATCTTATATTTGTGGTAACCCTGTTTTTAGGCGTCGGATCGAGCAACAGCTGACGCCATTTTTTCCGTTGAATCTTCCTCTACAACGTTTACTTAAGAAAGATTCTCGTCAAGATGAGCAAGAATCAAAAAGAGGGGACATTGTGTGCGGCATCCGCGCCGGCCGGACGAATCGCGAGATTGTCGACTTCAACAACATCGACATCCGAATGATCCAGAGGGGTCGGGCGGCGTTCAACGACTTTTTGGAGGCGGGAAACGATCCCAACAATTTCGACGTGAAGAGGAAGAAGTAGTCAGCGTAGTGACACTCACGGAGAAGATCTGGTTGACACGGTCCAGAAGATAGTCGACAAAGACCCGTCGCTCTCGATGCGGAAGATCGCGGCCGTCCTCGGCGTCATCAACTTCCTCGTAAGCAAAATTGTGAAGCAGGACCTCCGCTACACGTCCTACTGCCTTCGTAGGGGCCACTTTTTGACCGAGGTGACCAAGGCAACGCGGCTTCAGAAGGCCAAGGCTCTTCTCAATGAGCTGAAACATCCGCCAGAGCCTCACCTTCTCATCTTTTTCTCTGATGAGAAAAATTTCAATCAGGACCAAAAGGTGAACAGAAAGAACAACAGGTGGATCTGCAATGACCCTCAGGATGTCCTTATTGTCATGAAGACAAAATTTCCGGCCACCGTAATGGTCTTTGGCGTTGTGAACAACGAGGGTCACGTCATGCCTCCTCACGTCTTTGAGGCGATTTTATTCTTTGAATCTTCAAAAAGGAAGTCAATAAAGATTTCCTGAAAGCTTCATCCCAATCGATTCATTATTTTTCGAGCTACAGCTACAGCTTTAAAGTTTTTTTTTCCCCGGCGACACAATACTGCATTGTTTTTGTTTTTGTTTCAAGTAATATTATAATGAGTGTACTAAAAAGTATTCACTTATTTTTACATGAAATTCAAGGTTTTATTTTTATCCAACCTTATGTATGTAGGTGTTCCAAATGGTTTTTGTTGCAATGTTTATGTTTATCCTGAGCAATCAAAAATGAGCTTACAATTTCCATATTCGAAATTTTTGATGATTCCATAATGGAAATATTTGAATACATTTAATGTTATTATTACGTTTAAACGAAAAATATTATGAAGAAACTATTTATAAGAATTTGGATTTATTTTAATATATGATTTTTATTCCTTCTTTTTTTTTTACACAATTACAGCGTAAGTATGTATTAAGGGCTTTTTGTGAGTGAGTGAAATATTTGTCTCTTGAAATCTCTTGATTCAAATATATATATATATATATTATTACTAAACAGTACGATGCTATTAAAAAACTAGTTATGAAGATTTGGATTTAACTTGAAATATGGTTTTTTTGTTGCTTTTTTTATAGAATTACAGAGTAAGTACTAGGGGACTTTTGTATCCATTCTAAAGTCTATTAAAATTCATTTTACATTTCTATTGAGAACTTTAATATATATCTAGGTATATGTAGAAAAAAAGAGTAGATAAAAAACTGATAAATATATGGAGTCAAATATATGTTGTACACATTACATTTAGAGGAAATATCTTAAAAAGTAAACATTCTTTTCTAAATGGAAAAGAAAATTGCTATCATGAAATAAAATTTTTTTTTACATCATATGTAGAGATGAGACTTTTGGAGAGAAAAATGTTGAGATAGCGTTGAGTTTAAGAAAGGGAATAAAAAATCAATACCTTGATAATGACTTTTAATTCAGTCTTCTCTATATCATTAGCTTACGATAATGTTAAGTTGCTATGGTATATTATTTCATGTTGTCACATAACAATCAGCAGATAAAATGCAGAGATTCCAGATAGTAATTGACGGCATTCTCTCTCAGAGGGAAACTGTTACAATATTTCTGTGCAAAATTGATTGTTTTTTCTACATAGACCTAAAAAATATTGACGATTCATAAATGCTCAATTTAGATATTTCATGATATCAAAAAGTGGAAGAGATCAAGAATAGAATATTTATCATATAATAATAAATATATTAATTTAGATTCTTCAATGGAGCGTGAATCTCTAGATTGGTTATGATTTAATAATAGTGATAATCAAAAAAACCCATGAAATATTAAAACTGATGATAAATCAATGGTCATCTACATTAATAAATATATAACTCTGGTTTAATTTTATACAGCTCCCCCCAAAAAAACGTCTTAAATAATAATTATAGAAATACAATTGAGCGTAACCTCAAGACTATCGCTTTCTTCTTGGCTCTTTAACTACAGTAACAAATGACATGGACCAAAGGGAGTCCCACACGGTTAATGTGACCTTAAATACAAGTTTACTTTCTTATGATTGTTATATACAGTCGCCAACACTGTTATTTAATTACTTGCCCTTCCTTCACAGCGACATTGTGCAAAAAACAGCAAAAAAGATACTCTGTTACTTAAAATAATGCTTGATTTTAATCATTATATGAGTTTCATCATCACTAATTGTCCCCTATGTCATAAATTGACTTTGTAAATAATAAAACTTTTAATTTAACGTATATTTAATTAAAAAGGTCCAATTTATTTTTCTGTTTAACTTTGTTTATTATTGAGTAAAAATAAATAAATTCAATAACATTCAATATCTCAAATCTTTTAAATTAATACTCTTCGTGACCTCACTACGTGTAGATAGTAATCAGTTTGGTCCTGTCGTCATTCGCCGAGTTTATCATCTGAAAATATTCATTGTAAACATACTGATATCAGTGCCAAGTTTGGATTTTCTGTAAATTCCTTCAACTTTGCTATCACAAGGCCATGTCTGATCTCTTTCTTCTTACCAACAGCTGCGATTGTCATCATTTGAATAATTAATTCACTTCTATTTGAAACTATTTTTTATTGTTTGCCTTAGGTCACATCACAAAGAAGCCTATAGCAAATGTAATATGACTTAATATGATTTGATTACCAATGATTTAAAATGTTTCATTTCCAATTTTGTACATCCCAGCAGTTTTATATTTATTTGGTGAAACTTATGTAACATGCAAAAGAAAATTGCATAAAAGAAGAGAGAGAGAGAGTGTGTGTGTGTAAAATTGATGTACCCACAGACATACAAACTATGTAACTTAATATATGCTAATTTAAAAAAATAATAGATATTGAAACAAAAGAAGTATTAATTTCTTTTTTCTCACTACTTCTTTGTCATTTTCTCCTCTCTGTTTTTTAATAAAATATTTTCAGTAATTAAATTGAGTTTTGAAATTACATACTTCTTCTCTTCCTAATTAAGCTAATTTAATAATAGATTTATATTAATGTATATAATGTTATTAATTACGAGTCCATGTAGAGTCCAAAGTCTTTGCTCAAAAGGTTTTGTTGAGTTTATGCCCTAAAATACCTGTATCAAGTCATCATATTTCTTTTGAGCTACTCTCAAGTACATATTTTAAAGTATATTAAAACTATCTTTTCGTGTGTAGGTCTCCTTTATTACGACTAAATATAAACCATAATGTTTAGTGATAACATTTTTTTTACCCTAACTCTTTTTTTTCTAATACTTTTTGATATTTTATTTATTTTTATTAGTGTAATTATAAGTAAATAACGACCATTTGGAAATAAATAAATTATGCATGAGAATAAATGAAAGGACTTCAAAGAAAGTAGCATTGTTTGGAGTTCTTACATAACTTCAGTTTCTACTTTTTGATCCTTCGATAAAGTTTTTAGAAAAAGTACATATAGAGTTAAAATAAAAAATTTCCCTTATAAAATGTTTCAACGATTATGAATCTTGCTTAATATCAATTTTATTTTGAAATTCAGTATTTAAAAATTAGTCACATAAGCAAAGATATTAGACGACGATATGTTATTTTGTATTGCCTTTATAGGAAGAATCTTACTCTAAATGGGTTCTTATATCATATGAACTAAGAGTATTTGACTCAAACGGTAAAAATAGAAACTAAAGGGGACAATATACTTCGTCCTTTTTTCTTTTTTTTTTTTGGTATCCCTCATGTTTTAAGAAATATTACAATAATTGAGTGAAATCTATTAAATATACAAATGATGATTTTAGTATCTCAATGCCGACTTCACAAAGTAATGTATAATAAAAAGTTTTCAGAGACTCGTTGACAAAGATTAGAGTTTGGATAATTTTCAGGTAGATCCTGGAGTGATGCCTCCAACAATTCCTTATTCCGTTTTAACGAAGAGGCTATAGTCAAGCAAGAACAGAGGATCGTATAGTAATTTAAGTCTAAGGCAGAGGTGTCAAACATACGGCCCACGGGCCTAATCCGGCCCACAAGATAATTTGAAAGTGGAAAAAATATATAAAAGACATGGATTAAATTTTTTAATCAAATGTAGTTCATAAATTATCTGCTAGGGGACGCATATTAGTCTTTCTCTATAAGTCTCATTTAATCTCATGTAAAGTTCATTATTATAATTTTAGATTTTCTAGTTACTTGAAGTTTGTGCAATTTTGTGAAATGTTTTGAAAAAGTGTTTTTCAATAAATTTTTAGGGAAATTTAACAATGTCCTTCTTCTTCTTCAAATCAAAACAAAGGGAAGACATGATATTTTGGTTATTTATAGCTAAGTATGCTATAATTTTAATGGTCCGGCCCAATACGTCTACCTTGGGATTGTATGTGGACCGTGTTGTGAAATGAGTTTGAAACCCCTAGTCTAAGGGAAACATCAAATATAGTTTTGAGGGTATCAATGACACTTGCCTTCTGTTATCAAACACTTTAGTGTGTAATTGAGATCGTCAGTGTTAGAATATATATATATATACTATGTAACCAAAAATAGCCATTTTATTTTTAAATTCAATTATGAAATGAACAAAATAGAATTTGACAATTTGTATTCATAAATAATATACATGAGCCTGATAAAATTTCATATCAGGGACTGGACAGTGACACACATAATTCCATGATTTGCTGCAAAATGTATAAATAAACTATACCTTGAATTTTTCTTAATTATCCTAAAAAATGTCCACTTCTGATGGATATAATATATTATTAGACAATAGGTTGGTTTGAAAAATTATATTTTTCAATTTATATATAAATATGGATATTTATTTTTACATTCTACACATTATTCTACAAAAAAAAAAGAAAAAAAAAAGATAATTATAATTATTGTTATGTGATATGTGCAAATATATTTATGCATGTAAAACAAATTTATCTGTTTTCCAGTTAGACTCAAATAAGCTTTATTTAATGGGTTATATATATGTTACGATATTACGTGAGTAATACTTTATTTTCATTTTATTTGCCTATAAAATAGTTTTAGTATAGAGATTTAGGTCTAACTGATATATTAAAAGAATTAGTGATGTGAACAAGCGGTATTTTACAAAGCTCAATCCTAAAGAAAAGCCCATAAAATAGGTACATATGGAAGATATCAAAATCGACTATTAGAAAGTTAAACCTATATTTATGGATTTCTTATTACTTTAGGTATTCAAAACCATGAAAACCTAAATCAAACATTGGCTTCAAACATAATTAAATGTCTTTTTAAAATTTCATTGAAATATGTTGCATTTATTTATTTCTCTTATTCAGCTCCCGGTTTTTACTAAGTTATGTGAAATATATATTGATCATATTCAACATCTCTCGATATTAGCAAATAGGATCATATCTGCATACCAAGTTTTACAAAATCCCAAATGACAAATACTACAATTGCCATATAAAGCTGGAGCCATGAAAAAATACATTCAGTGGTGAAGAGGTCTCTTTTGACTTGATACGTAAATTCGAATCAAGTCTTCAAAAAAAAAAAAAAAATGTGGTCAAAAACTTTTGATTGCTTGATCATTCACATTTCTTTGGGTTCACTTTTTACTTTTCTTTGCTAACGTTTTTAGGACTTCGCTTATTGAATAAATTTACAAAAACTACTTCTACGTTAAAGTTCCAAGTCACAAGTTTTCGAGTATCAAGTATCAAATGCTTTACCCTACCTTTTCAATAGAATAAACAAGTCACACCTAAGATTTTATAAATTTCTTACCTGACCAAGCCTACTTACCCAAGCTTTAATTTCTTTATTGATATCACTATATAGAAATAAGCATTTAAATAATACTATTATTAAATGTACATTTGTATGTATTTGGGTTTTCATCTCATAAACATACAAATAAAATGGGGATGTTTAAAGATTTAAAGAGACAACAATAAATATTTTATGTTTCTCTTTTTCCTCGTAACAAATATGTAGAAAATAGCTAATTGTTATATTCGCTATGTAATCATGAGACAAGCTTGAAAATGTGCCTTTATTGATTATAAAAATTATAAAACCTTTGACACAAGGATTCTTAAGGGGATTTATTAATGGTTCGCGGGGTTGGGCTTCTGGTATTATTAGATATCATCTATCAAATTCAGTTGCAGATGATTCTGAAACTTTTTAAAAAGTGCTTGAAGAAACGATTTAGTAAATTTTGCAAACTTGTTAATGTAGATTCATGTTTCAGTGTTTTTAGTGGCTCGATATATATATATATATATATATATATATATATATATATATATAGTTTAACCTACAATAAGCGGCCAGGCTATGGGAACACGGAAAATAGCCGCTTAGTGTAGGTAACCACAGGTATGTTTTTTTAAACTATGATCTGGTAAAGTAGGCATCAAAGAATGCATGAACTCCAAAATTAGAATAAAACTAATTTTAATAAGTATCAATATACATTCATGAATATAACAAAATGAATAATAACTCCCAATTAACTTAAATAAAAAAAATTTTAAATCTGAATTTTACACGATCGAACTTCTATAGAAGTATGAATAGTAAATACTCATAAAACCATCTTCGAGTGACCAGGATTAGAATTTATTATCTGGAATAATTAATTCTTGTATTTAACAATCAATAAACACTATTAAAAAAAGACCCGTTGAAGCAGGTTCATCTGTATTGGTATGCATTATTTTGAGTGACCGCTGGCCAAGGATTGCAGTGGCCCACTTAATAGAGTATACTTTTGTTATAAATTTTCTGCGTGGGAACTGGGTTTGACCGCTTAGTACAGTGGCGTGCTAAAAGCAGGTGATCGTTAGACCAGGTTTGACTGTATATAAATATATGTATACACATTGACAAATACTTTTTGTTTTTTTTTCTTAAAAGTGTGGCATGTAGGCTGCTTATCTGATCTATAGACATATATGTGTCAAGTCAACAAGAAAGCAAGTTTATTTGAAATATTTCAAAAATGAATACGAACTGCTATTATATTTTTGAAGTAAATTTTTTTTATTTGTATCAATAGGTTATTTCGATTAATTAAATAATGACTCCAATAACTGCAACTTAATTCTAAGAAAAAAATACCCAACACAATCAAGAGTAAAAAATATCTGGTATTTATGACTATGTAGTTACTATTATTACTATGATTCATGGTGAGCATGATATCGAGTTAAGTTGATTTTTAATAGTTCTACAACAGATGAACTGGTTCTAGCCAACATCAACTAAATACATATCTGGGGCTATGAAAAAGGATGAAAGTTCTTTCAGGGACTTCATGTGCAGTTGTAACATTTATCCGATTGTTCTATTGGATGATAGACAACAATCCTTGGTGGTTTCTCGATATAAAGAGACATTTTAGCAAAAACCGGCTGCGATAGGTCTTAAAATGACTTCAAAATATTTGGCCATTATATTTATGAAGTAAAAAAGGCATAAATGTTGATTTTCTCCTTTTCAATATTTGAAAACAAACTTCTTGCTTTCTTGTTGACTTAACACATATGTACATACATATACAACAATATAATATTATGCATATTTATACGTGAAACAGTAGTTCAAAGAAATTCTAAAAGAAACAGGAAGGAAGATAATTGTCTTAACTTAAGTAAATTTTCGGATAAAGCCAGCGAAACTCTATATAGCTAACTTTGTATTTGCTTAGTGTATTATATAGGTATCAACTTATATTCAGGAGGGAAATTAAAAATAACAAATTGACTTTGGAGATTATTTCGTATTCAAACATACTTCTTTTCTATATAGTATCTGTGTAATGCTGCTTTGTTTAATTTATATTTGTATAACCTTAAAAGGTCTTCAAAATAAAGTGAAGGCGTTTCAATGACTTAAATTATCTCATTACGTGCATTGTCGTTCCTGACAATTAATCAAATAAAGGAATGGAGCCGATTTTCGGATAAATTATATAACTATCTTTTTTTTACTGCAACAACATCAAATTACAAGAATATTGATTTTGATTGAAGATAAGAAATCTAAGTCAGAATCAATCAATCAATTTCTAAAGAATTTGAGTTAAAATAAATAGGAGTATTTTTATTGAGTCCTTTTTTCTTCTTCTTTTTTTTACACCAAGGTACAAAAAAACTTTTAAACCTTTTTTTAAAGGTCATTCCCTAAACAAAAGAAAAGATCTAAAACTGTAAGAAAAGGCAGTTTTCATAATTTTAAAACAACAATTGGAGTGTGAGTGCAAAACAGCAAGAAATCCAACAATTAAAAGATGGACGCACGAGTATTTTTTGGATACAATCTATCATGTAAGGATCACTAAGGATTTAGTGCAACTGAATTTATGCAACATATTATGTCATAGAAACCGGTAGGGTCAATGTATATACATAAATAAGAAAAAATTGACCAGATCTTAAGATTTATTTGATTTCTATACTCTTTTGTGGCAGAGAACACAGACAAAAAATAAACTGTAGTCTGTTTGAAAGTTATTGCGTAGGAAATGAATTCTATTCTTAATGGTTTTTTCTTCCAATTTTAGTTCAAATACGTTGCACTTTATTCCGTTTAATCTATCCTTGGTCCTCCACTATTATGACTACTTTTTGACATATTTTATTAATTATACATGTACAATGAAATGGTAAAAAAACAAACGAATGAATTTTATAAACGAATTTTATCACAAAAATACACTTTAATAAGTAAATACATATATATATATATACATATAGCAAATGATTACTAGTCTAACGTAAATAATGACTCTCTTTGTCTATATTACATATATTTCCAACCCTCAAAATATATATTTAAAATATATTAACACATATATTATTCTTAGAATCAGATTTACAGTGTGTAGCCAATAAATTATTTTTACCGATTTTTTTCTCCCTGATTGCAAATACATATTTATTGTAAAAGTCTAGACAATTAATAAGAATTTTTACCATCTATTTGAAAAAAATTGATTTTATTCAAATATCAATGTTTTTTTTTTGTTTTTTTTTTAAATAGGCCTATTTTATTTATTTATTTAAATATGGCGTCATTTTAATGGATTATGTAATGAGTAATCTCAGGGAATTAACACTATTAACAACTAACTTTAAATTTTTTTTAAATTAATCTCATCAAACAGTGAACAATATTTAAATGATCATCATATCTTCTCCATAGTATACTTCAATCACTTGAATTTTTCTTTGTAATAGGCGTTGAAAATTAATTATTTCAGAATGAAATGAATTAACAGATTAATTAAAGTATTGTCCATCGCTGGCTACTACTTTTTTCACCTCTCAGGCAATTTTTGAATTTCATTTGGGAAAAATGTCACGTCTTTTGAGGCGATCCAAATTAGGAGCCAATTTTCTATTTCTTAAAAAAAAAAGTGTACCATTGAGTTGCCAAATCATACTGCATCCGTCAAAACAACCAGTAAACAGAAGAAATAATGTCCTTCGAGCCATGAATATTCCACTTTGCTGCTAATGTTTAGGTCGATGGAAACGATTGGCCGGTCATAGTGTAGTATTTTTTCTTTTTGGGGTTGTAAAAACTCTTTCTTTGTTGCCTTTGATTGATCTGCACGCAATTGAAAAATCGTTTTTCAAAGTCTCTCGGTTTCAATTCATAAGGCATCCAATTACCTTCCTTGTGAATAGTACCCATGGATTTCAATCGCAGGGAAACAGATTGTTGTATAACTCTAAATAATTCTGCAAGTTCCACTTGCGTTAGAATCGGATTTTCATCGAGTAATGTCTCCAATTCTTCGTCTTTGATTTTTTTTGTCTGTTCAGAGCGAGGCTTGTTTTCAAAGCTGAAATCACCATTTTTGAAACGTCGAAACCATTTCTTTCATAAATAATCAGTTGTAACATTATTACTATAAACTTCTACAAGCATTTGATGTAATTCAGCTGCACTTGTCATTCAATTAAAGCAGAAACATAAAACTTCCCGCAAATACTGCTTAGTTACCACATATTCAGCAAAGTAAAAACAGGGTTTTTTATGGTGTGAAACTCAAATGGATACAAATTGAGTATTATATACAGGTGTCTAACCTCTTGGAAACAACTAAAACCTGGTGATACTAGGAAAAATTCATAACAGTAGAGCCATCTTTAGAAAATGGCCCGAACTAACTTGTACTTCTATATATACATAGTATACATGGAACTACATTTTTATTTATAAGGTATTCTATCAATTTTTTTCAAAGAAATGAGCTTACTATAAGTAGATATATGACATAAATCATATAATATCTGTCAAAACTTCTTTTATTTCCCATTTTTCTTTATTATTGTTAAACTTGGAGACAAAAAAAAAAACATTTGCATATTTGCAATAAACAACATACAAGTATTGGTGCTAGGTTTGGTCAAGATACATACATTTTCATTGTTGAATAGTATAATTAAAATAGTTTTAAGTTTTATTAAAATCAAATAAAAACAAAAGTTTTAAGGGATCATCAAATTAAAATTGTAAGGATGCTCTAATACTTTGTACCTTTGAGAGACATTTTTAAGGATCTGGACCTAGATCACCATCAATTTTTAAAATGGCATTGGGAGGGGAATATAAGTTGCTCTGGTACAAACACATTGGAAGCTTAAATTAGAGACGGTGCTTTAACTTTTCATTAAGTCAAAACGTTTACATGAAATGGGGACATTTTTGACCCGAGCATTTCTTCTTTTTTTCTTTTTTTGTTTTTTTTTACATGTTATTACATGTCATGTATTGAAAATAAATGATGTGATTAATCATATCTAAGCTTTTCTTTATTAAAAATATGATATAATTTGTAAGATTTCGTTATATCTATAGCAAACACTAGATCGGTTTAAAAAAAAACCTATTTTTTTGGCTACTTGTAGTTATTTTTTCATTCCTTAAGTTGTCCCTTAAAAAAAACAAAAAATAATGGTCTAAAGGTTTTATATACCCTGTTATAAGGGCAATGAAGTTTCAAATTACTACAAATTAATTGTATTCTTGTTTACAGAGAGGAAAATATAAATACATACTATATTAGCAAATATAACTTTAAATGATAAGGTTAAGTCTACTTCAAGATATTTCATAACTTTAAACATCATACTAGTATAAATAAAATTAGTTGACAGCTCTAAGAAAACATGAGTAATAATAAGTAATACAGCAGATCGTTTTGATTGATAAAAAAGTCAATTAACAGTCGTCATTGTCTAATTAATGAAGATATTACTTGCACAGATAATATCTGTGAATTCGTTTTTTCATAATTGTATACTTACAATGGTATCATAACTACAGCAGTAAAAGTTACATACTGCCGAACTATAAAAAGAAAACAAAAAATAATATGGTAACCTTGACAATCTTATATATGTTTGGATAGAGAGCAGTGAATACGATTTCCAAATTTAAATATTTGAAAATGTCAATACAAATATTTCTAAAATGTCGATAATAGTTCACAAATGTTAGAAATTCAATAAATCACTAAGAAATTATGTACAAAAGTCACATATAAGTAAATTGAAGAAAATAAATGTTTAAACAAGAAAATAGGAAATTATATGCGGAAGCAGGAAGTAAATATTCGGTGTTTCAACCATACATATACCACATATGTATGAACTTTACTATGTACATATAAGACGAAACCTTTTTTAAAACCCATTGCTAATTTTACATTATAAATCACATTCATTGCCTGGAAAATATTTGTCCTTAGAGTTTCTTGTCCTATAACGACCATCCATTTTCTTTTTACTTGAAACATGTTGCTCTTTTTTTACATACTGTCCTGATATTTTTTTTAAATATAAATTCATCAAAGTTCCGGCTTTTTTAATCAGGATTTAAAATATTTACACGAATTCACATACTTATGTATATATTTAATTAATATTTATTCGTTTCAAAATATTAATGTCGACACTGATCAGGCCTCTTTTTTGAAGAATTAATTATGGCTTCAAAATAGAAGTCCTCAGAAAAATGTTTGGCTTCTGGAATCAATTGGTATCAAAATGTGGAATAAAATAGAGAACTGCTCTACATATATCAGCATTTGGGCCTTCAAGCCACAAGGACCCGATGGAGCCCACACTGATCATTCTGGTAGAGGAAATATATAATGTTAAAATTTGGTTTTTTGTGGGATTTGATAAGCAACTACCTTGTTAATGCTGAATCGCTCTCTCTAACGTATCTCAATATGTTATATGTATATTGTTCAAATTATGAGGTGAATTGACGTAGGAAAAAATAGACATGTACACAATGACTCTGATTTTAGAGTCTATCCCTTTGTTTGTTTTATTTTTACGATATACAATTCATATAATCGAATATATGTTTCAATCTTTTGAAGTGTTTTAGCTCTTTTATAATAAATATGCCTCCTGAGGTCTCGAATACATGCAATCGCATTTCTGTCTACAAATAATCTGCAGAAATGTTGATAGCCACATTTTTAGATATTCGATGCATCACTAAACAGGATCGAACGTAGATATATTGTATGAATAATATGTGTATCAACACATATTTATCAACACATGTATTATCTTAAATTATGTCTCACTCATGTCAATGATCTTCTCTTCACTGAGTCATGCTTTAACGAATATTGTTAATATTGATGTGTTAATATATTAATGATATGTCAAATATCTCTAAAAAAGCGGATGCGAATGTGAAGATATTCAAAATTTAAATATTTAAGACTAGGGTTGCAAATACTTTTAAAAATGTGTATAACTTACGGATGCAAATACTTTGAATAAATATCTCCGAATATGGCTGCAAGGATAAAATTTATAAATTTGAACAAATATGTGGGCAAAAGTCATAGAAAAAAACCTTTATATTTCCGAAACATTAATTTATAAGAGTAGTGTACATATGTATCTACTTATGTAGGTAGTAGGTACGCTATCTACAGATATTTCTACTACTATTTGTAAGTAGGATTTGGTGTAAATTGATATGTAGA
The DNA here is from genome assembly GCA_963680855.1 of Lepeophtheirus nordmannii. Taxonomy (NCBI): domain Eukaryota; kingdom Metazoa; phylum Arthropoda; class Copepoda; order Siphonostomatoida; family Caligidae; genus Lepeophtheirus; species Lepeophtheirus nordmannii. The sequence continues at coordinate 26,568,120 of OY804519.1, read as the reverse complement.
TTTATTCTTTTTTAAATTTATAGTCTTTTAATATAGTCTTTTTTATAGTCATGAATCAAAAATGGTTTCAAATATACAATTGGAAATATGAATACATATATTTACAAATACAAATTTCATTATGGGTACATATATATTATACCACCATTCCTATACATATATAAGTATATCCGGTTGCTCTTCTAGTTGATGGGTCCCATTTTTTTGAATAAAAAAAGTACACCTTTTCATAGGGCACTAGGGAGTAAGATAAAAAGGGAAACATCCCTCGAGGGTGGAAGAGAAAATAAGTCTTGGAATCCATGTCCATGCTTCTGACTCCGGCTCGGAATTGAATAGAATGTAACAAATGCAGTAAGATAATCCAATCAATCCCATGGGTTCCTCCAATATCGAATTCACGATCCTGAGATTCTCTCTCCAGACCAAACCATTGGACCTTTTGGAGTCTCTCCGAGTCCGATGGGCTCCAACTCATCATTAACATTTTTCAGATGTGCTATCTCTAGAGTTGACTGTTCGCATCGTCTATTTCAGAGGTTCCTTTGGTTTGGGTTAGAATCCAAAGAGAGGATCTCAGGATCATGAATTTGATATTAGAGGAATCCATGGGATTGATCTCCTTATCTCACGTCACTCGTTACATTTTATTCCATCCCGAGCCAAAGTCAGAAGCATGGATGTGGATTCTAAGGCTTATTTCCTTACGTTATCAGAACGTCTCGTTTTGGGGGCAAAGTTGTTGTTTTTTAATTAAACTCCATTTAGTATCAATAAATCACTATTTGCAAAATATTACACCCCTCGTGTTATTTTTGGCACTCTAATAATACTTTAAGTATGAGGAAAAAGTAACGTATTACTGTCAAAGTTGCCCATTATAATCAAATATTTGATTACAATACCAATGTTAAAGCTATGGACCAAATACTATAATCTTATTGTATTAAAGGATGAAGTGAACCAAAAAATAATGGGTTCAATGCAAACAGTTCCCCTTTTTTCTATTAATTATGGTAAAATTTGATATAAAGGAAAAAAGGTGGAAAACAGATAAAAATTTTCTATTATTTAACGTCATTTGAAGCAATGCACAATTTGATCACATCTCATATATCTTAGATTTTTTACACTAAGGTGCACATTGGTTTTTTTGAGTTAATGAATGTATATTTGCAATAACAAAATCAGTATGTGCACATAATTGGCCAATATTTTAATAATTAAGAGGGTTAATAACATTTAAAAATGGGCCGTTTTGATCTCAAAATGCCACTTTTTTCATGTTTAATGCATGTACCAAAAAGGGCATAAAGGACCCAAAATTTTCCGTATAGAATTTTTTTGGATGTTCTTATACAAAATAATAATAATCTGTATCTGATAAGCCTCATATAGTTAATAGTTAAAATATTTATTACTGTGTGCCATACTTACATAAAATAAAATTGTACAAATATAAGGCAACGAACACGACCACACAGCGGGGTATTTGTGCTACTACAGCAGATTCTAAAACCTAATTTACATTTAAACTTTGTTCTACAATATTTTTCATTTTTTTGCAATTCATCAATTTTAAATATATCTTCATTTTCTCCTTTCATGTCTTGATTTCTTTCATTGAAAAGCCCTTTTCATCTATTGATGAGATGGTCTGCACTTTGCAATTCTTCCATACAGACATTGCACGTCAAGCTTATGTCCTTTCACTTGCATAGGTGGGCTAGAAAAGGACCATGTTGAGTGTATGCTTGTACATTCAGTCTCAATTTTTCTCTTCCGAGCTTGATTCTCTTCGATTTCGGCCTGTTAAGTGTATGGTTCTTACTCTGATCCTTTTTATATCGTTCACACCAATATTGATTGAAGAAGTCATGAATTACCTTCTTTACGTAGCTTGGGGGCGTCCCATTAGCAAACTAGCCTTGGCTCTCAATATCCCTCTTCGCATGATGGTCTGCAAATTCATTTCCCGTAATGTCAGAATGTCCTTTGCACCATTCTAGATGTATATTTTTCTCAATTCTTCCTTTTATGACGGTTGCCTTACATTTTAAAACTTCTTTACTAGTAGTAAATGATTATAGATAGCAGCAATTGCTGATTGCGAAAATCGCTGCTTGAAACACAGAAGCCTCTTTATTCAATGAAGCCATTGAATGAAAAATTGATGCATCACCTTTAGTGATGGCCTATCCTGCCCCAGTGATTCCGTCTTCGTCTTTAGACCCGTTTGTATTGATGACTGCGTCAAAATTCTCAATCTGACTATTATCTGTCCAAATGCGACTACTTTTTATGTAGTCACTCGGGTGGTCCATTCCGACTTGTATAAGTATTTTATCACTATGGTACCGACGACTTGGAAGATTATCACTTCCATACCAGGTATCTGATAAGCCTCATCAAATAGTCTTTTTAAATAAAGTTGAAGTAAATGATGAATCGAATATTTGCTCAAGGGTATCTTTAAAACATCAACAATTCCTATATATGTATTTCTTTGTTTGCAGTCATTTTTCAACTTCTCTTATTTTTAAAAAGTGTTCTGAACGTTAATTGGTTTTAACTTCAAGCAGCCCTTGTTAATTAATAAATATGCAGTTCTCCCCTTAGTTAACATATTATATATGAAACATCCCTCAAGGGGTGATGAGAAAATAAGTTTTAGGATCCACATTCATGCTTCTGACTCCGGCTCGAGATGAAATAAAATGTAACCAGTGCAGTGTGATAATGAAATCAATCCCATGGATTCCTCTAATATCAAATTTATGATCCTGAGATCCTCTCTCCGGATTCTAACCCAAACCGAGGGATCATCTGAAATAGAGGATAAATGAAGACAACTCTAGAGATAGTACATCTGTGGATGGTTAATGATTTCCGAACATGATGAGGTGGAGCCTATGGAATGTACTATTTTTACAAGGATTGGTAATATTTCATAGGTAAAACTTGTAAAAACTTTCCCAGAAAGGCCATCAGGTCCACAGGCTCTGATATCTTTATAATACATCTTTATGTATTCACAAATATTACTTTCTGAGAAAATTGAGTTCTCTTTTTTTCTTTCACCTTTAATTTTGTTCAGGAAAATGATCAATTACAACATTCACGATGGAAGCGACAATGAAAGTATTCCAAAATATTTTTCAATTTAGTAAGATCTTTCTTATTCCAGTGGCAGAAAGTTTGTTCTTTATTTTAATGAAAGCCAATTTTCTGTAGGCTAAACTTTCCAGTTTGACTTTTTCTTTCATTTCAGACTTCGCCCGCCACTTTTGAAATTCTGTAGAAATTAGTGCAACCTTTCAAAAATAGAATCACTATTCAAGACTTCGCCCACTTGATGAGAGTAAGAAATTTGTTCCTTTTTTATTAGGAATAAGAAACTTATTCCTAGGGATATAAATTATTTTAATGAGACTTTGTGCTCCTACATTCGAAGAAAAAAAGTTCTTTAAATCCTTTGTCAAGATTTTTCTTTAAATTTTTCTTAAATTATTCAGCCTCAAGAATCCACTTTGAGATTCATGGAAGTGGGTTCCTTTTACCATTTTGGAGCTCTTAAGAATTAGACATCTTTATTTTCATACACACAAAGCTCTTACTCGCAGATGTATCAAAAGTTCAATATTCGTGCCATATTCTTCACATCGATACTTTCATTAATTGTAATTGTGAAACATGAAATATCTTTAGTTGACACGTCTATAAGTTGATGACACAAATGGACTGCATTTTTTTTATACGCCCGATAATAATTATTTTTCATAATGAAATTGTATCAAATATTGTTTTTTTTTATATTCTGAACACAGACTTTTTGAAATGCATCATTTAAACATTCTTTTATAAATTTACCATTAGAAAAATGCCTTGTTCTGTTTTACTACTTTTGTGAGTTAAATGCAAACTGACGTCTATTGCAACAACTTGTATTGAGACCCATTTGGTAGAAATTGCTTCCTGATTCTTCACAATTTTGACTAACGAAAGACTTTCCTTTAGTCTTTCATCACTTGTCAAATTTTGCCCCCAAATATGATATTTTTTTAATTTATATTTGTACTCACTTTTAACACTCTCTAGGAGTTATTCGAAGCCCCATCACATAAAGCTCTGTTATAACTGTGAATAAAATGATTACTCCTTATAATATAATATATTCCATATCAATTTATGTATATCAATAAAGGAGTTTCGTATTTTTTAAATACATATGTGTCTCATCCATTAATATATTTTAAAAAAATTCAAATTCTAAAACCGAGTATCTATGAATGCCATTTTTATAATGGCCTTGAATTTAATATTTAATATATTTCACATCAAATAAATGGATATTATTCAAATTAAAGCCTTTCACATTGAAGACGGAGCATAAACACGCTTGCTTGAGCAAGAAAATACACAGGCTCTTTAAAACTGAGGGGACTTCAAATACCCCAGTAAAGTAACAAAGGAAAAAATGTTTTGAAGGGCCATATCCATGGTGTAGTTTGCCCATTCTGGCTTAAAGATATATTCTATGTACATTCTACGACTATTTTCATCTTCCTTGTCTCACACATAATACTTAGAAGAAGAAAAAAAAGGTATTTACACAACTCAATGATTACTTTTTATTCGATTCAGTTGTAGGTACAATGCTAGCGTAGCTCTTTCCTTTATTTTCGAAGGAGAGAAGTTTATTTTATGGGTTTGTAAAAAAAAATCATCTTTCGTGAGCCCTAATGACGGAATAAAAGAGAAAGAAAAGCGCCATCTTTTTACATCTCAGTTTGCAAGTTTGTTCTCAAAAGACTCAAAGTGTTAACCTAGTAATAATATAATCTGAGAGTAAATAGAATCATTGTTTATACAAAATATTATATAAATATTCTTACTCGTCTCGTCTCCTGAGAGGGAAGTTCATAGATTTGTGAAGGTAACAATAGATCTTATTTATATGTATATCAATTTATTAAAAGTTGTCTCGAAAGAGTTCATTTGAGGTAAATTGAGGTAAAAACTATTTATTATATAAATCATTCAAAAAAATATGGGAGCCCAATCCTTTTTCAAAAACCTCCCCGAAAATAATAAATAATTTATTGAATGGAATATTATTATACTACTGTACAATTTTGACCAACTTTTTCCATTAACAATTATCTAATACTTCTAATATCATCTGAACAAAATGTTTTTAATCAAATAAAAAGTATTATTTTCATAAGGAAATGACATATTTAGAGAGTTGTATTTACTCAAGTATGGTTAGCAACTATCTACTCATGTAGATTAATTGAGTGATCTAACTAAGTATTTAAGTCATTATAAATATATAAAGAATTATATAAATGATATATACATCAATGATTTTATATATGTATATATCTATATATATTAAAAACCTGAAAGAAAGGATTTTTTTCTATTCTTTTATTTAAATATATAACTGAGCATTTAAACACTTAAAAGACTGTTTCAATATTAAATCATAGTGAATTAAATATTTAAATATAAAATAAGTAATAATTTTCATACGTTTTCTTTGTATTCTGATTCTATTTTTTGATACCCACACTTTAAAGATTATGTCTACAGCTATTAACCGAGGCATGTTCTATTTTATTAAACCCTTATTGAGGCAAACTCTCCTGTTCCCTTGCTATTCTCCAGGCATTCAACAAATGTATTAGGGTATTTTTACAGTTTTGCAGATTTGTGACGTATTTTTGCGCACACGGTAAGGTACATATATATAGATCAGTGGTTCTTAACCTTGTTAAAGGTACTGCACCCCACAAGTTCCGACCCTGCATTCAACAAACCCTTCATGATTGGAAAAATAAAATGTGTTTCTATATAAAGCCAAGCAGAGCGTGACGTCAGGAATCATTCGTAAATGGAGTATGTAAGTAAATTTATTGATCATTTACACGTGACATCATCACTGTAAAAGTCGGTAATTTTAGAGGTATAAGCAGTCAAATTTTATAAAAAATAAGATAAAGAAAAATTGTGAATTACTCTCATGCATTGGGATGATTTCACAATGTGATCCACTACAAATGTAAAGACTTAAATCTTTACCCATTTATAAAAACCTATCTCCGCTTATTATTATTATATTTCAAACTCTAATAATATTTTATTACATCAATATACATTTACCGTCTGACGTCAATGAATTAACTATTACTTTTGCAAGAACTATGTATACATTTTTCTCTGATATTCCTCTTGTACTGATCCCTTAATTATTGGCAAACAAAACTAATTGTAAATATACATTTAGCCATAAGGATTTTATTCAAACATCACTGTTTTTCCTTGGTATCAAATTGTGTTTAATAGACGTGTTTAATTGTTTGTTGTTTTGAAGTTTCTTAAATAACAACAAATTTATATTTTGCCATCAATTTTGGTTCAATTGCAATTTGTAACGTCAGTAAAAATGTTCAAAAACTATCAAACACAAATTTTTTTTTTTCTTCATACTTCATGAATATTTTATGGAGAACAGTTTTTTTTTTTTGCAAGTTTAAAACAAATTTCTTTAAAATATA